>JAKLTH010000054.1:0-555671 GCA_025175895.1 Wurfbainia villosa | reverse complement strand
GTGTCCAGATCCATCAATTCATCGACTAGGGATAATTCCGATACATCACAATTACACATGTAGAGATACTCATTAGTTGTGATCCAATCACAAATTCTCTCATGCTGTGAATCGTATCGTGGACATTCAGTAAATGAGTTTAAGATCCAATCAAATACATAAAACATGTATACTCAAATAGTGAATCTTCATTTATCATATAAATGGTTCATACATAAGGCGATTGCCTTAGGACATCTCTCATATATTACTAACAGGCCGGTGCTCAATTATCTACTCCTTGGTCGGCGACTATATCAAGCTCCTTGGCTTGGTGGTCGGTTCTAGATAGGAGAAGGAGTTTTTGTTTGGTTCTTCTCTTTGTTCGGAGCGAGCAAGGAAGGGAAGAACGTGATCTAGGAGGCTTCAACTCGTGGAGGATCTGTGCCCACACGATGTCCACGAGGAGGATGGGACATACGGTAGAAGACCAAGAGGTATAAAAGTTTTACAAACTTTATTCTTGATTCTCTTATGATAAGATATGCTAGTTTATGTTCTTTATGTTAGTATGTGTTGATTATACTAGTTTGCATTTGTTTGTATTTGTATAATCATGGACCCCGATAAGAAACACAAAAACCGGTGATCCGTTCGTCGTCTCTTCCGCGGCTAACCGACTAGAAGAGTTGATTGCTTGAACAACATGTTTGTTCAAGCGATCGCTCGAGTCGTTGGCACGATGACGAAACAGT
Organism: Wurfbainia villosa; assembly: GCA_025175895.1. Lineage (NCBI taxonomy): Eukaryota > Viridiplantae > Streptophyta > Magnoliopsida > Zingiberales > Zingiberaceae > Wurfbainia > Wurfbainia villosa. The sequence continues at coordinate 554,937 of JAKLTH010000054.1, read as the reverse complement.
TGTGCTTCAGAAACTCATCCCGTCCGGATTAGTTTTAGTTGATAAAATTTTAATCCGGGGACATGGGAGGCAATGAGACTCCGACGCAACCGAGGGCACTCCCTTCATATACATGGTTTGGATAGTCCATATTCTCAAACCCGGGAGGTTGTTCTACATATATCTCTTCCTTAATAAACCCATTTAGGAATGCCAATTTAACATCCATTTGATGGAGTTTGAAACCCATATAGGAGGCATACCCTAATAGTATCCTAATAGACTCTAATCTAGCAACCGGAACATATGTTTCATCATAGTCAAGTCCTTCAACTTGATTAAAGCCCCTTGCAACTAACCTTGCCTTATTCCTAGTGATATTTTCTTGGTCATCTAGTTTGTTCCTAAAGACCCATCTTGTGGTAATAATGGTGTTGTCATTAGGTCTAGGAACTAACTCCCATACTTGACTCCTTTCAAATTGAGCCAATTCATCTTGCATTGCTAAGATCCAATCCGGATTTCATCTTGCTAAATCCTATGATTATTCCTAGGGTTTCATCTTTATTTTTCATGAAAAATACCCAAGTAAACCTAGAGAAATCATCTACTATTACTAAGCAATATCTACTACCAATCATAGAAGGGGTACTATGACAATCAAATAAGTCCATATGTAAAAGTTCTAAAGGTAAAGTGGTACTAAGTAAAGTTTTACTTTTGTGTGATATTTTTGATTGTTTCCCTTCTTGGCATGCATCACACATTTTGTCCTTGAGAAATTTGACTTTAGGCAACCCTTTGACTAGCTTCATTTTTGCTATTTTGGCTATGTTCTTCATGTTTATGTGTCCTAGCCTCCTATGCCAAAGCCAACTCTCCTCTTCTTTTGCAATAAGACATTTAGTAGAGGCATTAGTAGCATAGGATAGATCAACATAGTATATGTTTGATTTCCTAAAACCTACTAGCGTGCAATTATTTAAAGTTTTATGTTTTATAAAACATTTTGAGAAGTCAAATTTAACATCAAAATTTGCATCACATAGTTGGCTTACACTAAGTAAATTAAATTTCATATTTTTAACTAATAACACTTTATGAATGGCAAGGTTGGGGGATACCTCAATTGTGCCCTTTCTTAGAATCTTAAGTTTGCCACTATTACCAAATGATACCTTTTCCTTGCTAGTGTGGTTGATAGTGGAGAGTTTTCTCTCATCACCTGTCATGTGTTTTGAACATCCACTATCAACAATCCACAAGCTTGGTTCTTCTACCTATATCACATGAAAAATACATGCCTTAGGTACCCAAATTTTAGGACCACTAGCATCAATTAGAAATTTCTTAGGGACCCAAGCCTTTCTACCCTTGCTTCTAATTATGGATCTTCTACTAACAACAGATGTAAATGCTACCTCCTTTTCCTTAGGCCTATATCCTAGTCCGACCTTGTTGTAAATAGCCCTTTGATCCTTAATTATCATGTCTAGGTATTTAGAGTCATTAGTAAATTTTTCTAAACAGACTCTTAGATTACCTATTTCTTTTCTCAATTCATCATTTTCATCTCTAAGGGTACATGCATCATCATAAGATAATTTATCACAAGATGGTTCTACATTCTTAAGTGAATTAATTTCTACTTTTAAGTCCTTAATCCTAGTTTTTGATCTATTCAATGCATTTTGAAGGCATGCAACTGTCTTGTAAAGTAAATCTACCCTAGGGGAGTTGTTTACCTCATCATCATCACTTGATGATGATTCGTCGCTTGAGGAAGAGGATGAAGACTCCTCACTTGAGCTCCCGACTTCTTCCTCCAAGGCATGAGGGCTAGATTTCAGGTGGCATGACACACTTCTTCATCATCGGAAGAGTCCTCCATGCTTAGAGTGTCCCATGTTTGTGCCACCATTGCCTCCTTCTTCTTCTCCTTCTTTTCCTTCTTTTTCTTTTCCTTCTCCTCCTTCTTTTTTAGTTCCGGGCAATTTGGCTTGATATGCCCTTTCTTATTGCAACCATAGCAAGTTATGTTAGGTGTAGAATTTGAACTATTTGAAGACTTACCTCTTGAGGATCAGAACATCCTTCTCACATCTTTCTTGGCGAGTTTCCTTGACTTCCCACCAAACTTCTTGACATAATGAGCCACCTCGCTTGGCGATAGCTCATCTTCACTACTAGATGAGTCTTCCTTAGATTCGGATGAGGAAGACACTTCTTTCTTCTCCTTCTTCTTTTTGTCCTTCTTTCCTACAAAAAGAGCTATACCCTGTTGGTGCAATCGGCCCAGGTCACGATTGACCAGACTCGAGTTTGACTCGAGTGATGTTTTGATGTTTGACAAAGTGGTTTGACAAAGTGAGTTGACATTGATGTTTGACATTAATATTGGTTAATGTTTTGGGGAAATTGTTTATACAATCGACTCAGGTTATAATAGACCAGACTCGAGTTTGACTCGAGGGAGACTTTGATGGTTGACTAGGGTTGACCATGTGATTATGGGAAAGTCCAAGCATGAGTCTTGGCAAGGTAAAGTTCAAGTCATGGGTACTTGGCATGGAAAGTCCAAGTGGGACACTTGGCATTTGGGAAAGTCCAAGTCTTGAGTACTTGGCACAAGGGAAGTCCAAGCATGGGTCTTGGCATGGAAAGTCCAACATGGGTTGGCAAGGAAAAGTCCAAGCTTGAGTCTTGGCATTTAAGAAGTCCAAGGGGTTTGATATTGGCGGCGTAAAGTCCAAGGGTGGAGTCTTGGCAGCATAAGTCCAATGGTTGGCGGCGTAAAGTCTAAGAGGAGTCTTGGCGGCGTAAATCCAATGTGCCTTTGCGGTGTAGACACCGTTACCATGACATAGCCGATGGAAGCACCTGAAGGCTAGCGCGATGGATGAACAAGTCATGGATGACTTGGAGGGATCCGAGAGGCGTGAGGTTGATGGAGGTGGCTAGAAGGCTTAGGTCTAGGATAAGGGTGGTCTAGCAAGTATGGAGGCACCATACTTGGGTTAAAACCTCATCTTTGAGGTTGGCAGTCGACTGACATTATGACCAGTTCGACTGCCGTGAGTTGACTAGAGCTCGACTACCATTTAGGGCTGAAATTGCCTTGGCAGTCAACTGCTCATTAGAGCAGTTGACTGCTGGCAGTCGACTGCTAATTGGAGCAGTGGACTGCTGGCAGTCGACTGGTGAGAGTCCCGTTGGAACTTTTCCAACGTGGATTGAGCCGTTGTCTCACAACTCTGATGTTGGCGATCGAGGGCCTTATCGCGATCCGCGAAATCCAAATCGGCGATGGAGGATAAAAGCAGCTGTTCATGGAAGGCTCAAAACAAGGTTTTTCTTGGGCGATTTGAAGGGGAATAGTTGGTGCTTTTCCAGTCCTTCAAGGCTAGTTCAAGGCAACCAAAAGCAAGCAAATCAAAAGCTCTTGTAAAGTAGTTTTCTTTACTTACATTGTATTTCTCTCTTGTATTTTGCTTGTATTCATTTCTTATTGTTGTTAGAACGTTTGTACGAGATTTCTCCACCTCCGACTTGTGTCGAGAAGGAGTATTTGTGATTAGTGATTGCATTGGCATCGCTAGAGCTCTTTAGAGCTCGATCCATGGAGTAGGAACCATTCAGTTCCGAACCACGTTATATCCGTGTGTTCGTGTGCTTGTGTTTTCGTTATTGCTTTATTATCTTTGTTTCCGCTACGCTAACAAAAATTGTAGACGCAATCATGATCAAATTCCATCATCGGTACTAGCACGCGCTATTCACCCCCCCTCTAGCAGTCAATGATCCCCAACAAGTGGTATCAGAGCGAGGCCGCTCTTGAAGTTTCACAACTAAGGGAGCACGCTAGAGGGTGAAGATGGAAGTCCAAGAACAATTAGGTTGGGACATCAACACACCGGTGCCCTACACCCTATATGGACGAGAAGGCTTCAATTCTTGGAAGAGAAGATTTGAAGATTTTATTATGATGAGAGATTTTAAGGAATGGTCCATTTTGATGGATGGATTTGAATATCCAAGGGGACCAAGAGGTGGATTCCTCAAAAAGAAGAGATGGACCGAAGAGCAAGTCCAAGCATCCGAGAAAAATGATAAGGTGATAAAATTTTTAATTGATTTAATGCCTAATAATATCTTGTGTATGTTAGGTAATTATGTAGATGCCAAGGAGCTATAGAGCCAAGTGGCAAAACTCCATGAAAATTTATCATCGGTCTAAGAAGAAGAAGAAGAGGAGTGCTCACCCTCTCAAGCTCAAGCAAGCACATCGCCATCTAAAGAGCTTGAGGAGTCAGAAGTTGATAGGGAGTCAACTTCCGGATCGGTGGAGGAAGTGGAAGAAGCATCCACCTCAAGGATTGAGGGAGAGGAGAGAACTTCCACACCGGAACATCAAGAAGAAGCTTCGACATCCGGTTAAGATGAAGAAGCTTAAAATCCGATTCCGGCACCTACAACCACCCTAGGTAACTCAAGCATGTTAATTAATAATAAAATTCATATAATATGCTTAGTGTAGGGAATCCAGACACTACAAGAGTAAGTGTCCAAAAAGGGTCAAGAAGGCTCAACCGACTCCAAAAGTCAAGGATGTCGGTGCCCCAAGTCAAAAGAGCAAGGAGCATATCACATGCTTCAAGTGCAACTCAAAGGGGCATTACCGGAGTCAATGCCCTAGGGGGAAGAAGAAGAGGCAAGAAGGAGCATTACAAGTAGGGGGAGCTTCTATAGCTAACCCTAAGGTATATTTAAACAATGCTTGTTCTTTAAATTCTAGTCAAAAGCATGCTAGGAATGATTTTAATAGTCTTGCTATTTATCATAAAGAGCATGCTAGAAATAGAGAATTTTGTTTAGGAGCCAAAAATATCTACCTTTCAAAGAAGGAGAAATTTGGGACTAATGTCCCTAGAAACGTTCTTCCTAGGGAGTCTATTAGGAAAATAGGAGAATACTTAGACCTTAATCCTAAATGGACTAGACACATGCCTAGGAAGTCCCATGCCCAAATACCAAATCAAAATTCTAAAATTGGGCAATTAGAATTAGAGAACCAAGCCTTGAGATCAAGGCTTGAGAAATTAGAAAAGACCCTCAAAATTATGCAAAATCAAATGCAAGGGTCTAATGGTCAAAGTCAAGGGTTAAAACCTCAATGTCAACATCTAGGACCCAAGAAACAAAAGTAAACCAAGGACAAGAATGGTTTGGGTCACAAACCTAAGCCTAAGGTAGCTTATAATAGTGTTCCATTCGATTATGGAACACAAATTAGGTCTAGGAAGACCAAAGTCAATAGGGAAGTCATCCCTAAGGTTGACCAAGGTTTGTGCCTAGTGCCTAGGGTTTCTAGGAAACCTAGGGTGGCCACTAAGAAGGTTGCAAGGGGAGTTACCCCTAGAATCAACCTAGGTAAGATCACAATGACCAAGGCTAACAAGCCTAGGAGGGTCATTAGGAAGGTATCTAGGGAGGTTATCCCTAAGAAATACCTAGTAAACCCTAGGAGCTCAAATAGGTTTTGGGTTCCTAAGAGCATGATCGATTCACGCTAAATGGGTTTAGGGTGTGCCAACTTTAAATGGAAGGGTAGTTAACCTAACCATGGTAAAGGTGGTACCTTAGGTAATTTTCAAGGTTGTGGATGCCTTGGAAATAGTTTTGAATTATGATCCTAAAAGATTTTAGGATGTGCTAATATTATTTGAGAAGTTTGATAAAATGATCAAATTGGCACAATTTAGGTTTAGAGGTCATAGTGTGTCATTTTGGGTTTTTGGCACACTAGGGAGAAAAGTGAATATTAGCAAAATATATTTAATTGTGTCAAATGACAATTAATATTAAAATTTAGGCATTCTTATACCTATACTTTTTATTTGCCATGATTTGTTTGCCATATGCCATGACATGACATCATGTTTATTTTCATCACTTATATATCATGATCATGTTTAGAAATTAGGATTAAATGTCATGTGCTTTAGTTTTATATCATATGCCATGACATCATGATCATTGGCCATGATTTATTTTGCTATCATTATGCCATGATCATTTCATGCATCTAAATTGATTAAAATTGAGTTAAGGACAATGACATGACTTGAAGTCCCATTTATAAGGGAATCAAGTAGGGTTGCCTTAGAAAATACATGAAACCCTAGATTAAATAAACCAAAACCCACATCTCACATCTAACTTGACATGTATGTGTATTTATACACCCTAGATATATGTGAGATGCTAGGATATGAGTTAATTTCAAGGTGCATAGTTTTTGCATCTAGATGAACTAAAACTCATCTAAAATCATATGTGGATCATTGGGAAAGCTTGTGTACAAGTCATGTACATAGAGCCCAAGGAATATGATCCAAAATAGGTTTTCAAAAACATTTTGAAATCAATTTAGAAAACCATGGTGAAGCCTATCTTTTGATAGCAATCACCAATGATGAAGTTGATACAAAGTGAGCCAAAACTTAGAAGTTTTTCTTCACTTTTGAATTTTGTATCAATCTCACTATTTTATGGGTAAAATATTTTTCAAACATTTTTCACCCATTTTATTGCTTATAAGTAATGTACGTATGAATTTTCACGAAATTTCAAAATACGTAGAATTACTTATGACTTTTCAGTCGATTCGATAATCGAAATTCGAGAATTTGATTATCGATTGATCGTCACCGATGGCAATGATGATGTAGGCGATTCGACTAATAACTGTAAGTAGTTGACTGCCAAGCTAATTTCGGGAAAAACAAGGTTGTTTAGCCCGTGTTCAGCTATGGTAAAGGTTCCTAATCACTCCTAACTCTGGGATATGCTTTGGGAAGCATTATAAAGGGTGAAAATTCATTGGATATGGATTAGGAGAGGTGTTAGGTCGATGTATCAGATTTAAGGTGTGGAAAGTTCAAGTTTGAACTTTGAACCTTATTTTTTATGGTTTAGAGTTCCTATTGGCTTAGGGACTTCCCGAGGACATTGTTTGTGCAATGGTCAAGGGGGAGCAAGCCTTTAAGGGGAGATATCCATCATAGGATGATAGATGTATTTTTTCTTCTTGAAGGGGGAGAACTTATTGGGAGAGTGTCATCAATTGGGAAAATTGATGGGTTTTTTATACCCAATTTGAAAATTGGGAGAGTGAATAGGATTGCCTCTTTTGAGTGATATGAGACTTATCACTAGGAAGATTGATGGCATCCTAGGTATTTTTAGACCAAGGGGGAGATTGTAAGATCTCATTGGATATGAGACATTGACCTCATTGGAGAGAACCTTTTTGATGTATGTCAAAAAGGGGGAGAGTAAAATTACCAATTTGGGAAATTGATAAGGGAGTTTAAGTTAGGGGCCTAACTCAAGGTTTGTTTTTTCAAACATCAAAAAGGGGGAGATTGTTGGTGCAATCGGCCCAGGTCACGATTGACCAGACTCGAGTTTGGCTCGAGTGATGTTTTGATGTTTGACATAGTATGTTTGACAAAGTGAGTGGACATTGATGTTTGACATTAATGTCGGTTAATGTTTTAGACAATACTCGGCGATATATTTACTGAAAGCGAGACATAGGGGTAGCGATGGGAGGAGCACAACGCCTACACACAGGCAGAGTTCTAGGGTCTCCGAGATCATTTCCAGTGGGCCAAGGAGTTCTATGGCCACACCCAACACTATTTCCAAGAGGAGATCACTTACCGTCAGGAGATCTGATAGTTCATGAGAGATACCCAATCATAGTGGGCTAGGGAGGAGGAGCACAAAGCCACCGTTGCATCCATCAGTTCCCAGGTTTATCACATGTACATGTGGCACTAGCGACTGAGTACCCGATTCTCCCAGGAGCCCGATATGCCTAAACTGCCAGACTTCCCACCTCGACCGCCATACTAGAGGTACGATTTCGTTCAAGTCTAGGGGAGGACCCCAATTTTGATATGCCCTTCTACCAGTGTTAGTTTCCCTTTGACATCTAGGTTTAGTTTATTTTCATTTATTTGTTCATGCATATAGTATTTAGGATCCTTTCAGTGCTTAGTTGTTAGTCATTTTAAGATGCCTCAGTGATATTTTTCAAAAAATTTCACGATCTGTTTCTATGCCATGGATAACTTAACTTCATTATTCTTGTGGTACTTTATTTTTGGATGCTTTGATGGATGTTCTAGATTTTCACTTGTTAGCTTTTATTTTTCACCTACACTAATCAAATATTTTGAAAGGGAGAATCTAGTACATATGTAGTTATTATTCATCCCAGTAGTCTAGTACTTTGGAATCCATAGGTGACTTTACATTTAGAATTTTAGTTATTGGAGATGCTCGGATTGTGTAAACCCATTCAGAAAAATCGAAACTCTAGGGAGGAAGATAGAATAAACCAAAAAAAAAAAGAGAAGAGAAAAAGAAGAAGAAAAAGAAAAAAAAAGGGAGAGAAAAAAAAGTTGTCATGGGTGGAAATGGCTTGGTGCCCCTTTGAGACCGAGTTAGGTTACTGGAGAAACACCTACCAATTTCTCTCAATACCTGAGCACGCCTTTGAGACTTTATGCTAATTCTAGGGAACAATCCTCGCTTAGGGCAGGTAAGTGTTTCAAAGCCGGAGACCTTAGGAAAGCTATAGGATGACCAATTGACTCACCATGGAATGAGTATCCCCTAGGAAATTCTCTCAGCACGTGCACGAAAAGCTAACCTAGTGAATCATTAGAACATATCTATTTGCTTTGATTGAAAATACCACTTGATAATTTTATTTAGTATCCTAAGTATGGAACAATAATTTTAAAATTTCATGGCACTGAAGTCTGCTTGAGGACAAGCAAATATCTAAGTCTTTGAGAATTGATGTGTGCAAAATATATAGGATTTTAGGAGTAGTTTTGGCACACATCTCATTCCATTTTATACCTGTTTTATACATATTCTTCCTTGTTTTGCATTTAGTTCCTATTTCCTAGTTTGAAGATCCGCTCTTGCTGTTTTTATGTGTAGGAAAACATTTTGGTAGATAAAATGATGCATAATGGGAGCCAAATGAAGGCAAGCATGCTCTGGCCATGTTCCCCAGAAACACGGGCATGCTCCGGACCAAAATACGGCGTTCACATGACGATTCTGAAGAAGACACAGCCGACCATGTAAATTTCACACGACCCTGCCCAACCCCGAAGCTAGATTTAGGGTAGAATTCCCAGCGTGCCACATGACTAGCTGTGTGGAATCCACACAGTTGTGTGGCGTTAGCCCGATTTAATGTGGATTAGGGCTTCACGGGGATTTAGGGAAAGCCGACTTCTCTTCTATAAATAGGAAGGCACACCCAAACCTTAGGGGGGAGGCCCAAAGTAGAAAGTAGAATATGATAGAGCAGGATATGAAGTATGATTCATCTCTTCATAGGGATTACTAGGACATCCTCATACCTTAATAACCTATCTTAGCAGAAGGCTCAAAGTAGGAGACATTAACTCTAGAAGGGTTGAGGGACCTTAGTGATAGAGGGCTCCCAACGGTATCAACCCCCTGAGCTCTGACGATCTGAAAGGGAAACTTGGCTAGGAATAGGTAGTTCTCGATAGAAGCAAAAGTTCATCGGGCAAATACATGATGATCCTCCCACAAGATCATAACTAGAGATCCTAAAAGCATTAAATTGATAGCATGTTCAACAACGCACAAGTGAAATTGAAACCCTAGAATTTCTTAAGGAAACTTTGAACCTACCTTTGCTTTCTCTGAGTGACACTGTAATTGAGCTAGGACTACTGTTGACCCACAAACCTTACTCTCAGAAGATTTACTCCGAACAACGACATCCAATGGACAAATAGTTTTTGAATCTATGTCTCTGTGGGATCAATACTTAAATTATAACTTGACGACAACCATGTGCTTGCAGGCATTGAGCGCGAGCGTGTGCATCGAATCCTTAGCGATCCTCATCGGAGATTTGAGGTTGTGCTCACGTGCGTCATGCGTCGCTCGGAATTCGATCACGCTTTTCTCTACACAAACTTGTTAATGCATAGCGGAATATACAATAATGAAAATGCACAACAAGAATACACAAGCATAGCAATAGACAAGGCGATATAACGTGGTTCGGAACCTAGGATTTCTACTCTACGGGTCGAGCTCAAATGAGCTCTAGTGATGCAAACCACCAATAATACACTCCTTCTCTGTGACACACCAGAGGTGGAGAAACTTCGTACAAGTGTTTACAATAATAAACAAGAAATACAAGCAAATATAAAGAAATACAACAAACTATGTAAACACTTTACAAATGTGAGCTTTGAATGTTTTGCTTGTTGGTTGCTTGGATGAGCTTGAAGGACCCTGAAATGCACCAGCACTTCGCCTCCAAATCACCTCAAGAATAGATCAAGAAACCAAGGCTGAAATCCTCCACGAACTGATCCTTTTAGGCCTACATCAGGCTGATTCTATGCTTGGCAATCGACTGCCAAAAGGCCCCAGTCGACTGCCTACAGTGTCGTTGTCTCACAATGGGCTTAATCTACATTGACATTCCAGCCAACGGATACACTGATAGTTGACTGTTGGTGCAGGGGCACTAGATAATCGAACCTGTATTTTGATTATGGCAAAGACACAAAGTTAAGTCTACATTGTTATCTCATGAAAAGTGTTAAAGCCGAGTCAAGGTTAGCAACACCCAGAGGAAGCCGCGGTGGTCGGGTGACACTCGAGTGACTTCGGAGGGAGCCGAAGAAATCGAGTGGAAGGCCGGAAGCGAGAGCTACTATCGAGGTAAGCTCATGTGAGTGAGAGATTGTAAGGTCGTGTCCTCTTTACGGGGATGACCGTAGGCGGCGATCCGACTAAGACTTCATGTGGAAGGTCTAGGTCAAGATCAGACGGTTAGAAACCGTCGTATTTATCATTTTCCGAGCTAACCTCTTATTGCGGTGGAAGTGGCCGGGCAATCATCTTTGGACATGGAAGCGATCGATGCCCATCGATCGATGGGAGGCATCAGTCGACTGATGGTGACGATTCAACTTTTGCGCTAGGTCAAAACGGATAACGTTTGACGCGGCCACTTTGCGATAAAATTTGGAAAACTTCGTGATCCATTCCAAAAAAAAGGGAGACAAATTCAGATGCCAAAGTCTATAAAAGGAGGAGGATTCCAACTCCAAAAATCATCAAGTTTATTCATCAAGTGCTCCTACAATGCAAATGCTCCAACATCGTCATAACGCCGACGCGACGTCAAGTTTCGATCTTCTTCGTCGACAGTAGAATCAAGTAATATTTTTGATATTGTATTCTTTGTTTTTCTTCATAACGAGGTGAGGTAGGCTTGTTACCTCATCCTCGTATATTCGGTTTTGTGATCGTTGTCTCCTACCTCCAACGAGGAGGAGACGTTATAGTGCTTTGCCCTTCGTACGCGGTCTAGGACCGATAGGGCCTTGGAGTAGCAACCGCTGGGTTGTGAACCAAGTAAAATAAACGTGTTCATTTATTTTCCGCTGTGCTTACTTTGCGTATCGAACGAACGAAAAAGAAAAGATTTACGATCGCTATTCACCCCCCCTCTAGCGACGCTTCTCGATCCAACATTGACTGCCATTACTAGCAGTTGACTACCAAGCTCGTAGCGGACTGCTCAGTTGTCTACCGAGCTTTTTGTGCTCGTGGCCGCAAACAGCAGTCGACTCCCTCCTTGGCAATCGACTGCTTGGCCAGTCGACTGCCTAAGGCTGGCAATCGACTGCCAAGGACACTCGCCCATAGTCGATTGTCAGTCGAATCTCGGCCAATTGACTGGTCATAATCCCAGTCGACTGCTCAGAGTCGACTCGGCTGCCAAGTGTCAAAACACTTGAATAGTCAACTGGTCCATAATCCCAGTCGACTACTAAACCTCAACCATGAGGTTTACCCCAAGTAGGATCCCCTCATACTTGCTAGACCACCCTTAGCCTAGACCTAAGCCTTTTGACCACCTCCATCAACCTCATGCCTATTGGATCCCTCCAAGTCAACCATGACTTGTTCATCCATATGCTAGCCTTCAGGTGCTTCCATCGGCTATTGCCATGCTAACCGGGTCTACACCGCCAAGACACATTTGGGCTTACGCTGCCAAGGCACACACTTGGACTTTACGCTGCTAACCATTGGACTTATGCTGCCAAGACTACCGCTTGGACTTTACTCCACCAATATCACACCCTTGGACTTTCCTTACCAATTCCATGTTGGACTTTCCAAATGCAAGAACCATGCTTGGACTTTCTAATTGCCAAGTACCCATGACTTAGACTTTACCAATGCCAAGACCCAATGTTGGACTTTCCATGCCAAGTACTCAAGACTTGGACTTTACCATTGCCAAGACCTATGCTTGGACTTTCCATGCCAAGTACTCAAGACTTGGACTTTCCATGCCAAGTACACAAGACTTGGACTTTCCATGAAAATCACATGTCATACGTTTTGTCAAACATTAAAATACTACTCGAGTCAAACTTAAGTCTGGTCAATTGTTACTTGGGTCGATTGCATCAACATATGATATTAGATACCAAGGCGATTGGCTGTAGGCCAAGTGGGAGCTTAATGTAATTGAGAGGTGTTATAAGGCAATCGCCTTAGAAGTTATTAATAAAATTCTCTATTCGAGTATACATTATCTATGTATTTAATTGGATCATAAACTCATATACTGAAGTTCACAATACGATGCATGGTATGAAAGAAATTATAATTGGATCACAATTAGTGGGTATCTTAGCATGTGTCATCCTGTAAGTATTGAAATTATCCCTAGTTGATGAATTGATGAGAGTGGACATCATCAATTCTATGAGACTAGCACATGTTTGATCCTTGGATTACCCAAGCATTCAGTACTCACTAATTGGAAGCATAGGGATGCTGAGTGTGAACATGTGGATGCTGAGTGTGAACATGTGGATGCTAGTTATGGTAACTAGCTCATTGGAGTAACTTGCTATGAGACTTTAAATGATTCTATATGTCGTCGAAGATCTCATTGTAGCTCGAGTGCGAGCTTCCTTAGACTTGAGATATTCAAGTCATCTTGGTCATGACCCCTTATACTTTGACTTCTTCGCAGCCATCTCCATAGGAGGTGTAACTCTGGGATGATTGGGTATAAGCCAAAGTGATTGAAGGTATTTGAATAGCCTATAGAGGATTCACCACTCCTTATAAAGGATATGTATACCCTAGTCTTATTGTCAGGATTGTTACTCAGAAGTCTCTGGCCAGAGCAAACATGTTAAGAAGATGGTCTTCTTGGGAACATATAGAAGTAACTTGAATCCACAGGACAAAGAAACTAGGCGTGGCGTAGTAAGCCTAGTGGGGATGAACACATAGACTATGTCCTGAACCAAGTGGATATAGGATAAGTGAAAGGAATAAGGCATGAACAACTATAGCTGTTGAAGGGTTCAGAAATGTTCTAGAGTCGATTTAGACTTTTCGATCTTTTGGGGGTCATGATGTATTGCTAGGTGCTACTCATGATCTATTCATAATTAAGGGGTTAATTATGAATGACCAACATAGCCAAAAACCTATTGGGTCACACGCAATACGGGTGATTTAGAGACGTGAAACAAGTCTGAGAATGAGATTCTCAGTGAGAGAGAAGATGTATCTGATTGGACCAGGCCAAGAAGGTGCAAAACAGAGGCTATGGAATCTCCTATGGACATGTCGGACTTAGCATGGCTATATCGCACCTAAACTAAGTTCTGATTGCCTCACAGGTCGTGCTTAACTAGGCACGGACCATGCCTGGCTCTGGTAAAAAATGGCCAAAGTCTCGGCTGTGCCCAGAAAGACACATGGCTAGCCATGTGTCTTGGCATGACCGTGCCTTTTTGGCACGACTGGCTGTGTGTAAGACACACGACCGTGTTGCGGCTCCACCATTTTTGGAGATTTCTCTTATGGAAATTTTCTGGGTTGTTCTTAACTTAATTATGCATAATTATGGAAAGATAGGTTTCGTTTAAGCCTCCTAAGATGCCCTAATCAAGATATCTATAAATAGATCCCTTGATAATCCTTGGAGGCAATGTTCTAATCTTAAGTTTTCTTCCTTGGTAGTCGTCTTTCTCCTCTCTCTTTCCCTCTCTTGTCTCCACCGGTTGGCTAGCACCAATCGGAGACAAGGACTTGTTGCTCGAGGAGTTGTCTCAGGTAATCCCGACGTATATATTGATTGAGGCAAGGCCCGTTGGTCTTGTTCGTGGTTTCGACGGATTCGTTAAGAATCTCGAAGGTATGAATCTTTCTTTCTCCTTTCTTTGCATGAAATTATGTAAATAGCAACAATTCCTGACCCCCAGGGGATGTCTGGGATGAAATAAAAATTATTTTATTCGCTTTATTTTGCTACGGATGATCTCAGAATCTCCAATAGGTAGTCGATTGATTTAAGTTTCCACGAGCACAGAAGCTTTGATAGTCGATTGACCAGTCGACTACTGAGCAGCAGTCGACTGATGGTTTGAGTAGTCGACTGCTAGTGTGTCCGTTGGAGTTTTTCCAGCATGGATTGAGCCATTATGAGACAACGACACTGTGGGTAGTCACTGAGGCCTTTTGGAAGTCGATTGCAAAGCGCAAAATTAGCCCGATACGGATGATAAAAGGAGTAGTTCATGGAGAATTTTAGCTATGGTTTTTTGAGTGGTTCTAGGGGCGATTTAAGGTGAAGTGCTGTGCATTTCAGGGTTCTTCAAGCTTGTCCAAGAAACCAACAAGCAAAGCATTCCAAGCAATCATTTGTAAAGTTTTCTTTACATTGTTGTTTTATTTTCTTTGTATTTTCTTGTATCTCTTGTTCTTATTATTTTAAGACTTTGTAAGGGGTTTCTCCACTTCCAGTGTGTCACCGAGATGGAGAGTTTGTTAGTGGTGGTGTGCATCACTAGAGCTCGACCCATGGAGTAGGAACCCAAGGTTCTGAACCAAGTTATATCGTTTGTGTTGTGCTTGTATTGTTGTTATCATCTATATATATATTTGTATTCTGCTGTGCTAACAACAATTGTAGACAAGCAATCGAACCAATGCGAACGAATTCCAAGTGACAAAGCAAGTCGCTATTCACCACCCTCTAGCGATGCCAACTATTGCTGCAAGTTATATCAAAGTGAGGACACTCTTCATGGCTTAACAACCAAGGGATCACTCTAGAGGGAAGAAGGGAGATGGAGGAGCCAAGTTTTAGACTAGACCGTGACATCAATGTAGGAACCTTCGTGACCGCTAGAGGGGGGTGAATAGCATCGTCGCTTGTCGATGGATTATCGTTCGATCGTGCTTGCTACAAATCATTAATATGTAGTAGAAATACAAAATATGCAATGAAAATAAATACAAGCACAATCACAATACAAGATGTAATGTGGTTCAGAACCGAATGGTTCATACTCCACGGATCGAGCTCAAACGAGCTCTAGCGATGCGTACAACACCACTAATCAAATAAACTCCTTCTCGGAACAATCCGGAGGTGGAGAAACCTTGTACAAGTGATTACAATAGTAAACAAATAGATACAAGCAAATATAAATATGAAATACACTATAAGTAAAGGAAAAATACTTTACAAATGCTCTTTTGATTGCTTGATCTTTGGTTGCTTGAATTGCACTTGGAGACCCTAATTTGCAGCAACAAATCACCCCAAACACATCCAAAAACCGGTGCCAAATCCTCCCTCCACGAGCTCCCTTTAAAGCTGCTCCTTGGGCTGGATTTTGCCTAGCAGTCGACTGATAGGGACCATCAATCGACTGCCCCTGTAGCCATTGTGAGACAACAACATGTGCCACATTGGATAAGTTCCGAATGACCATCGATCGATGGCTCAATCGATCCAAGTGCTCGGTGATCAATGACTAATTAGGCCAGCGATCGCCTAACTCGCAAATGATCGCCAGGCACTTCCCACAGTCAAACCCCAGTTGACTCCCATCAGTCGACTGACCATAGTCCCAGTCGACTGATACACCTCAAACATGAGGTTTTAATCCAAGTATGATGCCCCTATACATGCTAGACCACTCTTAGCCTAGACCTAAGCCTTCTAGCCACCTCCATCAGCCTCACGCCTATCGGATCCCACCAAGTCATCCATGACTTGTTCATCCATACGCTAGCCTTGCTTTCCTGCTTATTGTCATGCCAACAGTGTCTACACCGCCAAGGCACATTGGACATACGTTGCCATGACTCCGCTTGGACTTTACGCCGCCAACCATTGGACTAATTCTGCCAAGACTTCACCCTTGGACTTTATGCCTCCAATATTCCCCTTGGACTTCTCAATTGTCAAGACTCAAGCTTAGACTTTCCCTTGCCAACCCATGTTGGACTTTTCGTGCCACGACTCATGCTTGGACTTTTCCTTGCCAAGACCCATGCTTGGACTTTCCTTTGCCAACCCATGTTGGACTTTCCATGCCAAGTACACAAGACTTGGGCTTCTCCCATGACAATGGTCAAACCATCGTCAAACATCAAGTATGACCTGGGTCGATTACATCAGCAATCTCCCCAACACATGTCAGACATCAATGTCAAACATCAAAACACTACTCGAGTCAAACTCGAGTCTGGTCAATTGTGACCTGGGTCGATTGCACCAACAATCTTCCCCTTTTTGACGTTTGACAAAAACAACCTTGAGTTAGGCCCCTAACTCAAATTCCCTTACCAATTATCCCAAATTGGTAATTCCATACATTCTCCCCCTTTTTGACTAACATAAAAAAGGTTCTCTCTAAGAAGGTCAATGTCTCATATCCCAATGAGATCTTACAATCTCCCCCTTGGTCCAAAAACACCTAGGATGTTTTCACTCTTTCCAGTGATAAGTCTCATACCATTAAAGAGAGGCACTCCTATAAACTCTCCCAATTTTTAAATTAGGCATTTCGCATTCCCATTCTTCCCTCTCATGAGGAAAAATAACATCCATCATCCCATGATGGATACCTCCCCCTAAAGGCTTGCTCCCCCTTGACCATTGCACCAACAATGTCCTTGGGAAGTTCCTAAGCCAATAGGAACACTAAACCATCAAAAATTAAAGTCCAAAGTTCAACATTGAACTTTCTCACACCTTAAAATTGATACATCACCCTAACAACTCTCCTAATCCATATCCAATGGATTTCCACCATTTCCAATGCTTTCCAAAGCATATCCTAGGGTTAGGAGCAGTTAGGGAGCCCTAACATAAAATTAAATCAATAACAACCCTTGTTTACCCGAATCAGTCCGGGCAATCGACTTTATCAAGCAATGATTCGATTTTGCTCATCGATCACGCCATCAACAGTTGATCGATAATAAATTTCAATTTGATTATCGAAATGAATTTCAGAAATGCATAAGTAATTATACATAACTCGAAAAATCATGAAACTTCATACGTATAATACTTATAACAAATACAATGGGTGAAAAATATTGGTTACCCATAAAATAATGAAATTAACACAAAGTTCAAAAGTGAAGAAAAACTTCAATGTTTTAGCTCACTTTGTATCAATTTCATCAATGGTGATTGCTATCAAAAGATAGACTTCACGAAGGTTTTTTAAAATGATTTTAAAATGTTTTTTTTAAACCTTATATTGGATCATATTCTTTGGGCTTAATGTACATGACTTGAACATAAGCTTTCCCAATGATCCATCACTAATATAAGATGAGTTTGAGTTCATCTAGATGCAAAAACTATGCACCTTGAACTTAATTCATATCCTAGCATCTCACATGTATCTAGGGTGTATAAATACACATACATGTCAATGTAATGTGAGATGTGGGTTTTGTTCTCCTAATCTAGGGTTTCATGCATTTTCTAAGGCAACCCTACTTGATTCCCTTATACATCGGACTTCAAGTCATGCCATATGTCCTTAATTCAATTTTTATTAATGCATGAAGTGATCATGGCATAAATGATGACATAAATAAACATGACCAATGATCATGATGTCATGACATATGATATAATCTAAATATACATGACATTAAAAACTAACCCTAAACATACTCATGACATTTTATATGATTTAAATGAATATGATGTCATGACATGTTATATGACAAATTAAGCATGACAAATAAAATGTAATGATATATAATACCTAAATTTTGATATTAGTTGCCATTTATCATTATCAAACCCATTTTGCCATATTATCAACTATCTCCCAAGTGTGCCAAGAACCCAAAATGACACACCTCAACCTCTAAACCTAAATTGTGCCAATTTGATTAATTTTTCATAATCCCAAAAATATATAGGCACATCCTAAACTCTTTTAGTATTTAACACTCAAACCTATTTCCAAGGTATCCATAAGCTTGAAAATAACCTAAGGTGCCACCTTTACCATGGTTAGGTTAACTACCCATCCATTTAAAGTTGGCACACCTAAACCCATTTAGCGTGAATCGATCACACTCCTAGGAACCCAATACTTATTGGAGCTCCTTGTGTTTACTAGGTATTCCTTAGGGATGACCTCTCTAGATACCCTCCTAGGCTTGGTAGCCTTGGTCATTTGGGTCTTGCCTAGGTTAACTCTAGGGGTAACTCCCCTTGTAACCTTCTTAGTGACCTCCCTAGTGTTGGTGTAATCGGCCCAGGTCACGATTGACCAGACTTGAGTTTGACTCGAGTAATGTTTTGATGTTTGACAAAGTAAGTTGACATTGATATTTGACATTAATGTCTATTAATGTTTTGGGGAGATTGTTTGTACAATCGACCCGGGTTATGATTAACCGGACTCGAGTTTGACTCGAGGGAGACTTTGATGGTTGACTAGGGTGTAATGCTCGTAAAATTTCTAGTAATTTTACAAGAATTTTTGGCATGATTATAATGGGCTTTATGTGGGCTCTTCCAAAAATAAAAGGAATAAAGCCAAAAAGGATGCATGGCCTAGGAATTGAACCCCAAACCTCTAGTAGATAGCTAAGCCCTAAAGATGCATCCAATAACCAGAAGCCCAGCAGGGTTGTGCTATTAGAGGAATATGGGAGATGATAGTTAAGGGTAAGGGAGGCTAAGGGATACTTCAAGAGAATAAATAGGGAATGAGGAGACAAGAGAAAAGCCATTTCTCATTCTCCACTTCTCCTCCTTTCTTCTTCTTCTTCCTCACCGAAATCTACCCCTCTTCCCTTCCATTTTTCCGAGAGCTAGACAAGCAAGAAGAAGGTTCTAGGTTGGCATCCCTTAGGGTATCTTCCAACTAATAGCAAAGTGAAGGATGTAAGTATCCCCTCACCTGCATACAAGTAGTTTTTCGATTGATGTTATTATGTCAAACTCTTCATGAACCATTCGTCCAAGACCCTTACTTGAGTTTTCAATAAGGATCCATGCCATACCTTGTATGAATATGATGATGATAGGATGCTAGATAGGTTAGGTTAAGTGTTTGACCTTAAAAACCCCAAGAAACTTTCGGCCAAGACCATTACTTGTGCTCTCCATGATGATCCATGCTATACCTTGTATTAATATGAAGATGGTAGGTTTCTAGATGGGTTTTGCTAAGTGGTTGATCCTTAAACCCTTCTAAGACTCTCGTCCAAGTCCCTTTGGACCCCTAAGGTGTTTTTCAGTTTTGTTGGATCAATATGAGCTAGAGGGGGTGAATAGTGTTCGTAAAATTTTTTCTTTTTCGACGATTAAAACCAAGTACACAGCAGAAAACTAAAAGACAAACACAAGAAAGACACAAAGCTTTTTTACTTGGTTCACAGCCCACCGCCTGCTAATCCAAGGCCCTGCGATCCTTGATCGCTTCCGAAGGGCAATCACTAAAAGTCTCTTCCTTATTGAAGGTAAGAGACAAGACGATTACAATGATTATAAGGCCGGTAACAACCTTACCGGTCCTTATACAAATTAAGTATAGAAAAATAATAATAATATCGACAATTAATTAGAAGATGGCGCACGGTCGGAGTAGCGTTGTAGAGAGCATGAGCACTTGGGAGATTCTTGAAATTGGGTGTGAGTCCTCCCCTTCTTTTATAGATTTGTGCCTTGGAATTTGTCCTGATCCAGATCCAAAACTCGTGGATCTTATCTTGAGGTGGCAGCTTATCTTATCCTGAGGTGGTGGCATCAATCTCTATCTCTTTGACCTTGTGCACTGGGCTGATTCGACATCGAGATCCTCTTAGCGATCGCCTTCAATCGACTCATCGACATCTCCAGCTTGATCGCGACTTGAGAATTCCTACAATACAAGATTAGCACAATAGATGCATAATGCCATGCAGTGTGACAGTTCTTTGACTGTCTGATCTCGACTTCAGCATTCCTCCGGAAGCCTTAGTCGGATTGACGCCTAGGATTGTCCTCTAACCGAGGGCGCGTCCTTACCACCGCTCCACACACGGAGCTTACCTTTTGTCCTCTTGACCTGTTGCTTAGCTTTTGGTCACCACTGAGGTTCCTCGACTCCCCTAGGTTCTCCTGGTGTCGCCCGACCACCACGGTTTCTCAACTTGAGATTCTCCGGATATCGCTCGACCTTTGGCTTAGCTTAAACACTTCCTGCACACTTAGCATATCACATGAGATAACAAAATAAATTAACTTTGAATCTTTGCCATCATCAAAACCAAGGTTCGATTATCTAGTGCCCCTGCACCAACAATCTCCCCCTTTTTGATCTATGGCAAACCAATTCAAAGTTAAGAGAAAATAAGCAGTAAGCATTGAACAATCATTTTTCAAAACCTCCCCCTTAAGGGTACCTCCCCCTTAACCCTAGGTGAGTTTTGAAAAACAATTACTTTTTGGGAAAGAAAAAGTAAGGAACCTCTTAACTTTATTCTCTCTCCCCCTTTGACATATATCAAAAATAACTTTATATTGGGTACATTGCCAAGAAATAGAATTTTTAAACATGCTAATCAAGTTGATTTAATATGTTCAACTCCCTTTAATACTTAAGAGTTTAGGAGTTTATGTTTCTAGATCCTGCACCAACAATGTATATCCTAGGTTAGAATGTGACCCCCTAACCTTTAACATTGTTATAAAATTTTGAGAAAGAATTAAAAAAAACATTTTAAAGGCTCATGTCTATTGGTTTTTATGCCAAACTGGAGGTAGCTAGATACTAAGTTTGTCCAACTTAAGTCTTCTCCCTTGGCATATTATCAAAAGAAGGATTTAAATTTAGAAAGTATTGGTGATTTTTTAAAAAATATTTTTAACAACTTCTATGATGATTATCCAATTAGAACCTCCCCTTAACCTAACATCCTTGTTAGCCACAAGGAAGGCATATCTAGAGGGTCTCCCCTTTTGTCTGACAAACTCTTAGGACATCCTTGTTGGCCATAAGGAAGGCTCACCTAAGTGTCCAGAGGGTCTAGGTATCTAAAGTTGACCTATGGATTTATACGTTCAGTATTGGTCAACTAACCATCATTTTAAGAAGCATAGTTGTTTTGAAAACTACGTATAACTACACACAATAATCATGGCAACAAATAAAAATAGTCTTAAGAATCTATTTATGTGTATATAAATTTTGAAATCGTTTTCAAAATTATTTTTAATTTGTTGTCCTTACCATCACACCCATTCTACATGATCAACCAAGTTATTCTTATAGGTATTGTGAGATGAATTTAATTTAATGCCTTAGAAATTAATTAATCTTGGGTTAGATTCGGATTTCACCTTTAGTTAGTTAAGTGAACATTTCAAAAGAGGGCTTCCAGGTCGTGGCGAGGCACAGAGACCTTCTTTGATCGGAACAACGACCACTTCCTTAGACAAAGCCAACTTAGGAAATTACACACTTAATTCACTTAGGATTACGTCCTGGTCTAACTAGTTTAGAATGTGGTGAGGTAGCTTCAGTTAGTTCCACTTAGTTAAATGCACCAAGCTAGATACTCCTTATCCAACTCGGATACACTTGACTTCGTTTCCTTAACGTACTATCATCTCACCGCATCCTGATACTATGTTGTCAAGATTAATTAATTATTTCCTATCTAACCATTCTATGAGAGTGAATTTAAAACTGGTATGTATGACATGACAAAATAAGCATGATAATGATATGTATGCATGAGCAAGCTACATTCAATCAATTTAAAGAAATGGTTATTTTCTTGGGTAGACTTTTATTTGTTCTATAGTTATAAGATACTTTATTATAATTAGGTTTACAAATTTTAGTGTCTTGATTTTTGGTTAGCTTAGACTTGTAACTCAAGTCTACATATTTATTAGTTGAATTTTTAAAAGTTGGAGGTTTAATTACTAGATTATTAATTTGTGTATAATCAAATGGTACTCTATTATAATTAATTTTATTGGTTTGATTATCTAATTTTGAATTTTTAATTAAGTTAGATTGTGAATTATTTAAAATAGGATTATTAGAATTTTTAAAATAATATTATTAGACTTTTTCAAGATAAGATTATTAGACTTTTTAAAAGTAGAATTATTAGAATTTTTAAGATAAGATTATTAGACTTTTTAAAAATAGAATTACTAAAATTATTAGAATTTTTTAAGGTAGAATTATTAGAATTATTCAAGATAAGATTATTAGAATTTTTAAAGGTAGAATTATTATTAGAATTATTTAAGATAAGATTGTTAGAGTTTTTAAAGGTAGAATTATTATTAGAATTATTTAAGATAAGATTGTTAGAGTTTTTAAAGGTAGAATTATTATTAGAATTATTTAAGATAAAATTGTTAGAGTTTTTAAAGGTAGAATTATTATTAGAATTATTTAGATTATCTTTGAAATTTTTTAAAGTTAATTTAGATTTTTTTATGGTTGAATTTTTCAAAATAGAATTTTTTAATTCGGAATTATCTAGATTAATCAGATCTAGGATTTGATGATTCTGTCCTATTGTTTGATTATTCTGATCAAGGGTTTGATTATTCTGATTAAGTCCTAGGTTGGTTTTATCTTTGACTTGATCTAGATCTATGTTGATTAAACTAAATATTTGATTAATCTCTTTGTTAATTTTATCAAATGTTAGATTAATTTGATCATTTTCTTCCATGATATTATTATTATTATTATTTAAACTAATTAAATATGAATTAATTAATTTTTTATTAGTTGAATTATTAATTGTATTAATTAATTGACAACAATTACACAATTTATCTAAATTATCAACTATTGTAAAACTCAACTTTTCAAAATTATTAACTTTACTAACCTTTTTTTTCGGACACCGATTCTTGTAGTGACCGAATCTTCCGCACCCGAAGCATTTGATGTGCTCCTTGTTCTTCCGGATTCCTAGCAATTGTGTCTCCTTTGCCGTCGATTGTGTCGTTCGAGTCTTACGATTAGGACACTTATTTTTATAGTGTCCTCTCTCCCTGCACTTAAAGCAAATAATATGAAATTTAAAATTTAAATTGACATTGTTACCTTTATGCCTTGTGGGAGACTCTTCTATGGTTGGCTTGGTCAACGATTTTCTAAAACTCGCAAAAAAAACACAAACCAAAAAGTCCCAAGACTTGGTCTTGGATTAGTAGTGTGGGAGATATTTAAAAATAAAAATAAAAATAAAGAAAAGAAAATGCTCGATCGGTGGTTGCACCGAATCTGAGTGCCCCCGCTCTGATACCAATTGTTGGATCGATATGAGCGCTAGAGGGGGGGGGGGTGAATAGCGTTTGTAAAATTTTTTCTTTTTCGACGATTAAAACCAAGTACACAGTGGAAAACTAAAAGACAAACACAAGAAAGACACCAAACCAATTCAAAGTTAAAAAGTAGGTTATCAAGAAGAAATCATTTTTCAAAACGCCTAGTGTGAGTTCAATTACTAAAGAAAAGTAAGGAACCTCTTAACTTTATTCTCCTCTCCCTCACATATATCAAAAATAACTTTATATTGGGTACATTGACCTAAGAAATTAAAACATGCTAACTGGTTGATTTAATATGTTCAACTCCCCTTAATACTTAAGAGTTTAAGGAGTTTATGTTTCTAGATCCTCGCACTAACAATGGTATATCCTAGGTTAGAATGCTACTCCCTAACCTTAACATTGTTATAAAATTTTGAGAAAGAATTTAAAAAAGACATTTTAAAGGCTCATGTCTATTGGTTATATTCATGTCTGCTGAGGTAATAGCTAGATACTAAGTATTGTAACTTAAGTCTTCTCTCCTTGGCATATATTATCAAAAGAATGTTGATTTAAATTTAGTTACGGTGCCAGGTTTTTTAAAAATAATATGTTTTTAACAACTTATATGTATGATTATATGAATTAATTTATGTAACATCCTTGTTAGCCACAAGGAAGGCATCTGTAGGGTCTCCTTTTGTCCGATGTTAAACTTTAGGACATCCTTGTTGCTATAAGGAAGGCTCAAACTATGTCCAGAGGGTCTAGGTATCTAAAGTTTGACCTATGGATTTATATGCTCATGTTGGTAACTAACCATCATTTTAAGAAGCATAGTTGTTATGAAAACTAGTATGTATAACTGCTACACAATAATCATGAACAAATAAATGCATATGTCTTAAGAATCTGTATAATAAATTTTTGAAATCGTCTACTAATGTATTTTTAATTGCTTGTGTATTTCCTTAGTGGGCCATAGGAGTTAATGATCAACCAGGGTCTGGCAATTCCAAGTCATGGTACTTGTGGATGAAGTCAATTTGCATAAGTCTTAGAAATTAATTAATCTTGGGTTAAAGATTCGCATGATTTCACCTTTAGTTAGTCTTGGCATTTGAACATTTCAAAAGAAGGGTTTGCAAGTCCAGGGTGAAGAGTGACCTCTTGATGACAACAACGATCACTTCCTTAGACAAAGCCAACTTAGAAATTAGCACACTTAATTCACTTAGATTACGCCCTCGAGTCAACTAGTGACTTAGGATGTGGGTGTAGAAGCCATGGGGCTAGTTCCAAGGCTTAGTTAAATGCACCAAGTATAGGATACTCTTTAAGTCCAACTCTGACACACTTGACTTTGAGGTTTGCCTTTAGCATCATCATCTCACAGGATCGGTGTAAGTACTATGACTTGTCAAGATTAATTAAATTATTTCCTAGTCTAACCATCGCCATGAGGTGAATTTAAAGGTATGTTATACATGATCCATGATGATAATGATATGTATGCACTTGTAAGCTAAGTATCAATCAATTTAAAGAAATGGTTGATTTTCTTGCAGACTTTTATTTGTTCTATAGTTAAGATACTTTATTATAATTAGGTTTAAAACTAGTGTCTTGATTTTTGAGTTAGCTTAGACTTGTAACTCAAGTCTACATTTATTAGTTGAATTTTTAAAAGAGGTTTAATTAAGATTATTGAAGTGTATAATCAAATGGTACTCTATTATAATTAATTTTATTGGTTTGATTATCTAATCTTTGAATTTTTAATTCAAGTTAGATTGTGAATTATTTAAAAATAGGATTATTAGAATTTTTTAAAATATTTCATTATTAGACTTGTCTCAAGATAAGATTATTGACTTTTAAAAGTAGAATTATTAGACTTTTTAAGATAAGATTATTAGACTTTTTAAAAATAGAATTCTAAAATTATTAGAATTTTTTAAGGTAGATTATTAGAATTATTCAAGATAAGATTATTAGAATTTTTAAAGGTAGAATTATTATTAGAATTATTTAAGATAAGATTGTTAATTTTTAAAGGTAGAATTATTATTACGAATCTATTTAAGATAAGCGATTGTTAGAGTTTTTAAAGGTAGTTATTATTAGGAATGATTTAAGAGTGAAAATTGTTAGAGTTTTTAACAACTAAGGTAGAATTATTATTAGAATTATTTAGATTATCTTTGAAATCTTTTAAAGTTAATTTAGATTTTTTTATGGAGAATTTTCAAAATAGAATAGGATTATCTAGATTAATCATATCCTAGGATGATGATTCCAGAAGAGGTCGATTATTGATCAAGAGGTGAATGATTAAGTAGGACCAAAGGTTGAGATTCCTTCGACTGATAGGATCAAGTTGAAAACCAACAAGATTAATCTTGAATTTTTATCAAATGTTAGATAAGAATGATCATTTTATGATATTATTATTATTATTATTTAAACTAATTAAATATGAAAATTAATTAATTTTATTATTGAATTATTAATGTTTAATTACACATCATCGTCAAGAGGAATCTACACAATTTATCTAAATTATCAACTAGATCAACTTTTCAAAATTATTAACTTTACTTAACCGAAGGAAGTGAGGACTTGGAGGTTGAGAATCATCCAAGGACCTCAAGATTTGGAGTGCTCCGCCTAGGATTGAGGGGGAGGAATTAGAGTCATCCATTAGATCAACAAGAAGCAACCATCATCTGACATCTCTACGATTAGGAAGAGCAAGCTCAAGAGAACCTCACACCTGCACCCTAGGTAACCTCAATATGAAATTCAAAATAAAAATAATATTATGTTTTGAGTGTAGGAATTCTGGGCACTAGAGTAAGTGCCCCAAAGAAAGTCAAAGACTCGCAAAAAAAAAGATGCCAAGTCCCAAAGTCAAAGAGCAAGGAGCATATCATATGCTTCAAGTAATTAAAGGGGTCAATGTCCCGGGGAGAGAAAAGAGAGCATCACAAGTAGGGGAGCCTCTAAGGCAAACCCTAAGGTATATCTAAATAATGCTCTTTCTTTCAATTATAGGCAAAAGCATGCTAGAACTAATTTTAGTAATCTTGCTATTTATCATAAAGAGCATGCTAGGAATAACAAATATATTTGTTTAGGTGCCAAAAATGTTAATATTTCAAAGAAGGAGGGAAATTTGGGACTAATGTCCCTAAAAGTTTTACCTAGGGAATCTATTAGGAAAATAGGAGAACACCTAGGTCTTAATCCTAAATGGATTAGGCATATGCCTAGAAAAGGACAACCTTAATGCCCATACAAATTAAAATTCTAAAATTGGGCAATTAGAATTACCGAAAACCAAGCCTTGAAGATGTCAAGGCTTGAGAAATGTAAAAGACCCTCAAGAGATGCAAAATCAATTTCAAGGGTCTAATGGTCCTGTCAAGGGTTAAAATCTCAAAGTCAACACCTAGGACCTAAGAGTCAAAAGTCAACCAAGGGCAAGCAAGGTTTGGGTCACAAACCTAAGCCTAAGGTGGCTTATCATAATGTTCCATTTGACTATGGAACACAAACTAGGTCTAGGAAGACCAAGGTTACTAGGAAGTTATCCCTAAGAGTAACCAAGGTTTGTGCCTAGGTTTTTTCGACATCTAATGGACCACCTAAGAAGGTTACTAGGGAGGCAATCCTAAGGTTAACCATGGTAAGACCATATGACCAAGGCTAACAAGCCTAGGGAGGGTCATTAGGAAGGTATCTAGGGAGGTCCTCCTAAGGAATACCTAATTAACCCTAGGATCTCAAATAGGTTTTGGGTTCCTAAGAGCGTGATTGATTCACGCTAGATGGGTTAGGGTGTGCCAACCTTGATTGGATTGGGTGGTTAACTAACTCACCATGGCAAAGGTGACACTTTAGGTAATTTTCAAGGTTATGGATACCTTGGAAATAGATTTGAGATCTTAATCCTAAAAGATTTTAGGATGTGCCAATATATTCTTAAACACTTTGATAATTTAATCACATCACAATGAGATAACAAAATAATTTAACTTTCAAGTTTTGCCATCATCAAACCAAGGTATTATTATGTCGCACTAATTTTATTTTTAGATGAGTTTATGCTATGTTTTGATGTTAGATGAAGATAACATGTTCTATGCTTAGGTTTTAAATATTCATGATTGTTGATGGTGAAGAAGATCATGTTCTATGCCATGCTATCATGCCATGAGTCATGCTTTATGCATTTAATTAGATGAATATAACATGTTGTTGACTATTTATAGGGAATCAAGTAGAGTTTAGATTATAAGTCCTTTTAGAAAAATCAAGACTCTAGCTAGTGAACATTTTTACATGCCATTACATTGTGTATGTGTATAGATACGTGATGTGAGATGAAGGATATGAGTTGTTCAAGGTGCATAAGTTTTTGCATCTAGACTAAAACTCATCTCAATTCAAAGGTGGATCATTGGGAAAGCTTGTGTACAAGTCATGTACATTGAGCCCAAGGAATATGATCCAAAATAAGGTTTTGAAAATATTTTAAAATTATTTTAGAAAACCATGGTGAAGTCTATCTTTTGATAGCAATCACCATTAATGAGATTGATACAAAGTGCGCCAAAACTTAGAAGTTTTCTTCACTTTTGAATTTTGTATCAATTTCAATATTTTATGGGTATAATAATTTTCAAATATTTTTCACCCATTGCATTGGTCATAGGTATTATATGTATCAAATTTCATGATTTTTCAAATTACATATAATTATTTATGAATTTCCAAAATTTGTTTCTGATAACTAAAATTCGGAAATTTGTTATCGATCGTACTGGTGGCGATGATGGTGATGTGATCGTAAGTGACGGAGTCGACTGCCAATGTTGATTTCGGGAAAACAAGGTTTGTTTAGCCCAGTTTCGATTGCGGTAAGGTTTCCTAACCACTCCTAACCCTAGGATAAGCTTTGGGAAGCATATAAAGGGTGAAAATCCATTGGATATAGATTAAGAGAGGTGTTAGGATAATATATCAAATTTAAGGTGGGGAGAGTTTATGTTTGAACTTTAAACCTTATTTTTGATGGTTTAGAGTTCCTATTGGCTTAGGGACTTCCCAAGGACATTATTGGTGCAATGGTCAAGGGTGAGCAAGCCTTTAGGGGGAGGTATCCATCATGGGATGATGGATGTGTTTTTCTCTTCTTGAAAAGAAGTTATTGGGAGAGTGTCATCAATTGGGAAATTGATGGGATTTTGAGATACCCAATTTGGAAATTGGGTGAGTGTATAGGATTGCCTCTCTTAAGTGATATGAGACTTATCACTAGGAAGATGGTAGGCATCCTAGGTATCTTTGGACCAAGGGGGAGATTGTAAGATCTCATTGGGACATGAGACATTAACCTCCTTGGAGAGAACCTTTTTGATGTTAGTCAAAAAGGGGGAGAAGTATTGGGAGAGAGTGAGATTACCAATTTATGAAATTGGTAAGGGAATTTAAGTTAGGGGCCTAACTCAAGGTTTGTTTTGTCAAACATCAAAAAGGGGGAGATTGTTGGTGCAATCTACCCAGGTCACGATTGACTCGAGTTTGACTCGAGTGATGTTTTGATGTTTGACAAAGTAAGTTGACATTGATGTTTGACATTAATGTCTATTAATGGTTTGGGGAGATTGTTTGTACAATCGACTCGGATTATGATTAACCGGACTTGAGTTTGACTCGAGGGAGACTTTGATGGTTGACTAGGGTTGACCATGTGATTATGGGAAAGTCCAAGCATGGGTCTTGGCAAGGTAAAGTCCAAGTCATGGGTACTTGGCATGGAAAGTCCAAGTGGGACACTTGGCAAGGAAAAGTCCAAGCATGGGTCTTGGCATGGAAAGTCCAACATGGGTTGGCAAGGGAAAGTCCAAGCTTGAGTCTTGGCATTTGAGAAGTCCAAGGGAAATATTGACAGCGTAAAGTCCAAGGGCGAATTCTTGGCAGCATAAGTCCAATGGTTGGCGGCGTAAAATCCAAGCGGAGTCTTGGCGGCGTAAGTCCAATGTGCCTTGGCGGTGTAGACACCATTAGCATGACATAGCCGATGGAAACACCTGAAGGCTAGCGTAATGGATGAACAAGTCATGGATGACTTGGAGGGATCCGAGAGGGGTGAGGCTGATGGAGGTGGCTAAAAGGCTTAGGTCTAGGCTAAGAGTGGTCTAGCAAGTATGGGGGAACCATACTTGGACTAAAACCTCATGTTTGAGGTGTGCTAGTCGACTGGTGTCATGTGACAGTCGACTGGTGTAAGTAGACTAGGGCTTGATTGCGGGAATTGCCCTAGCAGTTGACTACCATAGGTGGGCAGTCGACTGATTGGTCGAGGAGTCGACTGATCTTTTGATCAGTCGACTGGTGCTCGAGAAATCGAGCACAGAATGGAGTCTCACTCGACCGCGATCGCTAGCCGGTGATGGCTTGATCAATCGACTGATGGTCATAATCTGTCGACTGATGATGGATCCATTGGATTTTTCCAGCGTGGATCTAGCCGTTGTCTAACGATAACAGTGGCATCAGTCGACTGATGGTCCCGAGTAGTCGATTGATCGACTTTTTCCAGCACAGGTTGAAGCTATAAAAGGAGCTCGTGATGGAGGAAAAAGTCATGGTTTCTTGAGAGCATTTGGGGCGATTTGCTGCTGCAAATCAGGGTCTCCAAGTTGATATCAAGCAACCAAGCGATCAAGCATTCAAAGAGCAATTGTAAAGTAGTTTTCTTTACTTGCATTGTATTTCATTATTGTAATTGCTTGTATCCATTTAGATTATTGTTGTAATATATTGTACGAGGTTTCTCTACCTCTGACTTGTGTCGAGAAGGAGTTATTTGTGATTAGTGAGTGCGTGTGCATCACTAGAGCTCTTTATAGCTCGATCCGTGGAGTAGGAACCGTTCGGTTTCGAACCATGTTATATCCTTGCGTTTGTGTGTTTGTGTTTTCGTTATTGCTTTATTATCTTTGTTTCCACTGCGCTAACGAAAATTGTAGACAAGCACGCGAACGATTTTCATCGACGTATAGCACGACGCTATTCATCCCCCCTCTAGCGTTCAAACGATCCTCTACACCTAGGTTTCCTTGAAACCCTAGCCACTAGGCACACACCTTGGTTACCCTTAGGGATGACTTCCCTAGCAACCTTGGTCTTCCTAGACCTAGGTTTTGTTCGATAATCGAATGGAACACTATGGTAGGTCTTTTTGGGCTTAGGCTTGCCCTTTGATGGTTCTTGTCTCCTAAAACCTAGGGTTTGACTCTTAGACCAAGATTTTTTATCCTTTGACCCTTGAATTTGATTTTGCATTTTTGCAAGGGTCTTTTCTAATTTCTCAAGCCTTGACCTCAAAGCTTGATTTTCTTGCTCTAATTGTCCAATCTTTAATTTTTCATCTATTTTTTGGACATTGTTTTTCTTAGGCATATGTCTAGTCCATTTAGGGTTAAAACCTAGGTGATCCTCAATTTTCGTAATACTTGCCTTAGGTAAAATATTTTTAGGGACATTAGTCCCAAATTTCTCCTTTTTCCTAAGGTTTATTGGTGCAATCGGCCTAGGTCACGATTGACGAGGACTCAAGCTTGACTCGAGAGATGTTTTGATGTTCGACAAAAACATATGACAATATAATTGTCATGGGAAAGTCCAAGTCTTGGGTACTTGGCATGGAAAGTCCAAGTGGGACACTTGGCATTTGGGAAAGTCCAAGCATGGGTCTTGGCAATGGAAAGTCCAACATGGGTTGGTAAGGAAAGTCCAAGTCTTGGGTACTTGGCATGGAAAGTCCAAGTGGGACACTTGGCATTTGGGAAAGTCCAAGCATGGGTCTTGGCAATGGAAAGTCCAACATGGGTTGGCAAGGAAAGTCCAAGTCTTGAGTACTTGGTGTGGGAAGTCCAACATGGGTTGGCAAGGGAAAGTCCAAGCTTGAGTCTTGGCATTATGAGAAGTCCAAGGGGTTTAATATTGACAGCGTAAAGTCCAAGCGGGAGTCTTGGCAGTATAAGTCCAATGGTTGGCGGCGTAAAGTCCAAGCGGAGTCTTGGCGGCATAAGTCCAATGTGCCTTGGCAGTGTAGACACCGTTAGCATGACATAACCGATGGAAACACCTGAAGGCTAGCGCGATGGATGAACAAGTCATGGATGACTTGGAGGGATCCTAGAGGCGTGAGGATGATGGAGATGGCTAGAAGGCTTAGGTCTAGGCTAAGGGTGGTCTAGCAAGTATGGGGGAACCATACTTGGGCTAAAACCTCATGTTTGAGGTGTGCGGTCGGCCCAGTGCCATGTGACAATGATCCGGCCCGCAAATCAACTAGGTTTTATTTGCGAGAATTGGCCTAGCGATCGATCGGAGGAGGGCGATCAAGCTGATTGGTCGAGGCGATCGTGATATTGTGATCGATCGGCCCGGTGCTCGAGTTTTAGGAGCGAGAATGGAGTCTCACTCGACCGCTACGGTCAGCGATCGAGTGATGGCTTGATCAGTCGACTGATGATGGATCCGTTGAATTTTTCTAGCGTGGATCTAGCCGTTGTCTCACGACAACAGTGGCATCAGTTGATGGATGGTCCCAAGCAGTCGACTGATCGACTTTTTCTAGCACAGGTAGAAGCTTTAAAAGGAGCTCATGGAGGAGGAAAAGGCAGCGGTTCTTGATGGTATTTGGGGCGATTTGCTTCTGCAAATCTAGGTCTCCAAGTTGATTTCAAGCAACCAAGCTATCAAGCATTCAAAGAGCAATTGTAAAGTAGTTTTCTTTACTTGCATTGTATTTCATTATTGTAATTTCTTGTATCCATTTCTTATTGTTGTAAGAATAGTTTGTAAGAGGTTTCTCTGCGTCCGACTGTCAAGAAGGAGTATTTGTGATTAGTGATTGCGTGTGCATCACTAGAGCTCTTTTGAGCTCGATCCGTGTAGTAGGAACCATTCGGTTCCGAACCACGTTATATCTTTGTGTTCGGGTGATTGTCTATTTCGTTATCGTTATTATTATCTATATTCTTCTGCGCTAACGAAGTTTGTAGACGAACACATGAAAGAATTCTATCACATATAGCACGACGCTATTCACCCCCTCTAGCGGTTACAATCAAATCTCCTATAAGTGGTATCAGAGCATAGGCCGCTCTTCAAAGTTTAACAACTGAGGGAGCACACTAGAGGGTGAAGATGGAAGTCCAAGAACAATTGGGATGGGATATCAACACCCCAATTCCTTATGCCTTCTATGGACGAGAAGGCTTCGATTCTTGGAAGGTGAGAATTGAAAATTTTTTGATGATGAGGGACTTCGAAGAATGGTTCACCTTGATGGAGGGTTTTAGCTATCCAATAGGACCAAAGGGAGGGTTCTTTAAGAAGAAGAGATGGACCGAAGAGCAAGTCCGAGCCTCCGAGAAAAATGATAAGGTGATAAAATTTTTAATTGATTTAATATCTAACAATATCTTGTGTATGTTAGGTAATTATGTAGATGCCAAGGAGCTATGGAGCCAAGCAGCAAAGCTCCATGAAAATTTATCATCAGTCCAAGAAG
Source organism: Wurfbainia villosa (assembly GCA_025175895.1). NCBI lineage: Eukaryota > Viridiplantae > Streptophyta > Magnoliopsida > Zingiberales > Zingiberaceae > Wurfbainia > Wurfbainia villosa. The sequence continues at coordinate 521,620 of JAKLTH010000054.1, read as the reverse complement.
AAGAAGAAGAAAAGGAGTGCTCACCCTCTCAAGTTCAAAAAGAAGCAAGTATATTGTCATCCAAAGAGCTTGAGGATTCGGAGGTTGATAGGGAATCAACATCCGGATCGGAAGAGGTGGAAGAAGTGGAAGAAGCATCCACCTCTAGGATTGAGGGGGAAGAGAGAACTTCCACCAAAGCAACTTCAAGAGGAGCCATCCATCTCGGGAGAGATGAAGAAGCTCAAAATTCCACTCCGACCACCACAACCACCCTAGGTAACTCAAACATATGTGTTAATAATAAAATGCATATAATATGTTTTGAGTGTAGGGAAACTGGGCACTACAAAAGCAAGTGTCCGAAACGGATTAGAAAAATTCCTCCGGCACCAAAAGTCAACACAAAGGTCAAAGATGCCGGTGCCCAAAGTCAAAAAAGCAAGGAGCATGTCATATGCTTCAAGTGTAATTCAAAAGGGCATTATCGGAGTCAATACCCAAAGGGAGAGAAGAAGACTCAAAGGGGAGCTTCACAAGTAGGGGGAGCCTCTAAGGCAAACCCTAAGGTATATTGTAATGCTCCTTCTTTAGTTAATAGACAAAAGCATGCTAGGAATTTTAATTCTCTTGCAATTTATGAAAAGCATGCTAATAGGAACAAGTACTTTTGTTTAGGAGCTAAGAATTTTCATTTTGAAAATAAGGAGAAATTTGGGACTAATGTCCCTAAAAACAATTTATCTAAGGACAAACCTAGGTCAAATAACTCAAGACTAATTCTACCTAGGGAGTCTATCAAGAAAATAGGGGAACACCTAGGTCTTAACCCTAAATGGATTAGGCATATGCCTAGAAAGGACAATGCCCAAAGACCAAATCAAAATTCAAAAATTGGGCAATTAGAATTAGAAAATCAAGCCTTGAGGTCAAGGCTTGAGAAATTAGAAAAGACCCTCAAGAAGATGCAAAATCAATTTCAAGGGTCAGATAGTCAAAGTCAAGGGTCTAGGACTCAAGGTCAACATCTAGGGCCTAAGAGACAAAAGTCAACCAAGGGCAAGAAAGGTTTGGGTCACAAACCTAAGCTTAAGGTGGCCTATCATAGTGTTCCATTTGATTATGGAACACAAACTAGGTCTAGGAAGACCAAGGTCAATAGGGAAGTCATCCCTAGAGTTGACCAAGGTATGTGCCTAGTGGCTAGGGTTTCAAGAAAACCTAGGGGCCACCAAGAAGGTTGCAAGGGGAGTTACTCCTAGAGTCAACCTAGATAAGACCCAAATGACCAAGGCTAACAAGCCTAGGAGGGTCATTAGGAAGGTATCTAGGGAGATTATCCCTAAGGAATAACTAATTAACCCTAGGAGCTCAAATAGGTTTTGGGTTCCTAAGAGCGTGATTGATTCACGCTAGATGGGTTTAGGGTGTGCCAACCTTGATTGGATGGGTAGTTAACTCAACCATGATGAAGGTGGCACTTTAGGTAATTTTCAAGGTTATGGGTACCTTGAAAATAGAGTTGATATTATGATCCTAAAAGAGTTTAGGATGTGTCAATACATTTTTGGAATTATGAAAAATTAATTAAATTGACACAATTTAGGATTAGAGGTCATAGTGTGCCATTTTGGGTTTTTGGCACACTAGGGAGATAAGTGATAATATGGCAAAATATATTTAATTATGACAAATGACAACTAATATTAAAACTTAGGTATTACTATACCTATACTTTTTATATGTCATGCTTTGTTTGCCATATAACATGTCATGACATCATGTTTATTTTTATCATTTATATGTCATGATCATGTTTAGGATTAAGGATTAAATGCCATGTGTTTTTAGATTATATCTTATGTCATGACATCATGATCATTGGTCATGCTTTATTATTGCTATCATTATGCCATGATCATTTCATGCATTTAAATTGAGTTAAGGACTTTGGCATGACTTGGAGTCCCATTTATAAGGGAATCAAGTAGGGTTGCCTTAGAAAAGTGCTTGAAACCCTAGTTTAGGAAAAGCAAAACCCACATCTCACATCACATTGACATGTATGTGTATTTATACACCCTAGATACATGTGAGATGCTAGGATATGAGTTGAGTTCAAGGTGCATAGTTTTTGCATCTAGATGAACTAAAACTCATCTTAATTCAAAGGTGGATCATTGGGAAAGCTTGTGTACAAGTCATGTACATTGAGCCCAAGGAATATGATCCAAAATAAGGTTTTGAAAACATTTTAAAATCCTTTTGAAAAACCTTGGTGAAGCCTATCTTTTGATAGCAATCACCATTGATGAGATTGATACAAAGTGAGCTAAAACTTTGAAGTTTTTATTCACTTTTGGATTTTGTATCAATTTTAATATTTTATGGGTAAAATATTTTTCAAACATTTTTCACCCATTGTATTGCTTATAAGTAATGTACGTATGAATTTTCATGATTTTTCAAAATACAAAGAATTACTTATGTTTTTTCAAAATTCGCTTTACGATAAGCAAATTCGATATTTTAGTTATCACGACTATCTAAGTGACGATGATCGATGTGACCGATAATCGATCGGGTAATCGCGGAGTTATTGCCAAATGCGATTTCGAAAACAAGGTATGTTTAGCCCGTGTTCACTTAAGGTCTCTAACCACTCCTAACCCTAGGATATGCTTTGGGAAGCAATATAAAGGGTGAAAATCCATTGGATATGGATTTGGATAGGTGTCAGGTCAAAGTATCAAATTTAAGGGTGGAAGAGTTCATGTCTGAACTTTGAACCTTAATTTTGATGGTTTAGAGTTCCTATTGACTTAGGTACTTCCTAAGGACATTGTTGGTGCAATGGTCAAGGGGGAGCAAACCTTTAGGGGGAGGTATCCATCATAGGATGATGGATTGTAATTTTCCTCATGAGGAGGAAAATGGGTTTTTGAGATATCCAATTTGGAAATTGGAAGAGTGTATAGAATTGTCTCTCTTGAGTGATATGGGACTTATCACTAGGAAGATGGTAGGCATCCTAGGACCAAGGGGGAGATTGTAAGATCTCATTGGGACATGAGACATTGACCTCCTTGGAGAAGACCTTTTTGATGTTAGTCAAAAAGGGGGAGAATGTTTGGGATTACCAATTTGGGATGATTGGTAAGGAGTTTTGAGTGAGATGGTCTAACTCAAATGGTTTGTTTGGTTTTTGTCAAACATCAAAAAGGGGGAGATTATTGGTGCAATCGGCCCAGGTCACGATTGACCAGGACTCGAGTTTGACTCGAGAGATGTTTTGATGTTCGAAAAAAATATATGACAATATAATTGTTATGGGAAAGTCCAAGTCTTGGGTACTTGGCATGGAAAGTCCAAGTGGGACACATGGCATTTGGGAAAGTCCAAGCATGAGTCTTGGAAATGGAAAGTCCAACATGGGTTGGCAAGGAAAGTCCAAGTCTTGGGTACTTGGCATGGAAAGTCCAAGTGGGACACTTAGCATTTGGGAAAGTCCAAGCATGGGTCTTGGCAATGAAAAGTCCAACATGGGTTGGCAAAGAAAGTCCAAGTCTTGAGTACTTGGCGTGGGAAGTCCAACATGGGTTGGCAAGGGAATGTCCAAGCTTGAGTCTTGGCATTATGAGAAGTCCAAGGGGTTTAATATTGACAGCGTAAAGTCCAAGCGGGAGTCTTGGCAGCATAAGTCCAATGGTTGGCGGCGTAAGTCCAAAAGGGAGAGATTGTTGGTGCAATCGGCCCAGGTCACGATTGACCAGACTCGAGTTTGACTCGAGTGATGTTTTGATGTTTGACAAAGTAAGTTAACATTGATGTTTGACATTAATGTCTATTAATATTTTGGGGAGATTGTTTGTATAATTGACCTGGGTTATGATTAACCGGACTCGAGTTTGACTCGAGGGAGACTTTGATGGTTGACTAGGGTTGACCATGTGATTATGAGAAAGTCCAAGCATGAGTCTTGGCAAGGTAAAATCCAAGTCATGGGTACTTTGCATGGAAAGTCTAAGTGGGACACTTGGCAAGGAAAAGTCCAAGCATGGGTCTTGGCATGGAAAGTCCAACATGGGTTGGCAAGGGAAAGTCCAAGCTTGAGTCTTGGCATTTGAGAAGTCCAAGGGAAATATTGGCGGCGTAAAGTCCAAGGGTGAAGTCTTGGCAGCATAAGTCTAATGGTTGGCGGCGTAAAGTCTAAGCGGAGTCTTGGCGGCGTAAGTCCAATGTGCCTTGGCGGTGTAGACACCGTTAGCATGACATAGCTGATGGGAGCACCTGAAGGCTAGCGCGATGGATGAACAAGTCATGGATGACTTGGAGGGATCCGAGAGGTGTGAGGCTGATGGAGGTGGCTAGAAGGCATAGGTCTAGGCTAAGGGTGGTCTAGCAAGTATGGGGGAACCATACTTGGGCTAAAACCTCATGTTTGTGCCATGTGTCGGTCGACCGGGTGTAGGTCAACTAGGGATTATTGCGGGGAATTGCCCTAGCAGTCGATTGCCTTAGGTGGGTAGTCGACTGATTGGTCGAGCAGTAGATTGATCTTGTGATCAGTCGACTGGTGCTCGAGAAATCGAGCACAGAATGGAGTCTCACTTGACCGCTACGGTCAGCAGTTGAGTGATGGCTTGATCAATCGACTGATGATGGATCCGTTGGATTTTTCCAGCGTGGATCTAGCCGTTGTCTCACGACAACAGTGGCATCAGTCGACTGATGGTCCCGAGCAGTCGACTGATCGACTTTTTCTAGCACAGGTTGAAGCTATAAAAGGAGCTCGAGATGGAGGAAAAAGCCATGGTTTCTTGAGAGCATTTGGGGCGATTTGCTGCTGCAAATCAGGGTCTCCAAGTTGATATCAAGCAACCAAGCGATCAAGCATTCAAAGAGCAATTGTAAAGTAATTTTCTTTACTTGCATTGTATTTCATTATTGTAATTGCTTGTATCCATTTAGATTATTGTTGTAATCTATTGTACGAGGTTTTTCCACCTCCGACTTATGTCGAGAAGGAGTTATTTGTGATTAGTGAGTGCGTGTGCATCACTAGAGCTCTTTAGAGCTCGATCCGTAGAGTAGGAACCATTCGGTTCTGAACCACGTTATATCCTTGCGTTTATGTGTTTGTGTTTTCGTTATTGCTTTATTATATTTGTTTTTGCTGCGCTAACGAAAATTGTAGACAAGCACGCGAACGATTTCTATCGACGTATAGCACGACGCTATTCACCCCCCCTCTAGCGTTCAAACGATCCCCTACACCTAGGTTTCATTGAAACCCTAGACACTAGGCACACACCTTGGTTACCCTTAGGGATGACTTCCCTAGCAACCTTGGTCTTCTTAGACCTAGGTTGTGTTCTATAATCGAATGGAACACTATGGTAGGTCTTTTTGGGCTTAGGCTTGCCCTTTGATGGTTCTTGTCTCCTAAAACCTAGGTTTTGACTCTTAGACCAAGATTTTTTATCCTTTGACGCTTGAATTTGATTTTGCATTTTTGCAATGGTCTTTTCTAATTTCTCAAGCCTTGACCTCAAAGCTTGGTTTTCTAGCTCTAATTGTCCAATCTTTGATTTTTCATTAATTCTTTGGACATTGTTTTTCCTAGGCATATGTCTAGTCCATTTAACGTTAAAACCTAGGTGGTCCTCAATTTTCCTAATACTTTCCTTAGGTAAAATATTTTTAGGGACATTAGTCCCAAATTTCTCCTTATTCCTAAGGTTTATTGGTGCAATCGGCCCAGGTCACGATTGACGAGGACTCGAGCTTGACTCGAGAGATGTTTTGATGTTCGACAAAAACATATGACAATATAATTGTCATGGAAAAGTCCAAGTCTTGGGTACTTGGCATGGAAAGTCCAAGTGGGACACTTGGCATTTGGGAAAGTCCAAGCATGAGTCTTGGCAATGGAAATTCCAACATGGGTTGGCAAGGAAAGTCCAAGTCTTGAGTACTTGGCATGGGAAGTCCAACATGGGTTGATAAGGGAAAGTCCAATCTTGAGTCTCGGCATTATGAGAAGTCCAAGGGCTTTAATATTGGCAGCGTAAAGTCCAAGCGGGAGTCTTGGCAGCATAAGTCCAATGGTTGGCGGCGTAAAATCCAAGAGGAGTCTTGGCGGTGTAAGTCCAATGTGCCTTGGCGGTGTAGACACCGTCGGCGTGACATAGCCGATGGAAGCACCTGAAGGCTAGCGCGATGGATGAACAAGTCATGGATGACTTGGAGGGATCCGAGAGGCGTGAGGCTGATGGAGGTGGCTAGAAGGCTTAGGTCTAGGCTAAGGGTGGTCTAGCAAGTATGGGGGAATCATACTTGGGCTAAAACCTCATGTTTGTGCCCGGTCGGCCCGGTGCCATGTGGCGATCGACTTGCACAAATCAACTAGATTTTGATTGCGGGAATTGGCCTAGCGGTTGGCTACGGAGGAGGCGGTCGGTGATTGGTTGAGTAGTCGATCGATATTGTGTGATCGATCGGTGATGCAAAGGTTTTGGAGCAGAGAATAGAGTCTCACTCGATCGCTGTGGTCAGCAGTCAAGTGATGGCTTGATCAGTCGACTGATGGTCATAATCAGTCGACTGATGATGGATTCGTTGGATTTTTCAACGTGGATCTCGCCGTTGTCTCACGACAGCGATGACATCGATCATTGATGGTCAGGCGATCGATCGATCGTTTTTCCGCAGTAGAAGCTTTAAAAGGAGCTTGTGGAGGAGGAAAAAGGCAGCGGTTGTTGAGGGCATTTGGGGCGATTTGCTACTACAAATCAGGGTCTCCAAGTTGATTTCAAGCAACCAAGCGATCAATCATTCAAAGAGCAATTGTAAAGTAGTTTTCTTTACTTGCATTGTATTTCATTATTGTAATTGCTTGTATCCATTTCTTATTGTTGTAAGAATAGTTTGTTAGAGGTTTCTCCATTTCTGACTTGTGTCAAGAAGGAGTATTTGTAATTAGTGATTGCGTGTGCATCACTAGAACTCTTTAGAGCTCGATCTGTGGAGTTGGAACCATTCGGTTTCGAACCACATTATATCTTTTTGTTCGTGTGATTGTCTATTTCGTTATCGTTATTATTATCTATATTCTGCTGCGCTAACGAAGTTTGTAGAAGAACACGCGAAAGAATTCCATCACGTATAGCACGACGCTATTCACCCCCCCTCTAGCGGTTACAATCGATCTCCTACAAGGTTGACATTCTTAGCTCCTAAGCAATACTCCCTATTTCTAGAATTCTCTTTATGATAAATTGCAAGATTGCTAAAATTATTTCTAGCATGCTTTTGCCTATAATTTAAGGAAGGTGCATTAATAAATTTTACCTTAGGGTTAGCTTTCAAGGCTCCCCCTACTTATGATGCTCCCTTTTGAGTCGTCTTCTCCCCCTTTGGGCATTGACTCCGGTAGTGCCCCGGTTGTCGACATTTGAAGCACATCACGTGCTCCTTGCTTTTTCTAGTGGGGGCACCGACATCCTTGACTTTTTTTATTGACTTTTGATGCAGGAGGACTTTTCTTGACTCTTTTTGGATACTTACTCTTGTAGTGTCCTTGCTCCCTACACTCAAAGAATATAATATGAATTTTATTATTTATTGAAATGCTTGAGTTGCCTTCCATGGTAGGAGAGTCCCGAGCTTCCTCTTCCTCTTAACCGAAGGTAGATGGTTCTTCTTGTTGCTCCGGTATTGAGGATGCCCTAATCTCCTCTCCCTCAATCCTAGAGGTGGAGGTCTCCTCCAATTCCTCCTCTTCCTTTGACCCGGATGTTGACTCCTCTTCAACTTCCGAATCCTCACTTTCTTGTGAGGAGGAGCTTGCTTCTTCTTCGGCCTCCTCTTCTTGAGCCAGTGATGGGTCTTTATGGAATCTTACCACTTTGCTCCATAGCTCTTTGGCATCCATGTAGTCCCCTAAACTAGACACTATATTGTTAGGTATTAAATCAATCAAAAATTTTATTACCTTCTTATTTTTATCAAACCCTTGGAGTTGCTCCTCGGTCCATTTCTTCATTTTGAGGAAGCCTCCCTTGGGTCCTCTTGGGTATTGGAATCCTTCCATTAAGATGGACCACTCCTCAAAGTCCCTCATCATCACGAAATCTTCAATTCTTGCCTTCCATTGCCTAAACCCTTCTTGTCCATAGAAGGTGTACGGGACCGGCGTGTTGATATCCCATCCTAGTTGTTCTTCAAACTCCATCTTCTTGCCCTCTAGTGGTGCTCTCTTGGTTGTTAATCCGTAGAAGAGCGGCCTCGCTCTGATACAAATTGTAGGAGCCTTCGTGACCGCTAGAGGGGGGAGGGGGGGTGAATAGCGTCGTCGCTTGTTGATGGATTATCGTTCGATCGTGCTTGCTACAAAATGTTAATACGCAGCGGAAATAAAAAATATACAATGAAAATAAATACAAGCACAATCACAACACAAGATGTAATGTGGTTCGGAACCGAATGGTTCATACTCCACGGATCGAGCTCAAATGAGCTCTAGCGATGCGTACAACACCACTAATCAAATAAACTCCTTCTCGGAATAATCCGGAGGTGGAGAAACCTCGTACAAGTGATTACAATAGTAAACAAATAGATACAAGCAAATACAAATATGAAATACACTATAAGTAAAGGAAAAACACTTTACAAATGCTCTTTTTTGATTGCTTGAATTGCACTTGGAGACCCTGATTTGCAGCAACAAATCGCCCCAAACACGTCCAAGAACCGATGCTAAATCCTCCCTCCACGAGCTCCCTTTAAAGCTACTCCTTGGGGCTGGATTTCGCCTAGCAGTCGACTGATAGGGATCATCAGTCGACTGCCCCTATAGCTATTGTGAGACAACGACATGTGCCATGTTGGATAAGTTCCAATGGACAAACCATCAGTCGACTGATAATATCCATTAATTGACTGATGGCTTAATCAGTCGAGTGCTCGGGATGATCACTCGACTGAAAGGCTTTCTGTGCCCCGAAGTTCGACCATTAGTCGACTGATTACCATATCAGTCGATTGATCAGGCTAGCAGTCGACTGCCAGGGCACTTCTCGTAGTCAAACCCTAGTTGACTCCCATCAGTCGACTGACCATAGTCCCAGTCGACTGACCATAGTCTCAGTCGACTGATACACCTCAAACATGAGGTTTTAATCCAAGTATGGTGCCCCCATACTTGCTAGACCACCCTTAGCCTAGACCTAAGCCTTCTAGCCACCTCCATCAGCCTCACGCCTATCAGATCCCTCCAAGTCATCCATGACTTGTTCATCCATCGCTAGCCTTGAGTGCTTCCATCGGCTATTGTCATGCTAGCGGTGTTTACGCCAAGGCACATTGGACTTATCGCCAAGACTCCGCTTGGACTTTGCGCCACCAACCATTAGACTTATACTGCCAAGACTTCACCCTTGGACTTTACGCCGCCAATATTCCCCTTGGACTTCTCAATTGCCAAGACTCAAGCTTGAACTTTCCCTTGCCAACCCATGTTGGACTTTCCGTGCCAAGACCCATGCTTGGACTTTTCCTTGCCAAGACCCATGCTTGGACTTTCCTTTGCCAACCCATGTTGGACTTTCCATGCCAAGTACACAAGACTTGGGCTTCTCCCCTGACAATGGTCAAACTATCGTCAAACATCAAGTATGACCTGGGTCGATTGCATCAGCAATCTCCCCAACACATGTCAGACATCAATGTCAAACATCAAAATGCTACTCGAGTCAAACTTGAGTCTGGTCAATTGTGACCTGGGCTGATTACACCAACAATCAACGCACCACCATCCTACTAAGACTATGAATTTGAAGGGTTCAATCAATGGAAAATAAGATTTGAGAACTTCTTGATGATGGTGGATATCAAGCTATGGTCTGCCTTGATAGAAGGTTGCGAATTCCCAGGACTAAGAAGGGTGGAATCCCCAAGGTTGAGAAATAGACCAATGAAAACTCAAGGGGTTCAAGACAAACATTAAGGTAATCAAAATGCTAAGTGATTAATTACCTAATGATGTCTTGTCCAAATTAGGTGAATATAAGGATGCTAAGGAGCTTTGGAGCAAATTGGCAAAGTACCATGAGAATCCTTCACCAGCCCAAGAAGTAGAGGAGAAAGTCGAAGAAGAACCAAGTTGTTCATCCTCTCAAGCTTAAGAAGAAAGCACATCATCATCATCCCAAGAGCTTGAGGAATCAGAGGTTGAAAAGCCATCAACATCTGAGGAAGAGGAAATTGTGGAAGTCTCCATGATAATGTTGGATCGAAGCGGATCGCTAGAGGGGGGGGGTGAATAGCGATAAAGCTTTTCTTTTTCGAATTCGTTTTAAAACACTTATACGCAGTGGAAAGATAAATGTAAAGTAAATGAGACAAGAGAATTTTACTTGGTTCGTAGCCTTTGGCTACTACTCCAAGGCCCTAGTGGTCCTTGACTACGTACGGAGGGCAAAACACTAAAGAACTCCTCCTCGTTAGAGGTAGGAGTTAATCGATACAAAAGAAACACAAAGCTTGAGGTATTGGGACACTCCCCCTCTCCTCGTTATGATAAAAGCTCCGAGAAAGTAAATTAATGAACTGAAATAAAACTTATACCGACGTAACAAAAATGAAAGCAATTTAAACCTAGACGTCGGAGAAGAAGCACTTCGTTGTCGGAGAGTTATAGCTTGGCGGAGGCTTTTGGAAGCTTAGAATTGATGATGAAACCCTAGGAGAGGCCCTCCTTTTATAGCCTTTGAGCCCCTTTTCGAGAGGACCTTCAACCAATGGAAATTAGGCACATGACTCCTTGAAAAATGGGGATAAGGCTTGACTCCTCGAGGCTGATCCTTGACCACGATCGTGATGGCCATCATCGATCGGTGATGCGATATCGATTGAATCTTGTTTGACGATCGAGTCCTCCAAGATGGCAGTCGACTGATACTAGTTGCAGGGCAAAGTTAGCTTAACAAAAGCATTATTTTGATGGCCGCTGACCATCCGATCTCGACCTAGACTATCTATAGGATGTCTTTGGTCGGATCTACGCTTAAGATCATCTCCGTAAGGAGGATACGACCTCTCTTACTCTCGCACACACACGAGCTTACCTCGATACTTACCGTGTCACTTTCGCTTTCGGCCTTCCACTCGATTCCTTCAGCTCCCTCCAAAGTCACTTGAGTGTCGCTCGACCACCGCGACTTCCTCCGGGTGTCGCTAGCCTTCAGCTCCAGCATTGGCACTTTTCTGCACACTCGATTTAGCTCATGAGATAACAATATAAGCTTAACTTTGTATCGTTTGCTATAATCAAAACTCATGTTCGACTTAGGTGCCTACTGCACCAACGATCTCTCCCTTTTTGATTTATGGTAAACCAACACAAAGTTAAGTAAAATAAATTAAGTGCATTAAGCAAAATGAGTATGAGATATGCATGAATGAGCAGGAGTATAAAAACTCTTTTTCAAGTGCTCCCCCTTGAGGAATCCTCCCCCTTGACCAAGGGTGAGTACTTGAGAAAGAGTTTCTTCCCTTTGATGTTTGCTACTTAAAAAGAATTAAGTAACCGAAATTACTTAATATTGGCCATAGTGTTTAAAATAAGTTTTTTAAGTTAAGAAATCAAAGAATTGATGTCTTAACCTTGGCCTTTCTCCCCTTATTTAAGTAAAACATTAATGTTTGACCATAGTGTTGAAAATAAGTTTAAGTTAAGAATTCTCTTAACTTGGCCTTTACTTACTTTTTGTTAACAAAAACAAGTTAACTTAAAGTTAAGTAAACATTTACATTTACTTTACCTTTGGCCATGTGAATAAATATGAAGTGAGTTAAGTTATCAAAAAATTTTGATCCCTTAACTTTGGCCTTTTTCTCCCCCTTTTGCCATATATCGAAAAGAGTGGGGGTGTGTGAAAAACAAATATAGGTATTAAATTTAAATTCCAAGCATGTTCCATATTATTTTGAAAATAATATACTGACAATAAGCTCATCTATAAAATGTTCGACTCATATTTGACTTGATTGATATGAAAGATCAACCAGTCCTGGTCAGAGTCGGTTAGTATGTATTATTATACTCCATGGTTCATGGCGATGCACTAGCTCTACATCTGGAACCAGGAGTAAGGTCCTAACATCTCACACCCATCTATGTGGCTATGTACACAAACACATTAGTCCTATGTGTTGTGAGATGTATTGGCTCCTTAAATCTATAGGTGCATGATATCTAAGGTATGTCCTATGCTAGTTCCATCAAAATGAAAAGTAAGAAATAGTAGTAAGAAAATATAATTTATAAGTTCCTATTCTACTACGCACATGCCCAATTTTCGTCTTAATAGACTAAATTCGGCTTCGGGTAGGGGTTTAGTAAATAAGTCTGCCAAGTTGGACTTCGATTCGACGTATTTGAGTTGTATGGCTCCGTTGACCACATGTTCTCGAATGAAATGGTGTTTGACCTCTATATGTTTGGTCCTAGAATGACATATCAGATTCTTAGTAAGGTTAATTGAACTAATGTTATCTACGTGAAGTTTAGTATTTGTAAAGTCTAACTTAAAGTCGCGGAGAGTGTGCTTCTTCCAAAGAAGCTAAGTGACACACTCACCCATCGTGATGTATTCGACTTCGGTGGTAGATAAGGCAACACAGTGTTGCTTCCTACTGAACCAACTTACTAGACTCGAGCCGAGAAGTTGACAACAACCACTCGTACTCTTTCTATCGAGCTTACTGCATAGTCGAATCGAGTAGCGGTTAGTTCGAACTCGGTTGATCTAGGGTGCCAAATACCGACATTAAGTGTACCCTTTAGATATCTAAGGATACACTTGACTAGAGTTAGGTGAGACTCCTTGGCACAGGTTTAGAATCTTGCGCACATACTTACTGCATATAAGATATCAGGTCGGCTTGCAGTTAAGTAAAGGAGACTTCCTATTACGCTTCTATAGTATTTTAAATCAATTGAATTTCTGATTGCATCTTCTTCTATATTTACATTCGTTGCCATTGGGGTATTAATAATTTTAGCGTCTTGCATTCCAAAGCGTTTAATTAATTCCCTAGTATATTTGCATTGATATTGTAATCCCCGTAAAATTTCTAACAATTTTACAAGAATTTTTGGCTTTACGATAATGGGCTTTATGTGGGCCTTTTTCAAAAATAAAAGAAAATAAGCCAAAAAGGGATGCAAGGCCTAGGAATTGAACCCCAAACCTCTAGAGATAGCCAAGCCCTATAGATGCACCCACTAACCAGAAGCCCAATAGGATTATATCATTAGAGGAATAGGGGAAATTATGGTTAAGTGTAAGGGAGATCAAGGGACTCTTCAAATGAATAAATAGGGGGAATGAGGGGGCATGAGTTATCAAAACTTCATTTCTCCTCCTCTTCCTCTTCCTCACCGAATTCTAGAGCTCCCTCTTCATCCTTTGGCCGAACCCCATCCAAGCAAGGAGAAGGCTAGGTTTTGGTTTTCCTTAGGCATCTTCCCACTCAAAGCAAAGCGAAGGATGTAAGTATCCCTCACCTGCATACGAGTAGCTTCGATTGATGTTTGTAAAAGAAATCCATATGATATATTCGGCCAACATGAATTTTTGGGTGTTTCATTGAAATTCTATATCATGTTTGTAAGAAGAAGATGTTGTTAGGAGGTTAATTGGATTAAGTTAAAAGTTAACCCTAAAAACCTACATGGATCATTCGGCCACCCCTATATTTTGATGATTCAATGAAGCTTTAATCCATGTTTTGTAGGCTTATGACGTTGTTAGTATGTTAATTGGATTAGGTTAAAAGATAACCCTAGAAACCCCTACTAGCCCTAAAACCTATGAGGACATTCGCCACCCCTCTTGTATGGATGCTCCAATGAAGTTTTATTCCATGTTTGTATGCATATGGTGTTGTTAGTATGTTAATTGAATTAGGTTAAAAGACTAGCCCTAAAACCTACAAGGACCATTCGCCACCCCTCTTGTATGGATGCTCCAATGAATTTTTATTCCATGTTTGTATGCATATGATGTTGTTAGTATGTTAATTGAATTAGGTTAAAGGACTGACCCTAAAAACCTACATGAACCATTCGGCCAACCATTGTCCTTTAACATGCTCTAGGTTAGGTTAACATGTGTTTTATGTTGGGGGAATTCATGTTGACTTGTGATATTAAATGAGGCTAGATGAAGATGACATGCTTTAGGTTAGTGTTTATTTACTCTTGATGTTTATGCCTTATGCCATGCCCTATGTGTATGTGATGTTTAAGATATGTTATGAAACGAAATACGATATGATCATGAAATGAAAAATGATATGTTTATGAAACGAAGTATGATATGTGTATGAAGTGAAAAAAAAAATGATATGTTCATGAAGTGAAGAACGATATGCTATGAAATGAAGTATGCTATGTTTGCAAAATGAAATAAGCTATGTTATAACAAAAGCATATAAGTATTTTACCTTCTGCATGACTTATACCAAGACCTTAACAAGGTCCAAAGGGAAGAGCTCCTAAGATGCCCTAGGTCGATGGAATAAGACTCGGGCCTAGGATGGGCCTCTATGTATGATTGCCCCTAGGTCGACGGACTAAGATCGGGCCTAGTACGGGATGGGCTCCAAGATGCCCTAGGTCGATGGAATAAGACTCGGGCCTAGGATGGGCTTCTACGCTATGACGATTGCCCTAGGTCGACGGACTAAGATCGGGCCTAGTAACCTAGTAGGTTCGAGACTTGCTACCTCAGGTCTATTTAGGGATGCGCGCTATGATAATGAAGAAGTGGTACAATGTCGGGCCCAAATATGTTGAGATTATGTTTACGTACCTATAATATATGTTTTCAAAAGCATCATGCATATGTTCACATGATTTGATAGTTATGTTCACATGCTATGTTGATATGTCATATATATGTTGCATGTTATGTTTGATATGTCATGTTTATCTTTGCTATGTTACATATGATGTATGTTATGGTTGATATGTCATACATAGGTTGCATGTTATGTTGATATGTCATGTACATGTTGCTATGTTACATATGATGCATGTTATGTTTGATTAAGTCATATATATACATGTTATGCTGCTATGTCATAGATGATACATGTTATGTTTACTTATGTTACTTATGCTACATGTTAAGTTGCTTACGTCATGTACGTTATATGTTATGTTGCTTATATGTTATGAATGTTACATGCCATGAATAATGTCGATGTGTGGTTTTTATGAGTAGGACAGGATCTTACTAAGCCTATGTGCTTATAGTTTATCTTTCTCTCGTACTGCAGATAAGGGTAAGGGATGGATAAACTAAAAGGAGCAGCAGGAGGAGCCAAGTGTGTGTGGTAGTGGCATGGTGGAGAAGATCTGTTATGTCCTTATTTATGTCTCCTTATGATGATGATGTTATGAACTTGAACTAAGCACTAAGTATCTATATATGTTATGATGCATGCTCTATGTTAATAAGAAGAAGTAAGGAAGAAGTAAGAAGAAGTATCTATATATATTATGATGCATGCTCCATGTTAAGAAGAAGAAGTATCTATATATGTCAATGCATGTTTATGTTTAAAAAAAAAAATGTGTCTAAAGTCTTCCGCTGTAAGAAGTACGAAGAATGTATAAAGTTTTCCGCTGTAAGTAATGTATGTATGTACGGTCGTCATGCACACGCCGCCTCGGATTCGGACCTGAGTCCGAAAAAGGGTGCGTGTGAGTTGGCATCAGAGCGGATCTGCCTTTCCACTACACACACATCAAGCTCCAAATCCTGCCGCTCCAAGTAAGAATTCTATGTCTACTCTAACTTTGTTAATTTTTTTCATGTATGATATAAAATGCCTTTAGCTTATTTTGTTCATATATGATATAAAATGCCCTTAGCTTATTTTGTTCATGTATGATATGAAATGCCTTTAGCTTATTTTGTTCATGTATGATATAAAATGCCTTTAGCTTAAATTATGCATGAAAACATGAATGATAACTTTATGCTAGCTTTAGTTTAATTATGCGTAGATAAACGAACGAAAAACTCATTGTTGGTGCAATCGGCCCAGGTCACGATTGACCAGGACTCGAGTTTGACTCGAGTGATGTTTTGATGTTTCGACAAAAACATATGACAATGTAATTGTCATTTTGTAAAGTCCAAGTGGGACACTTGGCATTGGGAAAAGTCCAAGCATGGGTCTTGGCAATGTAAAGTCCAACATGGGTTGGCAAGGAAAGTCCAAGCATGGTCTTGGCAAGAAAAGTCCAACATGGGTTGGCAAGGAAAGTCCAAGCATGGTCTTGGCATGAAAAGTCCAACATGGGTTGGCATGGAAAGTCCAAGCATGGTCTTGGCATGGAAAGTCCAACATGGGTTGGCAAGGGAAAGTCCAAGCTTGAGTCTTGGCATTTGAGAAGTCCAAGGGTTTGATATTGGTGGCGTAAAGTCCAAGCGGGAGTCTTGGCAGCATAAGTCCAATGGTTGGTGGCGTAAAGTCCAAGCGGAGTCTTGGCGGCATAAGTCCAATGTGCCTTGGCGGTGTAGACACCGTTAGCATGACATAGCCGATGGAAGCACCTGAAGGCTAGCGCGATGGATGAACAAGTCATGGATGACTTGGAGGGATCCGAGAGGCGTGAGGCTGATGGAGGTGGCTAGAAGGCTTAGGTCTAGGCTAAGGGTGGTCTAGCAAGTATGGGGGAACCATACTTGGGTTAAAACCTCATGTTTGAGGTGTGCGGTCGGCCCGGTGCCATGTGGCGATCGGCGACCGAAATCAACTAGGGTTTGATTGCGGGTTATGGCCTAGCGATCAGCCGAGGGTGGCGGTCGTGATCGTGTGATCGATCGTGGTGCTCTCGAAATCGCCGATGGAGTCGAGACTCGACTGGTCGAGTGAGGACTCCATCAGTCGACTGATGGTCACAATCAGTCGACTGATGAAGGTTCCGTTGGACTTATCCAGCGTGGATCTAGCCGTTGTCTCACGACAACAGTGGCATCAGTCGACTGATCGACTTTTTCCAGCATAGGTTGAAGCTATATATGGAGCTCGTGATGGAGGAAAAACCATCAATTTCTTGGACGTCTTGAGGCGATTTGCTGTTGCAAATCAGGGTCTTCAACCACGATTCAAGCGATCAACAAGCAAGCAATCCAAAGGCATTTGTAAAGTTGTTTTCTTTACTAGTTTTGCATTGTATTATTGTATATTGCTTGTATTTGTATCTTATTGTTGTAAGATTACCTGTAAGGGATTTCTCCACCTCCGACTTGTGTCGAGAAGGAGTATTTCTCATTAGTGAGTGCGTGTGCATCACTAGAGCTCGTAGAGCTCGATCCGTAGAGTAGGAACCTTGAGGTTCCGAACCACGTTATATCATTGTGTTCGTGTGTGATTGTATATTTCGTTATTGCTTTCATTATCTATATTCCGCTGCGCTAACGAAATTGTAGACACGATCACGATCAAATTCCATCGTACGGACAAAACGCTATTCACCCCCCCTCTAGCCATTCCAATATTCCCAACACTCATACTAGCCTTACTTTAATATATGAAGATAAACATGTCTGGAAGACGCAGTAGTAGAGCTGATGAGATAGCACCCCCGCATGACCTTACACACGTAGTCACAAAACTCCAGCGGCAAGTCACAGAACAACAAGTAATAAATACCCTAATGAATCAGCGAGGAAACCCTCGCCCACCAGCGGGCCGGCCCGATGGTTCAACAGAAGCTTACGATCCGGTGGCGGTGAAGCGGAAAATTTCTCTGCAGTCTTGGTGAGCCATGGGATGCCCAGGCCTGGTCCAAGACGGTGGAAAGCATCGTGGAGCTACTGGACTGGCCTTAATGCGAGAAGATTAAGTGTGCCTCATTCTGCCTTTCGGGAGATGCCCGAATGTGGTGGGAACGGGTTAAAGCAAAGAGACAAGTAAATCAGATGAGATGGACAGATTTCGAGTACGAGTTTTTCGAGGAATTCTTCCACATGAGGGTAACCAACAAGAATTACGACGAGTTCACTGGGTTCAGACAAGGTGACCTATCAGTCAGCGAAGCCGTGAAGAGATTCAACCGACTCTCACGCCTATGCCCAGATTTGGTCAGCACGGAAAGAGAAAGGGTCAGACTCATCAAGATGCTCAGGCGAAATAGCTCGAATGTGGCCGACGGAGTTCATAGACCGCATGCCATGAGAGGAGTTGTTCAGTAGTGCCTTGATTACCGAGCATTACCTGAACAACATTAATCAACAAAAGAAAGCACTGAGTGAAGGCAGGGGTCAGGCCCAGTCGGGAGGTCAGAGGAACCAGAGTAATTGGAAAGGGAACCACACTAGAAAGAGAAGACAATGGGAGGATCCTAAAGGTGGTCCAGCAAACAAGCAGCCCAGGATCCCTCTGTGTACTACCTGTGGAAAAGTACATCCTGGAGTATGCTACCAAGGCACGAATAGATGTTACAAGTGGGCGACGGGACATAGAATCCGGATCGCCTGTCGTGTTCAGCACCTCCTCACCATATGCCCGGCCAGAGTGCTCCTCCACACTGATACATCGAATCAAATCGAAGGAACCCCGATCAACCAAGGGAGACTAGAAGCCCCACCAGTTATGACAGATGCCAGGGTATTCTCTCTCACCCAAGAAGATGTGGCGAACGCCTCTACAGTTGTCACAGGTCAGATATTTATTTTCTGTCAGCATGATACTGCATTATTTGATACTGGGGCAACACATTCGTTTGTTTCTACACACTTTACTGGAGGGATAGACATACCACCACAAGCTCTAGATTGCAAGTTCTTAACCACCCTGCCCTCGGGAGAAGTAATGCCCTCCACTCATATGTCGCGCGAGCGCACCCATCGTAATTACGACAGAGAACTCTCTGATCCGATCGATAGTGCTCGACATGCGGGATTATGATATTATATTGGGCATGGATTTCTTAAGCAAGTACGGTGCTTGATCGAGTGTCAGTAAAGAAAAGTGGTCTTCGGTAGGAGGCGGCAAGTTTGAATTTATTGGGGAGCCGAAGAGAAGAGCCAATAAAATTTTATCAACGCTACAGGCACGCAAGATGTTAGACAGTGGGTGCACTGGGTTTCTGGCACACATAGTTGATACAAGTCAAGCCGAGGAACAGAAGCTAGAAGATGTCAGAGTTGCATGCAACTACCCAGAAGTATTCCCAGATGAACTACCAGGGTTAGCTCCAGATAGAGAAGTTGAATTCGAGATCGAATTGATTCCAGGTACTAACCCGATCTCTAAAGCACCTTACCATATGGCGCCGGCTGAATTAAAGGAACTTCAGGGGCACTACGAGTTACTTGACAAGGACTTATTCGCCCAAGTCACTCTCCATGGGAGCTCAAAGTCTTTGTTGGTGAAGAAGAAAGATGGGTCTATGCGAATGTGCATAGACTACGGCTAAATAATGTGACGATCAAGAACCGTACTTTGCGGATTGGCGACTGTTCGACCAACTAAAGGGTGCCACCATCTTCTCTAAGATCGACCTAGGTCCGCTATCATCAAGTAAAAGTGAAATCGGATGATATACCAAAGATGCGACCTTCCGGACGGAATCTGAGACACTACGAGTTCGTAGTTATGCCCTTCGGAGTGACGAATGCACCTGCTCTGTTCATGGATTTGTTGAACCAGGTATTCTCGGCATTCCTCGACAAGTTTGTGATCGTCTTCATCGACGACATACTGATATATTCGAGAACCCCAGAGGAGCACGCAGAACACCTGAATATAGTATTACAGATTCTACGGGAAAAGCAGTTATTTGCAAAGTTCTCCAAATGCGAGTTCTGGCTCGAACAAGTATCATTTTTGGGTCACGTCATATCCAAGCACGGAGTGATGGTAGACCCAATAAAGATCGAAGCCGTGAGTAACTGGAACCGACCAAGGAATGCCAGCGAGATCAGAAGCTTTCTTGGGCTAGCAAGCTACTGCCGAAAGTTTGTAGAGAACTTCTCCAAGATTGCCGCCCCTATGAACAAGAAATATGAGTGGAAGGACGCCTGCGAGAGGAGTTTCACAGAATTGAAAAGGAGACTGACCAGCGCTCCAATCCTTGCTCTTCCGGACAGTAATGAAGGCTTCGACATGTACAGTGACGCCTCCAAGTTGGGACTCGGAGCTGTACTCATGCAGAATGGCAAGGTCATTGCCTACGCCTCTAGGCAACTCAAGGAACACGAAAGGAATTATCCCACCCACGATTTAGAGCTAGCGGCCGTGGTCTTTGCTCTCAAAACATGGAGGCATTATCTATATGGAGCTCAGTGTAGGATTTATACAGACCACCAGAGTCTGAAATATTTCTTCACACAGAAGGACCTGAACATGAGACAACGCAGATGGCTCGAGCTCGTCAAGGATTATGACTGCGAGATTCTCTACCATCCGGGGAAAGCTAACAAGGTGGCTGATGCACTCAGCAGGAAGTCCTGCGCCACCTTGATGTCTCTATCAGTGTTATCTCGGCCCTTAGAAAAAGAGATTATGCGTTACGGGGTTGAAATCATTACCGGACAGCTCTCGACCATGACGATAGCACCGACGCTGTTCGATGATATACTGGAAAAGCAAGCCCGTGACCCAAGCCTTCAGAGGATCAAGCAAGAGGTCTTGGAAGGAAAGGAAGACGGGTTTCGGATCTCTGATAGTGGAGTACTCTACCTCAGGGATCGCTTGTGTATTCCTGACGATCCAGAATTACGGAAGGAGATATTAGAGGAAGCTCACGGAACTCCTTATGCGATGCATCCTGGAACCACCAAGATGTACCAAGACCTGAAGAGAAAGTTCTAGTGGTTCGGAATGAAAAGAGATGTGGCTCAGTATGTCAGTACCTGCCTGACCTACCAGAGGGTTAAGGCAGAACACCAGAGACCTGGAGGAACACTGCAGCCGATCCAGATTCCAGAATGGAAATGGGAAGACATTTCTATGGATTTCATCTCAGGATTGCCCAAGACGACAAACGGTTATGATGCTATATGGGTAATTGTGGACAGATTGACGAAGTCCGCCCACTTCTTAGCAATCAAGATGACCTATTCGACGGAGCAAGCCCGCTCGATTATATGCTAGGGAAATTATCAGACTACATGGAATTCCTAAGACCAT
This sequence comes from Wurfbainia villosa, assembly GCA_025175895.1. Taxonomy (NCBI): domain Eukaryota; kingdom Viridiplantae; phylum Streptophyta; class Magnoliopsida; order Zingiberales; family Zingiberaceae; genus Wurfbainia; species Wurfbainia villosa. The sequence goes on along the minus strand of JAKLTH010000054.1, from coordinate 500,416 downwards.
CATTTCTGACAGAGATGGTCGCTTTATCTCCCATTTCTGGGAATGTGTTCAGAAGGCCCTAGGCACGAAGCTATTGTTCAGTACTGCCTTCCATCCCCAGACGGACGGACAGACCGAAAGAGTAAATCAAGTACTGGAGGATATGTTACGAGCTTGCGCCCTGGATTTCAAAGGTGGCTGGTGCAGATATTTATGTTTGGCAGAATTTGCCTACAATAATAGCTACCAAGCTACTATTGGGATGGCACCCTACGAGGCTCTATACGGGAGGAAATGTAGATCTCCCATATGTTGGTACGAGGGTGGTGAAAAGAAGAGGATGGGACTCTAGACGGATTTCATCGACGACACCACCCGAGCTATATGGAACATCCATCAGAGAATTGAAACTGCTCAGAGCCGACAAAAGAGCTATGCGGATATGCGGCGTAGACCGTTAGAATTCGAAGTTGGGGACCTAGTATTCCTCAAAGTGGCTCCTATGAAGGGAGTGATGAGATTCGGAAGGAAGGGTAAACTGAGTCCGCGCTACGTGGGACCGTATCCGATATTGCAGAGGATTGGCAAGGTAGCTTACAAGCTGGAGCTGCCTCAAGAGATGTTGGCTATTTACAACGTGTTCCATGTCTCTGTTCTCAAGAAATGCATTTCCAGTGCGGACCAAGTGATCGGGCCACAAACAGTACAAGTTCAAGAGGACCTGAGTGTTGAAAGTCGGCCTATCCAGATACTAGACCGAGAAGTCAAGAGGCTAAGGAACAAAGAGGTGCCCTTAGTAAAGGTCCTGTGGCAGAATCAACGATACGAGGAAGCTACCTGGGAACGCGAGGAGGACATGAAGCAGAAGTACCCAGAATTGTTCTAAGTTTCGAGGACGAAACTTTTAAAAGGTATGAAGGATTGTAACGCCCATAAAATTTCTAACAATTTTACAAGAATTTTTGGCTTTACGATAATGGGCTTTATGTGGACCTTTTTCAAAAAAAAAAAGAAAATAAGCCAAAAAGGGATGCAAGGCCTAGGAATTGAACCCCAAACCTCTAGAGATAGCCAAGCCCTATAGATGCACCCACTAACCAGAAGCCCAATAGGATTATATCATTAGGGGAATAGGGGAAATTATAGTTAAGTGTAAGGGAGATCAAGGGACTCTTCATATGAATAAATAGGGGGAATGAGGGGGCATGAGTTATCAAAACTTCATTTCTCCTCCTCTTCCTCTTCCTCACAGAATTCTAGAGCTCCCTCTTCATCCTTTGGCCGAACCCCATCCAAGCAAGGAGAATGCTAGGTTTTTGTTTTCCTTAGGCATCTTTCCACTCAAAGCAAAGCGAAGGATGTAAGTATCCCTCACCTGCATACGAGTAGTTTCGATTGATGTTTGTAAAAGAAATCCATATGATATATTCGGCCAACATGAATTTTTGGGTGTTTCATTGAAATTCTATATCATGTTTGTAAGAAGAAGATGTTGTTAGGAGGTTAATTGGATTAAGTTAAAAGTTAACCCTAAAAACCTACATGGATCATTCGGCCACCCCTATATTTTGATGATTCAATGAAGCTTTAATCCATGTTTTGTAGGCTTATGACGTTGTTAGTATGTTAATTGGATTAGGTTAAAAGATAACCCTAGAAAACCCTATGGACTATTCGGCCAACACATGTTTTTGGGTGTTTTATTGAAATTCTATATCATGTTTGTAAGAAGAAGATGTTGTTAGGAGGTTAATTGGATTAAGTTAAAAGTTAACCCTAAAAACCTACATGGATCATTCGGCCACCCCTATATTTGATGATTCAATGAAGCTTTATTCCATGTTTTGTATGCTTATGATGTTGTTAGTATGTTAATTGAATTAGGGTAAAGGACTAGCCCTAAAACCTATAAGGACATTATATTTTGATGATTCAATGAAGCTTTATTTCATGTTTTGTATGCTTATGATGTTGTTAGTATGTTAATCGAATTAGGGTAAAGGATTAGCCCTAAAAACCTATAAGGACATTCGGCCACCCCTATATTTTGATGATTCAATGAAGCTTTATTCCATGTTTTGTATGCTTATGATGTTGTTAGTATGTTAATTGAATTAGGGTAAAGGACTAGCCCTAAAAACCTATGAGGACATTCCCACCTCTTGGATGGATGCTCCAATGAAGTTTTATTCCATGTTTGTATGCATATGGTGTTGTTAGTATGTTAATTGAATTAGGTTAAAAGACTAGCCCTAAAAACCTACAAGGACCATTCGGCCACCCCTCTTGTATGGATGCTCCAATGAAGTTTTATTCCATGTTTGTATGCATATGATGTTGTTAGTATGTTAATTGAATTAGGTTAAAGGACTGGCCCTAAAAACCTACATGAACCATTCGGCCAACCATTGTCCTTTAACATGCTCTAGGTTAGGTTAACATGTGTTTTATGTTGGGGGAATTCATGTTGACTTGTGATATTAAATGAGGCTAGATGAAGATGACATGCTTTAGGTTAGTGTTTATTTACTCTTGATGTTTATGCCTTATGCCATGCCCTATGTGTATGTGATGTTTAAGATATGTTATGAAACGAAATACGATATGATCATGAAATGAAAAATGATATGTTTATGAAACGAAGTATGATATGTGTATGAAGTGAAAAAAAAATGATATGTTCATGAAGTGAAGAACGATATGCTATGAAATGAAGTATGCTATGTTTGCAAAATGAAATAAGCTATGTTATAACAAAAGCATATAAGTATTTTACCTTCTGCATGGCTTGTACCAAGACCTTAACAAGGTCCAAAGGGATGGGCTCCTAAGACATCCTAGGTCGATGGAATAAGACTCGGGCCTAGGATGGGCCTCTATGTATGATTGCCCCTAGGTCGACGGACTAAGATCGGGCCTAGTACGGGATGGGCTCCAAGATGCCCTAGGTCGATGGAATAAGACTCGGGCCTAGGATGGGCTTCTACGCTATGACGATTGCCCTATGTCGATGGACTAAGATCGGGCCTAGTAACCTAGTAGGTTCGAGACTTGCTACCTCGGGTCTATTTAGGGATGCGCGCTATGATAATGAAGAAGTGGTACAATGCCGGGCCCAAATATATTGAGATTATGTTTACGTACCTATAATATATGTTTTCAAAAGCATCCTGCATATGTTCACATGATTTGATAGTTATGTTCACATGCTATGTTGATATGTCATATATATGTTGCATGTTATGTTTGATATGTCATGTTTATGCTGCTATGTTACATATGATGTATGTTATGGTTGATATGTCATACATAGGTTGCATGTTATGTTGATATGTCATGTACATGTTGCTATGTTACATATGATGCATGTTATGTTTGATTAAGTCATATATATACATGTTATGCTGCTATGTCATAGATGATACATGTTATGTTTACTTATGTTACTTATGCTACATGTTAAGTTGCTTATGCCATGTACGTTATATGTTATGTTGCTTATATGTTATGAATGTTACATGCCATGAATAATGTCGATGTGTGGTTTTTGTGAGTAGGATAGGATCTTACTAAGCCTATGTGCTTATAGTTTATCTTTCCCTCGTACTGCAGATAAGGGTAAGGGATGGATAAACTAAAAGGAGCAGCAGGAGGGGCCAAGTGTGTGTGGTAGTGGCATGGTGGAGAAGATCCGTTATGTCCTTATTTATGTCTCCTTATGATGATGATGTTATGAACTTGAACTAAGCACTAAGTATCTATATATGTTATGATGCATGCTCTATGTTAATAAGAAGAAGTAAGGAAGAAGTAAGAAGAAGTATCTATATATATTATGATGCATGCTCCATGTTAAGAAGAAGAAGTATCTATATATGTCAATGCATGTTTATGTTTAAAAAAAAAAATGTGTCTAAAGTCTTCCGCTGTAAGAAGTATGAAGAATATATAAAGTCTTCCACTGTAAGTAATGTATGTATGTACGGTCGCGTCACGCACCTACCCTCTGGATTCCGGACCCCTGGTCTGAAAAAGGGCGGGCGTGACAGATATAGGTATATTCCATCTTTAGTTTGTTTAATTTGTAGACCAAAGAAGAAGCTTAACTCTCCTACTAAATTCATTTCAAATTCACTTTTCATAAGTGAAATGTATTCATTTAGTAGAATCGAGTTGGTGGTTCCGAAAATAATATTATCTACGTAGATTTGGGCTATGAATATGTCTTTACCTAAGGTTTTTACGAAAAGGGTTGGGTCAACTACACCTTGGTTAAATCCTTTGGACTTAAGATACACTGAAAGTCTCTTGTACCAAGCTCGAGAAGCTTGTTTAAGTCCATAGAGGGCTTTCTTTAACCTAAGAACATGGTCGGGTTTATCTAAACTTTTGAAACCGGGGGGTTGACTAACATAAACCTCTTCTTTAATGTATCCATTCAAGAATGCAGATTTCACATCCATTTGAAACAACTTAAATCCTCGATGTGCAGCATACGCTAATAACATTCGAATGGACTCTAATCTAGCTACTGAGGCATAGGTCTCATCGTAATCTAAACCTTCAACTTGACTAAACCCTTTAGCGACTAGTCTAGCTTTATTTCTAACTACTTCACCTTTATCATCAAGTTTATTTCTAAACACCCACCTTGTTCCAACGATTATTTTATCTTTAGGTGGTGGTACTAATTCCCATACTTCGTTCCTAGTGAATTGAGCTAGCTCTTCTTGCATTGCAATAATCCAATCGGGATCAAGAAGAGCTTGGTCAATAGTTTTGGGTTCAATTTTAGAAATCAAGGAGATTTGACTAAGGTTTCTGTATGAGGCTCTAGTTCAAACTCCTAGACTTGGATCACCTATCACTTGGTCGATAGGATGATTCGTTTGAGTCCTAGTTGGATTTGGGTTTGAGTCTACAACTTGATCAATAGGATGACTCGTTTGAGTTCTAGTTTGGTTAGAGTCATCTATCACTTGGTCGATAGAGTGACTTGGTTGACTTAGGTTAGGATTAATACTAGACCTGATCTCCGAATTGGAGTTGAGTCTGGTATGAATCGGTTCGGTAATTGGGGTTGTCGGGGGTTTTGTAGGTTCATGTCCTTCATCAAATACTACATTGATAGTCTCCTTGACTCTAAGGGTGTCATGATTATATACTCTATAAGCTCTACTTGTAGTCGAGTATCCTAGAAAGATTTCGGTCGAGGTTTTGGATGTAAATTTTCCTAGGTAATCCTTAGTGTTTAGGATATGCACCTTACACCCAAATACCCTAAAGTACTTGATGTTAGGTATTTTTTCATGATAGATCTCGTATGAGGTCTTAAGGTGCCTCTTTACCATAAGGATCCTATTTTGAACATAGCATGTCGTACTCACGGCTTCCGCCCAAAACCTATCAGGTAGGTTATACTCGTTTAACATTGTTCTAGCGGCTTCTTGTAGGGTTCTATTCTTACGTTCTACTAGGCCATTCTGTTGTGGGGTTCTAGGGCAAGAGAATTCATGGTGGTATCCATTTAAGTTACAGAATTCTGTAAACTTGTGGTTCTCAAATTCACCACCATGATCAGTCCTAAGTCTTTTGATTTTAACGCTTTGTTGATTTTCTACTAGTTTAAATAGGTTGATTAATTGATCTAGGGTGTCACTTTTGTGTTTGATGAACCTAACCCAAGTAAACCTAGAATAGTCATCAATTATGACTAAGCAGAATTTACTCCCATTAAGTGACTTAGCTCCGTGTGAATCAAATAGATCCATGTGCAGGAGCTCAAGAACACTTTTGGTTCGTTCTTGATTAGTTAGTTGATGTTGTGTCCTAGATTGTTTACCTTGTTGACAAGCATTACATATTTTATTGTTCAAGTTATTGAGGCCAGGCAAACCTCTGACTAAGTCACTCTGACTCATCTTGTGGATGAGTCTTGGGTGTGAGTGGCCGAGTCGTCGGTGCCACAACCATGATTCCCCTTGCCGTGTCATAAGACACTTGGTTGAGGAGTTAGTTAAATCAATAGTGTAAATATTGTTATTTCTAGTTCCCTTAAGGATTGTTTTAGAAGTTTCATTTGTATTAATTACGTATTCATTTTCTAGAAATATGACTTTATAATTATTATCACACAATTGACTTACACTAAGTAAATTATATTGAAAATTTTCTACCAATAAGATATTTTGAATAATAAAGTTAGAGTTGAGCTCAATATCACCTGATCAGATAATTTTGAGCTTGCTGTTGTTTCCGAAGGCTATCGATCCTTGTCGTTTGAATCGAAGCTTCAAAAACTTGAGTTGATCCCCGATCATGTGTCGGGAGCAACCACTGTCCAACATCCATTGATCCTATACGCAAGGTAGTTGGATCGGATATTGGATTTATTAAAGATTGGTTGAAAATTATTAACCTAAATCATCTCACCCATGTCTACATGATCAAACATGTTAACCCTATATGTTCTTGTGAGATGACTTCCAATTTTACTTGAATTAAATTTAATGACTTTAACACTTGTCAACCTTGCGTTAGATTCGGATTTGACCTTAGGCTCATCAAGTCACCTTTTCAAGATTATGGCTTCCAGGTCGTGGCGAGGCATAGAGGCCTTCTTTGATCGGAACAACGACCACTTCCTTAGACAAAGCCATTTTCAAGAAAATAGAGACTTGACTTACCTAAGACCACTTCCTAGTCTAACTAGTCTAGGATACGGCGAGGTAGCTTCAGCTAGTTCCACTCGGTCAAGTGCACCGAACTAGATACGCCTTATCTAGCCCGAATATATAAGACTCCGCTTTCCTAGCGTACTATCATCTCGCCGCGTCCTGGTACTATGTTATCAAGTATTGACGAGTTATAGTCCTATCTAGCCATTCTAAAATGAAAAATCAAACTAAATAAAGAACCTAAGCATGCAATTTTCTAAGTTAAAATACAAACAAGTTTCGTACTAGCTCCCCCTGGACCGTTGAATCGGTTCGGTCTCTCCGCATAGTGGATTTGGTCCTTGGGAACCTAGTACTGGTTCAATCCTAAGTTTGAAATCAAGATGGTCTTAGGGTCCCATGCTTGGACATGTTTTTTATGTCGACTTACAATCGACATATATGACTTGTTGGTCGTGTTTGAGCTAAACCCTAGTCCGGCCTTGTTGTACACGGCCCTTTGCGATCCAAGTAGGAGGTCAAGTCCTTTGGATCCCAAAGTAAACCTTTCCAACGTGTTCCTAAGATCTTCGACTTGACTCTTCAAGAGTGAGTTCTCAACTTCGAGTTTTTCAACCCGAGTTGAGTCCTCTTGAACTCGACTAGTCGAAGAGGTTAGGGAGACCTCATGTTTGAAAAGTTTAACTTCCTCAACCAAGGTCTCGACCTTGGACTCGGACTTAGCTAATTTTCTAGTTAAAAACTTAATTGCATTATAAAGTGTACTAATGAGGGATCGACTTACCTTGAGTGTATCTTTTGAAACGGATGCGTATCCGTGGCTTGTCTTGAATATGTTGGATCGATGCGGTTCGCTAGAGGGGGGGGGGTGAATAGCGAAAAATCTTTTCTTTTTCTTTCGTTCGTTAAAACTCGAGAGATAATTAATTAATTACAGCGGAAATGTAAATGTAAAATAAAAGAGACAATCAACACAAGGGTTTTACTTGGTTCGTAGCCGAAGGCTACTACTCCAAGGCCCTAGTGGTCCTTGACCACGTACGGAGGGCAGAAGCACTAAAGGAACTCCTCCTCGTTGGAGGTAGGAGTTAATCGATACAAAAAAAACTTTAAGGTAGAGGGACACTCCCCCTCTCCTCGTATATGATAAAAGCTCCGAAAAGTAGATGAACAACTGATAACAAAATACTACCGACGTACAAAGACAAGTAAGGAAAGTTAAACCTAGACGTCGGAAGGAAGGACTTCGTTGTCGGAGAATTGTATCTTTGCGGAGACTTTTTGGAAGCTTAGAATTGTTAATAAAACCCTAGGTTTGGCCCTCCTTTTATAGCCTTTGAGCCCCTTTTCAAGAGGAAACCTAGCCAATCAAATTTGAGCACAACTCCCCTTGAAATTTGGTGATAAGCCTTGACTCCTCGAATCTGATCATTGACCATCGATCGATGGTCATCATCCGATCGTGATGGCGACATCGGTCGATTCTCGACCTCGACGATCATTGTTGTGACGGATGAGTCCTCCAGTCGGCAATCGTGATGCTTGCTGCAAGTCGAAGTTAGCACAACAAAAACATAATTTCGATGGTCTCGACCATCCGATCTCGACCTAGACCATCTATAAGAAGTCTTTGGTCGGATCTACGCTAAGATCATCCCCGTAAAGAGGATACGACCTTACTTACTCTCGCACACTCGAGCTTACCTCGATGCTTACGTGTTGCTTTTGCTTCCGGCCTTCCACTCGATTCCTTCGGCTCCCTCCGAAGTAACTCGAGTATCGCCCGACCACCGCGGCTTCCTCCGGGTGTCGCTAGCCTTCAGCTCCAGCATTGAGACTTTTCTGCACACTTGATTTAGCTCGTGAGAAAACAAAATAGACTTAACTTTGTGTCTTTGCTATAATCAAAACACATGTTCGATTTCGGTGCCTCACTGCACCAACAAACTCCCCCATTTTGATATATGGCAAAAACACACAAAGTTAAGGAAATTAAGTGCATGAAACAGTAAAGACAAGAAGCAAAAGTAGGAGTAGTAAAAATATTTCTCATGTTCTCCCCTTAGAGGAACCCTCCCCCTTGACAGAGGGTGAGTACTTGAAAAAGACTTTTAGTTCTCCAAACACAAAAGTTAAGTTAGGCTTCTTAGAGTCAAAAATAAGTGCAAGTTAAGTAATCTAAAGTTAAGTCAAAAGGTTAATTATTCAAAAGGTTTAACTTTTGATTTCTTAACTTGGGCCTTTAAAGTTTTCAATTCCGAAGAGTTGAAACCTAAACCTTACTCCCCCTTAACTTAGGCCAGAATCAAGGTTTTAAGTTAAGTTATCAAATTCAAAAATTTGAAATTGAACTTTGGCCTTTTCTTGAACCTTAACTTTTGCGCCTTTTCTTAACTTTGGCCTTTTCTCCCCCTTTTGACATAAATCAAGAAAAAAGTGGGGTGGGGGGGGGGTTTAAGAAAACCCTAAGTCCAAGCATGATGATTTTAAAAATAGTAAGTGAAAATAATTCATCTAAATGTTCAACTCTAGTTTGACTTGATTGAAATGATATTATCAACAAGTCCTGATTAGAGTTGGTTAATATTAGTTGCATATTTATACTCCAAGGTTCATATTGACGCACTTGATCTACATCTTGGAACCTGGAGTAGGGTTCTAACATCTCACGCCCATCTACGTGGCTAAGTACACAAACACATTAGTCCTATGTGTTGTGAGATGTACTGGCTCCTTAAATCTATAGGTGCATGTTATCTAAGGTATGTCCTATGCTAGTTCCATCAAAATGAAAAATAAGAAATAGTAGTAAGAAAATATAGTTTGCAAGTTCTTATTCTATTACGCACATGCCCAATTTTCGTCTTAATAGACTAAATTCGGGTTCGGGTAGGGGTTTAGTAAATAGGTCTGCTAGGTTAGACTTCGATTCGACGTACTCGAGTTGTATGGCTCCGTTGGCCACATGTTCTCGAATGAAATGGTGTTTGACTTCTATATGTTTGGTCCTAGAGTGACATATTGGATTCTTTGTAAGATTAATTGAACTAATGTTATCTACGTGAAGTTTAGTATTCGTAAAGTCTAACTTAAAGTCGCGGAGGGTGTGCTTCATCCAAAGAAGCTGAGTGACACACTCACCCATCGCGATGTATTCGGCTTCGGTGGTAGACAAGGCAACACAATGTTGCTTCCTACTGCACCAACTCACTAGACTCGAGTCGAGTAGTTGACAACAACCACTCGTGCTCTTTCTGTCGAGTTTACTACCGGCATAATCCAAATCGGAGTAGCCGATTAGTTCGAACTCGGTAGATCTAGGATACCAAATACCGACATTAAGTGTACCCTTTAGATATCTAAGGATACGCTTAACTAGGGTTAGGTGAGACTCCTTGGCACAGGTTTGAAACCTGGCGCACATACTTACTGCAAATAAGATATCAGGTCGGCTTGCAGTTAAGTACAGGAGACTCCCTATTACACTCCTATAGTATTTTAAGTCAATGGACTTACTTTCTAGGTCTTCTCCTATGTTAACATTAATCGCCATTGGGGTGTTTATTATCTTAGCATCTTGCATTCCAAATCTTTTAATTAACTCCTTAGTGTATTTTTGTTGATATAGGTATATACCATCCTTAGTTTGTTTAATTTGTAGACCTAAAAAGAAACTTAACTCGCCTACCAAGTTCATTAAAAACTCACTTTCCATGAGTGAAACGAACTCGTTTAGTAAGGTGAGTTAGAGGTTCCAAAAATTATATAAATCTACGTAAATTTGAGCTATGAATATTTCTTTACCTAAGGTTTTTACGAGAGAGTTGGGTCAACTAAGCCTTGGTTAAACCCTTTTGACTTAAGATGGATTGAAAGTCTCTCGTACCAAGCTCGAGGAGCTTGTTTAAGTCCATAGAGAGCTTTCTTAAGTTTTAGAACATGGTCGGGTTTATCTAGATTTTCGAATCCGGGGGGTTGGCTAACATAAACTTCTTCTTTAATGTATCCATTTAGGAATGCCGACTTAACATCCATTTGAAACAGCTTAAATCCTCGATGTGCGGCATAAGCTAGCAACATTCGAATGGATTCGAGTCTAGCTACTGGGGCATAGGTTTCGTCGTAATCTAAGCCTTCGACTTGGCTAAATCCTTTGGCGACTAACCTAGCCTTGTTTCTAACTACTTCACCTTTATCATCAAGCTTGTTTCGAAACACCCACCTTGTTCCAATTATCGTTTTGTCTTTAGGTGGTGGTACTAATTCCCACACTTCATTCCTAGTAAATTGAGCTAGCTCTTCTTGCATTGCAATAATCCAATCGGGATCAAGAAGAGCTTGTTCAATTGATTTGGGTATCTTTGAAATTAAGGAAATTTGACTAAGGTTCCTATAGGATGCTCTAGTTCGAACTCCTAGATTAGGATCTCCTATCACTTGATCGATAGGGTGGTTAGTCGAATCCTAGATTGGGTTGGGTTTGTGTCACCTAATGCTTGATCAATGGGGTGACTTGGTTGAACACTAGTTTGGTTGAGTCATCTATCACTTGATCAATAGAGTGACTAGGTTGACCTAGGTTAGGATTAACACTAGTCTGATCTCGGATCGAGTTAGGTCTAGTATGAATCGGCTCGCTAATTGGGGTTCTTTGGGGGTTTTGTAGGTTCATGTCCTTCATCAAATACTACATTGATAGTCTCCTCGACTCTAAGGGTGTCGTGGTTATATACTCTATAAGCTCTACTTGTAGTCGAGTATCCTAGAAAGATTCCTCGTGGTTTTGGAGTAAATTTCCTAGGTAATCCTTAGTGTTTAGGATATGTACCTTACACCCAAATACCCTAAAGTACTTGATGTTAGGTATTTTATCGTGATAAATCTCGTACGAGGTCTTAAGGTGCCTCTTTACCATAAGGATCCTATTTTGGACATAGCAAGCCGTGTTAGCTTCGCTAAAACCTATCCGGGTAGGTTGTATTCGCTTCAACATGGTCCTAGCGGCTTCTTGTAGAGTTCGGTTTTTCCGCTCCACTAGGCCATTTTGTTGAGGGTCCTAGGGCAAGAGAATTCATGGTGGTATCCGTTTAGGTTCTGAGTCGGTGAACCTTGATTTTCGAATTCACCACCATGATCGCTTCTAAGTCTTTTTAACCTTAAGGTCTTTTTGATTCTCGATTAATTTGAATAGATTAATTAATTGATCTAGGTATCATTTTTATGTTTGATGAACCTAACCTGTAAACTGGAGTAGTCATCAATTATGACTAAGCAATATTGACTTCTATTGAGTGACTTGGCTCCATGTGAATCGAATAGATCCATATGTGAGCTCAAGTACACTTGAGGTTCGTTCTTGGTTAGTTAACTTGTGTTGTGTTCTAGGTTGTTTTCCTTGTTGACAAGCATTACATTTTATTAACCAAGTTATTGAGGTTGGGTAAGCCTCGACTAAGCCACTCGACTCATCTTGTGGATGAGTCTTGGGTGCAGTAATAGAGTCGTCGGTGCCACAACCATGATTCCTCTTGCCTTAGTGTCATAAGGACACTTAGTTGAGAGTTGGTTAAGTTGATCGTATAAATATTGTTATTTCTAGTTCCTTTAAGAATTGTTTTAGAGGTTTCGTTGGTATTAATTACGCATTCATTTTCTAGAAATATAACCTTATAGTTATTATCACACAATTGGCTTACACTAAGTAAGTTATATTCAAAATTCTCTACAAGTAATACATTTTTAATAACAAAATTGTAGGTTAAGCTCGATATCACCTGATCCGATGATTTTGAGCTTGCCGTTATTCCCAAAGGCTACCGATCCTTGTCGTTTGAATCGAAGCTTTGCGAATTTGAGTTGATCCCCGGTCATGTGTCGGGAGCAACCACTGTCCAACATCCATTGATCCTACACACAAGGTGGTTGGATTGGATGTTAGATTTTTTTTTTGTTAAGAAGATTGGTTGTAAGTTGTTAACCCTAGGTCATCTCACCGGAGTCTATATGATCAAGCATGTTATCCTTATGTGTTTTTTGAGATGACTTCCAATTAAGTTGATTAAGTGGATTTAGGTTCAAGTAATTTTATGTTAGATTTGGATTTAACCCTAGGCTTGTCAAGTTTACCTTTTCAAGATCATGGCTTCCAGGTCGTGGCGAGGCACAGGGGCCTTCTTTTATCGGATCATCGACCACTTCCATAGACAAAGCCATTTTCAAGAAAATGATGACTTGACTCACCTAAAATTATTTCCTCGTCTAACTAGTTATTTTTGAAAAGAGGCTCCCCGAGGCTCAATCTTTTCGAAGGATTTTAGTTGGTTATTTGAAAAGAGGCTCCCCAAGGCTCAATCTTTTCGAAGGCTTTTAGTTGGTTATTTGCGTGTTCTAAAGAAAAAAAACAAAAAAAAACTAAGCATGCAATTTCTAAGTTAAAACACAAACATGTTTTGTACTGACTCCCCCTAGACCGTTGAATCGGTTTGGTCTATCCACATAGTGGATTTGGTCCTTGGGAACCCAGTACGAGTTGGATCCTAGAGTTGAAATCAAAGTGGTCTTAGGGACCCATGCTTGGACACATTTTTTATGTCTACTTACGATTGACATATACGACTTATTGGTCGTGTTTGAGCTAAACCCTAGTCTGGCCTTGTTGTACACGGCCCTTTGCGATCCAAGTAGGAGGTCAAGTCCTTTGGATCCCAAAGTAAACCTTTCCAATGTATTCCTAAGATCTTCGACTTGACTTTTCAAGAGTGAGTTCTCAACTTCGAGTTTTTCAACCCGAGTTGAGTCCTTCTCTTGAACTCGACTAGTCGAAGAGGTTAGGGAGACCTCGTGTTTGAGGAGTTTAACTTCCTCAACCAGGGTCTCGACCTTGGACTCGGACTTAGCTAACTTCCTAGACAAAAACCTAACCATATTATGTAAAGTATTAAATAAAGCTCGACTCACCTTAAGGGTATCTTTTGAACCGGATGCGTATCCGTGGCTTGACTTGAAGGTAGCTTCGTAGTCCGAGTCATCCTCAGGTTCTGACTCAAGTTCGGTCTCCGTGTCTGACTCAATTGATTTCACCATGAAGACGTGGTCTTCGTCTTCTTCGGATGATGCTTCTTCCCATGTCGCGTTGAGGGCCTTCTTATGCTTAGGTGCTTGGTGGTTGAGCTTGGGGCACTCGGACTTGATATGTCCAAACCTGTTGCACTCATAACACCTAATGTTAGAACTTTTAGGTTTACCTTGGTTGGGTCGAGTCGTAGTTCGCTTTCGTCCCTTGGCTATCCTTCGAGCTAGGTTCATTAGTTCGACAGTCAACTCCAGGTCAACTTCTTCTTCGGACTCATCTTCCTCCTCGGTTGGTGGTGGCTTGCTTGCGATTTTCTTCTTCTTTGAACCTGCAAACAAGGCTATACTCCTCTCGGGTTCTGAGTTGGATTGTTCATGTAATTCGAAATCGAAAAAGAGTTCATCTAACCTAATTTTAGAAAGATCCTTGGAGACCTTATAGGCATCAACCATGGATGCCCATAAGGTAGTCCTCGGAAAAGAGTTTAGGACATACCTTATAAGGTCGCGGTTTTCGACCTTTTGCCCGATTGCGTGTAGGTTGTTGACTATGTCTTGGACACGGGCGTGGAGTTGCGTCGCGGACTCGTGTTCCTGCATTTTTAGTGTGTACAATTTATTGAATAACAAATCACGTTTGCAAACCTTAGCTTGATCCGATCCTTCGTGTAACTCGATTAGCTTTGTCCAAAGATCCTTTGCGCTTATGAAGGGGCCGACGCGATTTAGCTCTTCCTTGGATAGGCCGCATTGAAGGATTTGTGTTGCCTTGGCGTCGGCTTCGACTTGTCGTTTTGTCGCAATGGTCCATTGATCATAATCCAAGGAGTCACCCACTTCATTAGTCGGAAGTGTGAAACCCGTTTGGATTATGATCCACATCTCGATTTGGGTTTTGAGAAAGCATTCCATCCGACCCTTCCAATAACGGAAGTCATCTCCGTTGTAAAACGGAGGTCGGACGGTGCTAAAACCCTCGAGATGGGCCATTAGAACAAAAGACAAAAGAAGACGAAGGAAAAACTAGCAACGACAAAAAACACACAAAAAGTACCAAGACTCGCGTCTTGGATTAGTAGTGCGGGAGTAGATTTAACAAAGTGAAAAAAAATCTAAAATAAACAGAAATAAAAGAAAAATAAATCTGTGAAAAATGGCTAGATTGGTGGTTTCACCAAATCTTAGCAACCCCCGGCTCTGATACCAATTGTTGGATCGATGCGGTTCGCTAGAGGGGGGGTGAATAGCGAAAAATCTTTTCTTTTTTTTCATTCGTTAAAACTCGAGAGATAATTAATTAATTGCAGCGGAAATGTAAATGTAAAATAAAAGAGACAATCAACACAAGGGTTTTACTTGGTTCGTAGCCGAAGGCTACTACTCCAAGGCCCTAGTGGTCCTTGACCACGTACGGAGGGCAGAAGCACTAAAGGAACTCCTCCTCGTTGGAGGTAGGAGTTAATCGATACAAAAAAAACTTTAAGGTAGAGGGACACTCCCCCTCTCCTCGTATACGATAAAAGCTCCGAAAAGTAGATGAACAACTGATAACAAAATACTACCGACGTACAAAGACAAGTAAGGAAAGTTAAACCTAGACGTCGGAAGGAAGGACTTCGTTGTCGGAGAATTGTAGCTTTGCAGAGACTTTTTGGAAGCTTAGAATTGTTAATAAAACCCTAGGTTTGGCCCTCCTTTTATAGCCTTTGAGCCCCTTTTCGAGAGGAAACCTAGCCAATCAAATTTGAGCACAACTCCCCTTGAAATTTGGTGATAAGCCTTGACTCCTCGAATATGATCATTGACCATCAGTCGACTGATGGTCATCATCGATCGGTGATGGCACATCGGTCGATTCGACCTCGACGGTCGATCGTTTGATGGCAAATCGAGTCCTCCAAGCGGCAATCGGTGATCAAAAACATAATTTAGATGGTCGACCATCCGATCTCGACCTAGACCATCTATAAGAAGTCTTTGGTCGGATCTACGCTTAAGATCATCCCCGTAAAGAGGATACGACCTTACTTACTCTCGCACACTCGAGCTTACCTCGATGCTTACGTGTTGCTTTTGCTTCCGGCCTTCCACTCGATTCCTTCGGCTCCCTCCGAAGTAACTCGAGTATCGCCCGACCACCGCGGCTTCCTCCAGGTGTCGCTAGCCTTCAGCTCCAGCATTGAGACTTTTCTGCACACTTGATTTAGCTCGTGAGAAAACAAAATAGACTTAACTTTGTTTCTTTGCTATAATCAAAACACAGGTTAGATTTCGGTGCCTCACTTTGCACTAATGTAGAATAGTGCTTCGCTTTCCTATTCATGTTCCGATTCTGACTCCATCTCCGATTCCACCGGTTTAGCCATGAAAACACGATCATTATCTTCTTCCTCGGATGCTTCTTCCCAAGTAGCGTTGAGTGCCTTTTTGTGTTTCGGAGCTTTGCTCTTGAGTTTTGGGCATTCGGACTTGATGTGTCCAAACCTGTTGCATTCATAACATCTAATATTCGAACTTTTTGGCTTACCTTCGTTGGGTCGAGTGACGGTTTATTTTCGGCCCTTGACTATCCTCTGAACTAGGTTGACTAGTTCGGCCTCCATTTCCGAGTCGACCTCCGAATCAGACTCATCCTCTTCTTCCTTCGGAGGTGGCTTGCTTGCGGTTTCTTCCTCAAACATGCAAAAAGTGCTATACCCTTCTCGGGTTCTGAGTTAGACTGTTCATGAAGTTCAAAATCGGAAAATAATTCATCTAACCTAAGCTTCGAAAGATCCTTGAAGACCTTGTAGGCATCGACCATGGATGCCCACAAGGTAGTCCTCGGAAAGGAGTTAAAAACATACCTTATAAGGTCGCAGTTTTCGACCTTTTGCCCGATCGCGTGTATATTATTGACTATGTCTTGAACGTGGGCGTGAAGTTGTGTCACCGATCCGTGTTCCTGCATTTTTAGATTATATAATTTATTAAACAAAAGATCGCACTTACATACCTTGGCTTCATCGGTCCCTTCGTGTAGCTCTACTAGCTTTGTCCAAAGGTCCTTTGCGCTGATGAAGGGGCCGGATGATTAAGCTCCTCCTTGGACAAGCCACATTGGAGGATTTGAGTTGCCTTGGCGTCAGCTTCGACTTGTCTTTTTGTCGCAATGGTCCATTGGTCATAATCCAAGGATTCACCCACTTCGTTAGTTGGAAGTGTGAATCCCGTTTGGATTATGATCCACATCTCGATTTGAGTTTTAAGAAAACATTCCATCTGTAACGCCCGCCCTTATCTGCTCTCAGGGCGGCGCTACTTTTTTTTTTTTTCTTATAACATAACATATATGGATCATTTCTCCTTCTACTTACTTAAACATGTTATCATGACTTAAACATTCTTTTATACATGCATCATATATCATATTCATAATTAGCATGTTATCTCATCTTATCTCATTTTATAACATGCATAACATCGAGATTCATCCATGAGTTCTAACATACCAAACTTTCATAAGTAATTGAACAGTAACATAACTAAGCAACATTCAATCATGGTACTAATAAATCATAGGTCTTATAAGCGGAAGCACATGTCTTAAGGTGTTCACTGAGCATATAAATATAAGCAGATAGTAATAGGGTCTCTTTCCACCATGCCACTATCACACACACTTGGCCTCTCCTGCTACTTCCTCTTAGTTCATGTTCCTTTATCTGCAGTATATGGACAACATAAACTATAAGCATATAGCTTAGTAAGATTCTTGCCTACTCACAAAAGCCACAAACTTCATCAAACAATTAGAAAACAGGAGCATACTAGCAAAAATAGCATAAGTATTTCATAGCAACACTATTCATCATCATACCAACGTAATGAAAACATAAGCATGGCATACAATTTACATAAGCATGCTAAACATAATTAACTCTAAGCAAGGCACAAATTAAACATAAGCATTCATAATTGCATAAATCCTAAACATGCATCAAAGACATAATCATAAGCATTCTTAAACTTGAACATAAGCATTCATAATTACATAAATCCTAAACATGCATCAAAGACATAATCATAAGCATTCTTAAACTTGAATATAAGCATTCATAATTTCTTAAATCCTAAACATGCATCAAAGACATAATCATAAGCATTCTTAAACTTGAATATAAGCATTCATAATTTCTTAAATCCTAAACGTGCATCAAAGACATAATCATAAGCATTCTTAAACTCGAATATAAGCATTCATAATTTCTTAAATCCTAAACGTGCATCAAAGACATAATCATAAGCATTCTTAAACTTGAATATAAGCATTCATAATTTCTTAAATCCTAAACATGCATCAAAGACATAATCATAAGCATTCTTAAACTTGAATATAAGCATTCATAATTCCTTAAATCCTAAACATGCATCAAAGACATAATCATAAGCATTCTTAAACTTGAATATAAGCATTCATAATTCCTTAAATCCTAAACATGCATCAAAGATATAATCATAAGCATTCTTAAACTTGAATCTAACATTCATAATTTCTTAAAGGTCTTTTCTTTTCAAAACATATACATATATATACTTCAACATAATCATAACTTGCATGGGGCCCTGTGTTAAGTACCACATAATGCTGCGTTCCCTAATAGGTCAGGGTAGCGAGCCACTGACCTACTAGAGCAAGACCTCTTACGCCTTCTTATGTCCCTATGGATTTGATTAACGACCACACTCGGGTACTTAACCTCTTACAAAGTAAAATACTTAATTCCTTTCTTTCTTGTCTTATCATAAGGAGAGCTCTTAATCCCTACTTGAAAGGGAAGCATCTCCATCTTATCTTATCATAAGGAGAGCTCTTAATCCCTACTTGAAAGGGAAGCTTCTCCATCTTATCTTATCATAAGGAGAGCTCTTAATCCCTACTTGAAAGGGAAGCATCTCCATCTTAGACATTTCATAGCATACATGCATTCGTAACATAAGAGTACCCTAAAGGGGTCCTAAAGCATAAACATGTTTATCACATAAGCATAATTCATAGACATATTCATGGCATATTAAATCATAAAACATGTTCATCATGTTAGGGCAATCTCTTGCCGTAATATGGTTTTGATGGTGTGGCAAAGGGTTTAAGTTAGTTTGATATGTTGATGTGATATGTGCGTTGAAGTCGTGCAGGACTTAGTAATTCGCACATGGAGCCGTGGCGAGTTTCACATCTCATGACTCGTGCCTTGAGTCGGTGAAGGATAGCTTTGCGGAAGCCGTGCGCTTGGAGCATCCGAGGGACCGCCGGACGAGAAGCTTGGAGTGAAGCCGGAGGAAGTAGACTTCGAGGCAAGAGACGCGAAAGAGCATTGCAGAGCCGTGCGCCTGATGCTGCCGAGGGACGTGGCCGAGAACGAAGAGAACTTCGAAGGCGAGGGACTCCGAGAAATGAGAGTGAGCGATTGTAACCCGGGGAAGGGTAGCTCTTAGGTGAAACTTGGCCATTTGGCCAAGTGTCGGATGGTTTTTCCGACACCGCCGACCGCCATGTCATGGCGTGATCGCCCGAGTCGAGTGAGTTCGACCGTATACGATCGATCGATTGTGGCGCAATGATCGCCATACGGCGCCGATCGATCGCACGATCGGGCCAAGGCGCAATGATCGGTCAATAGGGTTTTGGCCATAGACGCTCGTAGCCGATCGGGCGCCGATTACGGAGAGCAATGATCGATGAGGTCCATCGCCGATCGCCAAGAGTTCCGTTGACTACACGGCCGGGATCCGACATGTTCGGAGGCCGCTAGGAGTAATGGCAATGATCGCCAAGGGAGGCAATGGTGGCGCCAACGGAAGAAAAACAGCCTCTCTATAAAAGAGAGGTGTAAGCCTTTGAGAGGCTAATGCTTATGCTCTAAGTAATCTTCCTAGTGCCCCACAAGCTCTAAACTCTTCTTACTCACTTTTACTCCATTCTATTTGTAAGAAGAGTGATCTTGATTGTAAAGGTTACCTCCACCTAGCTTGGTGCAAAGGAGAGACCATTTAGTGGATTGGTTTAGCGGAGTGATTCACCGAGGACGAATCGGGGACCGTGGATTAGCGGCGTAGCCGTGAACCACGTTACATTCTTTGTTAGCGTTTGTTTTCTCGTATTTCTATTTGTTTGTCTTTATTAGTCTTCCGCTTGCGCTAATTAGTTTTGTAGATGAGCAAATACCGGCATCCAAACGAAAAGGGCTATTCACCCCCCCCTCTAGCTGGCCATACCGATCCCCTACAAGTGGTATCAGAGCCAAGGAAAGCTTGTCGAGGACTAACCGCCATAACAAGCAACATTCAAAATGGCCGGCTCAAACATCCACCCACCGAAGTTCGACGGAGAATTCGCTTGGTGGAAGAAGTAAATGGAGGTATTTTTCGAAACAGATTTTGATATAATGATTACAATGGAATCCGGTTTCGTTTTGCCTAGGGATGAAGAAGGGAAGCCAATAGAGAAATCTAGGTGGACCAAAAGGCAAAGGGAAGAGCACCTTGCAAATTCAAAAGCCAAACATCATCTCTTCAATGTGCTCCCCCAACAAGAAATCAACTGAATAGGAGAATGCCTAAGCGCCAAGGAGATGTGGGAGAAGCTAATTGAGCTTCATGAAGGCACATCCGAGGCAAAGCTAGCAAGGAGAGATCTCCTCCGCTCCCAACTATCCAATATAAAACTAGAAAAGGGAGAAAAGGTAACCTCACTACACTCTAGGTTTAAAGAAATTTTAATTGGGCTAACAAGTGTAGGTGAGAAGCTATCAAACCGGGACATGCTCATGAAGGCCATAGATGCTTTTCCCCGGTCCTCAAAGTGGAGCTCCATGGTGGACTCATTCTATATCTCAAAGAATTTAGAAGTGAGCACCTTGGAGGAGTTCTTCTCAACAATGGAACTCCACGAAACTAGGCTTGAAGGAATACTAGAGGAGCCTAGAATTCAACCCTCAAGAGGAGTGGCTTTGATGGCAAACAAGGGGAAGAAGAAGATGGAAGTCCCCTCCTCCTCATCCGATGAAGCCTCCTCCTCCTCCATGGATAGCACCGAAGAAGCCTATATGGTAAGGAGGGTAAGACGTGCATTTAAGAATTTTAGATTTGATAAATCTAACGATAGGAATAGAAGACCAAGGGGGAAGGTCATATGCTACAATTGCCAAGGAGAGGGGCACATAAGGGACAATTGTCCTCTCTTAAACAAGAGCAAGGAAGAGAGGAAGAAGAAAGAAGAAAAGAAGAAGAAAAAGGGGAGCAAGAAAAAGAAGGAAGAGGAGAAGAAGACAAAGGAGAAGGGAAAGGCTAAGGCTCTCAAGGCAAGGACTTGGGATGATCCATCCTCATCCTCCTCCTCATCATCGGATGAGGAGAATGCCTTTGTCACCAATTTGGCCTTGATGGCCTTTGATGACTTGGATTGCTCCTCCTCCTCCTCAAATGAAGAATCAAGCTCAAGTGGGGAAAGCTCAAGTGGAGGGGGAGCCTCCACATCCTCCTCATCCGAAGAAGAAGAGGACATGGAAACTATGGTAACAAATCTAACTCCTAAGAAAATAGTTTCCATGGTTTCTAGCTTAACTAGAGATTTATTTAGAGCTAAGAAGAAAAACAAAAGCATGCTAGATCAAATTAAGGCATTGGAAAATAAGCTAGAAAATGCATGCTTAAATGATAATATTTCTTCTAGCTTAGATGATGCATGCTCACATGATTATATGCCTTTGAATGTTAATGATGCATGCATAGAGGAAAATAGGGCATTAAGGGAAAAGGTAGATTATTTAACCAAAGCCCTAGAGAAATTCACAATTGGCTCCAACACATTGAACATGATCTTAGGGAGCCAAAGAGCTAGCTTCAACAAAAAGGGCCTAGGCTACAAGGAAAAGAAAAATGAAAAAGCCTACAAATGCCTTATAGCTAGGGGACAAGATAAGAAGAAGGTAATTGCTAGGAAATGGATCCCCAAGGAATACTTAGTAAACCCAATAGGAAAGAACTTATTTTGGGTTCCAAAATCCATCCTTAAGGGTTAGAATAACCCTAGGGTAGTCAACCATATGAACTTGACCTATATCATATTTTGGTTGACTTAGGATGACGGGACAACATTTTTTAGATAGTGTTGGGTGATGATAACGTACCCATAAATAGATAATAATGCTTAAATCATGATGATTGATGTAATTCCTATGTATATTTACAATCATGATTTATGTTTTTGAAATTTGGCATGTTATCATGAGAAATAGGTTTGAATCATGCTTTAGGTGACACTTTGGTTATTATCATCATAAAATACCTAATGCATGACTATTATTTAATGAATACATGTATTTCATGATCATAATGTAGAATTCATTCATATATGTCATTATGATCATGTTAATTGTTAGGTTGATACTTAACCATGATAGAATTGCATGAATATATTGGTTAAGTATATACAAATACCCCCTAGGATGCATCTCACACTCATTATAGGCTAACTTGATTGCAAACTTAGCATGGGTGAGATGTTAGGATGATACAAATGTCCACTAATGCCTATGGCATTTAGATGGTCATTTAAAGTATCAACATAGCAATAATAGACCAATCATGGGGAAGGCTTATGTTTAATTCATAGACATATTGCCCAAAGATCATGGTTGGATATTTCATATGTTTTCAAAACAATTCCTTAATCTAAAATCTATGTATTCATGTTTTGGAACAACTCGAAGCAAGACTAGGTGCTAAAATGGATACTAACATGCTCAAAAACTAGTGGTTTTTCAAGTGTTTGGATTTTTGGCAAATCTCGGAAAATATAATGATTTTTCATGAAAAACTATTTTTCCTTGATAGATATACTTAATAGAAATATGTTCCTCAAATTTCATGATTTTTTGAATTTTCTGGAATTTTTAATGCATTTCTGAAATTTGCCCAGAAAATCAAAATTTCGGAATAAATTGTGCTAGTCATTTATATCGATAGCGATCATTGCTCACCTGAAAATCAGCCTGCAATTTTCTGATTTCAGATTTTATTCATGTTTTTGGTATTTTCCCTCCATTATACTTGATGCCATGAGCTTATAACTTAGTGTTAATCTTTTTGATGGTGTCAAAGGGGGAGAAATAATTATGTTTAAGTTAATTATTTTAGGGGGGAGAAATATATTTTAGGGGGAGAAATATATGATAGGGGGAGAAAATTTGCATAGAGAGTTTCATGGATTAAGGGGGAGTTGCATGTTGTTATATCATGTTTATCTTTACATGCTTTCTTACCTTAGAATTTATATCAAATGTTTTTACCTAACTTAAACGGATTGCCACACATCAAAAAGGGGGAGATTGTTAGGGCAATCTCTTGCCGTAATATGGTTTTGATGGTGTGGTAAAGGGTTTAAGTTAGTTTGATATGTTGATGTGATATGTGCGTTGAAGTCGTGCAGGACTTAGTAATTCGCACATGGAGCCGTGGCGAGTTTCACATCTCATGACTCGTGCCTTGAGTCGGTGAAGGATAGCTTTGCGGAAGCCGTGAGCTTGGAGCATCCGAGGGACCGCCGGACGAGAAGCTTGGAGTGAAGCCGGAGGAAGTAGACTTCGAGGCAAGAGACGCGAAGGAGCATTGCAGAGCCGTGCGCCTGATGCTGCCGAGGGACGTGGCCGAGAACGAAGAGAACTTCAAAGGCGAGGGACTCCGAGAGATGAGAGTGAGCGATTGTAACCCGGGGAAGGGTAGCTCTTAGGTGAAACTTG
The DNA here is from genome assembly GCA_025175895.1 of Wurfbainia villosa. Lineage (NCBI taxonomy): Eukaryota > Viridiplantae > Streptophyta > Magnoliopsida > Zingiberales > Zingiberaceae > Wurfbainia > Wurfbainia villosa. The sequence continues at coordinate 476,907 of JAKLTH010000054.1, read as the reverse complement.
GCCATTTGGCCAAGTGTCGGATGGGTTTTCTCGACACCGGCCGCCATGTCATGGCCGGTCGCTTCGAGTCAGTGAGTTCGGTATACGATCGACCGATTGTGGCGTGATCGCTACATGGGCGCCGATCAAGAAGACCATCGATCGTCATATTTGGCGCAATGATCGGGTCAATAGGGTTTAGCCGAACCGCTCGTGGCCGATTAGGCGCCGACACGGAGGCAGTGATCGACTACGGAGGCGCGTGATCGATGAGGTCCATCAGTCGACTGCCAAGAGTTCCGTTGGACTACAACGGTCGGGATCCGACGTGTTCGGAGGCCGTTGTAGTGACGGCAGTCGACTGCCAAGGGCGGCAGTCGACTGGTGGCGGCCAACGGGAAGAAAAACAACCCTCTCTATAAAAAGAGAGGGTGTAAGCCTTTGAGAGGCTAATGCTTATGCTCTAAGTAATCTTCCTAGTGCCCCACAAGCTCTAAACTCTTCTTACTCGCTTTTACTCCATTCTATTTGTAAGAAGAGTGATCTTGATTGTAAAGGTTACCTCCACCTAGCTTGGTGCAAAGGAGAGACCATTTAGTGGATTGGTTTAGCGGAGTGATTCACCGAGGACGAATCGGGGACCGTGGATTAGCGGCGTAGCCGTGAACCACGTTACATTCTTTGTTAGCGTTTGTTTTCTCGTATTTCTATTTGTTTGTCTTTATTAGTCTTCCGCTTGCGCTAATTAGTTTTGTAGACGAGCAAATACCGGCATCCAAACGAAAAGGGCTATTCACCCCCCCCTCTAGCCGGCCATACCGATCCCCTACACATCATATAGGCATATTTCATGGCATATTACATCATAAACATGTTCATCATATAGGCATATTTCATAAACATATTTCTTGGCATATTTCATGGCATATTACATCATAAACATGTTCATCACATAGGCATATTTCATAAACATATTTCTTGGCATATTGAATCATAAAACATGTTCATCACCTAGGCATATTTCATGGCACATTACATCATAAACATGTTCAACACATAGGCATATTTCATAAACATATTTCTTGGCATATTAAATCATAAAACATGTTCATTACATAGGCATATAAAGTCATCCACCTAACATAACTTCCTAAGGGGGGGTGTTTTCATGAAACCCTAACCCTAAACCCAAGGTTGGCCGAAACATATAGGGGCACAAAGCTTGGATTTTGTCACCTAAATTTATTCATGTAGGCATATATCATAACATAACTTCATAAGGGGTATTTTCATGAAACCCTAACCCTAAAACCATTGGGGGCCGAAACATATAGGGGCACAAGGCTTGGATTTTTGTCACCTAAATTTATTCATGTAGGCATATATCATAGCATAACTTCATAAGGGGTATTTTCATGAAACCCTAACCCTAAAACCATTGGTGGCCGAAACATATAGGGGCACAAAGCTTGGATTTTTGTCACCTAAATTTATTCATGTAGGCATATATCATAGCATAACTTCATAAGGGGTATTTTCATGAAACCCTAACCCTAAAACCATTGGTGGCTGAAACATATAGGGCCATTATCTTGGATTGTTGACACCTAAAAATCCTACTTGAAGCATACCATCTATGAACATAACCTTAGAATCAAGTTCATGCAACCCTAACCCCAAAAGCTTGGGTTGGCCGAAACATGTAGGGCTATAATCTTTGGACTTTTGACACCTAAAGATTCCTACTTGAAACATACAACCTATAAAAATTTCCCTAATAGCATTTTCATGAATCCTAGCCCATAAACTTAGTTGGCCGAAACATATAGGGCTACAAACTTCATATTTCTTTCATGTAACCTATCCTACAAAACTAATATACTACGGGTGAGTGAATCTTACATCCTTCGCTTGCTTTTAGTGGGTAGTTGACCTTATGGAAGCCAAGAACTAGCTTCTCCTTGCTTGGATGGGGTTCAGCCAAAGGTGAAAATGGAGAGGGGGAGAGATGGTTTTCGGTGAGGGAGAAGAAGGGAAGAAGAAGTGGCCAAGTGGAAACTTCCTTCTTCTTTATAAAGGGAGGAAGAGAAGTTTCTCTTCTCTTTTCCATACCCCTTCATTTACCCTCATCACACTTATCTACAATTTCCCCTCTTCTTCTAATGATATAATCCTATTGGGCTTCTGGTTAGTGGGTGCATCTATAGGGCTTGGCTATCTCTAGAGGTTTGGGGTTCAATTCCTAGGCCTTGCATCTCTTTTTGGCTATTTTCTTTTATTTTTCGAAAAAACCCACATCAAGCCCATTATTGTAAAGCCAAAAACTCTCGTAAAATTGCTAGCAATTTTACGGGCGTTACACCATCCGACCCTTCCAATAACGGAAGTCATCTCCATTGTAAAACGGAGGTCGGACGGTGCTAAAACCCTCGAGATGGGCCATTAAAACAAAAGAAACAAGGAGATGAAGATGAAAAACCTAGCAACGACAAAAACACACGAAATGTACCAAGACTCGCATCTTGGATTAGTAGTGGGGGAGGAAAACTAACCAAATGAAATAAATTCGAAATAAACAGAATTAAAAAGAAAAAAAAATCTATAAAAAACTAGATCGGTGGTTTCACCAAATCTTAGCAACCCCCGGCTCTGATACCAATTGTTGGATCGAAGCGGATCGCTAGAGGGGGGTGAATAGCGATAAACCTTTTCTTTTTCGAATTCGTTTTAAAACACTTATACGCAGCGGAAAGATAAATGTAAAGTAAATGAGACAAGAGAATTTTACTTGGTTCGTAGCCTTCAGCTACTACTCCAAGGCCCTAGTGGTCCTTGACCATGTACGGAGGGCAAAACACTAAAGAACTCCTCCTCGTTAGAGGTAGGAGTTAATCGATACAAAAGAAACACAAAGCTTGAGGTAGAGGGACACTCCCCCTCTCCTCGTTACGATAAAAGCTCCGAGAAAGTAAATTAATGAACTGAAATAAAACTTATACCGACGTAACAAAAATGAAAGCAATTTAAACCTAGACGTCGGAGAAGAAGCACTTCGTTGTCAGAGAGTTGTAGCTTGGCAGAGGCTTTTGGAAGCTTAGAATTGATGATGAAACCCTAGGAGAGGCCCTCCTTTTATAGCCTTTGAGCCCCTTTTCGAGAGGACCTTCAACCAATGGAAATTAGGCACATGGCTCCTTGAAAAATGGTGATAAGGCTTGACTCCTCGAGGCTGATCCTTGACCACCAGTCGACTGATGGCCATCATCAGTCGAATGCTGACCGTAGACAGTCGACTGATGGATGGTAGTCGAGTCCTCCAAGCTGGCAGTCGACTGATACTAGCTACATGGCAAAGTTAGCTTAACAAAAGCATTATTTTGATGGCCGCTGACCATCCGATCTCGACCTAGACTATCTATAGGATGTCTTTGGTCGGATCTATGCTTAAGATCATCCTTGCAAGGAGGATACGACCTCTCTTGCTCTCACACACACACGAGCTTACCTCGATACTTACTGTGTCACTTTCGCTTTCGGCCTTCCACTCGATTCCTTCGGCTTCCTCCGAAGTCACTCGAGTATCGCCCGACCACTGCGGCTTTCTCCGGGTGTCGCTAGCCTTTAGCTCCAGCGTTGGCACTTTTCTGCACACTCGATTTAGCTCGTGAGATAACAATATAAGCTTAACTTTGTATCGTTTGCTATAATCAAAACTCAGGTTCAACTTAGGTGCCTACTGCACCAATAGATAACTCATATTTTGATGCATTATTTTGATTTATTCCTCGATATATTAATCCACTCGTATACTTAATTCATCGTATTTATCATGTCTTGGGAGCATTGGATTAATTTATCACTTTAATGCAAACATATGCTAATTTGATGTCCTTAGCACTAATTGTTGTATACTTTATTTTTTAGGGGTTGTCAAGTGAAATCGAGCATTTTATTGTAGCAGCAGTACTATAACAGTCGCAAAAAAAATCCCTGAATCAAGCACGATCGCCCTTGCCTTTTTGTCACGGGCACAGTACTGTAGCTTCAGTAAAATCACTATAGATACAGTAATTTCACTATAGCATTTTTACTGTAGTACAGGTAAAAAATTTGCAGAATGCAACACGGCCGCCTGTGTCTTTTTTGCATGGCCGTGTCGCGGAGAGAAGCCTCCATTTGGGTGGCTATAAAATGGATTTTCAAGGGGTTTTAGGGCATCTTCTCCACTTTTGAGCCCTAGCACACACCGTCACAACCCTCCATTGCCCTTTCTTCATCGAATTCACGAAGAACCACTCCATCAGAAGAATTCGACGACGTTCTTCACCTTCTAGTCGACTATCATCTTCTCTTGTGGATTCATGGAGGAGTTCTGCCTCAACGACATCATTCAAGCTTCACCGAATTTGGAAGAGCAAGGAGTCACCACCAAGCTTCTAGATTTGGGAGTTTGCATCATCTTCACCATTCATTTTGCTCCGGAGACTCGATTGAGCTCCGTCGAACGTAGTTGGAGTATTCTGTCCATTATTTGGGAAAATCTTAGTGGGATGATCATTTACTTCATTTTATTGCTTGTTACACTTACTTTATAGTTGTTAATTTCTTTACATTTGAAATTGGATGAATTTTCAGTTGTGTAGTTGTTTAGTTATTTTGCATTCAAGGTGTTTGATGAATTGCTTCCTAGAATAGCCTTTACTTCAAGTACATTTAATTGTTAGTTGCAGAATTTACCTTCATTGTTATAGTTTATTTCTTTAATTTCTGTTATCTTGTGTAGTTGCATAATCCTCAAATCTAAACCCCCATGCTATTAAGAAAAACCTTTACTCTAGAGCTGACTTTCACCGTTGTCTTCCATGGGAGACGATTCGGGTCGTTCCCTGTGCTATTTTGGCATAGAGAGGGGTTGGTAATTAAATTGATAGTAGCGATTCATCGCTACATGCGCTTATCAATTTTTGGCGCCGTTGTCAAGGAGAGTGTTAGCGGTGTTTATTAGTTTTTAGAGTTGCAATAATTTCTTTTAGATATTCTTTCTTGTTTGAGCTTTCAAATCTTTTTCTATTGTGCAGTGTATGACAAGATCATCCGATGTGGATTTTTTTGAGCTTGACCTAGAAATTGATCGAACTTTTCATGCATTGTAGCGAACCCAGAGGATTTCAACTACAAGTCAGAGTGGTAGTCTTGCAAGTCTTAATTCGGATATGACGAACAATCGAACACTTAGGGAGCTTGTAGCGCCGAATGTTTCCTATCATTCGTTGTGTATCCAGTATCCAGACCTTGATGTAAATTTTGAGTTGCGAACTGGAATTATTCATTTTATTCCTAAATTCAATGGATTAGCTAGTGAAGATCCTACCCGACACGTATAAGAGTTCCATGCGGTTTGCTCCACCATGAAATCGCATGGCATCAATGAGGAGGATATTAGCTTGAAAACCTTTCCATTTTCATTGGCGAGAGGAGCAAAAGATTGGCTTTATGCTTTACCACCTGGATCTCTTACATGTTGGGCCGAGATGAAAAGATCATTTCTAGAGAAATTTTTTCCAGCTTCACGATATGCAACTATCAGAAGAAGCATCTGTGCAATTCAACAACTTTCATAAGAAACATTGCATGAGTATTGGAAGCATTTTGAAAAGTTGTGTACCAGTTGTCCCCATCACCAGCTCAGTGAGCAGATAATCATTCAGTCATTCTACGAGGGACTACTTCCTATGGATCCATGTATGATTGACACCTGAAGAAGCAAGGGAGCTCATCTCAATTATGGCAGCCAATGTATGCAGCTTAGAAGCATAATTGCTTACTAGAGGGGTGAGTGAGATTCAAGTGCCCAGAGCAAAAAACCAGGAGCTCAAGAATAAATTGCAGGAGCTAACTTCTATGGTTAGACAGATAGCTCTTAAGTAGGCTCAGCAACCATTGATGCAGTCTATTCAGTCGGTGAGTACCTATGGGATTTGTTCTAGTTCTACTCATTTGATAGATGTTTGCCCCATGTTACAACAAGAGGGAAGTTCTAATCTGACAGATCAAGCAGCAACAAATGTTTTTCAGCCAAGGTCTCAGTTTTATCAACCGCATCCTGTGTATAGGCAGTTTGATCCCATGTCTACCACCTACGACCCAGGATGGCGAGATCACCCAAATTTGAGGTATGGGAATATGCATCAGCCATAACAACAATAGTTATATCAACCACCTCCAGCATTTCAGAGACCGTTTGTTGATCATCAGAATGCAACTCCAGTTAGACCATAGCAATCTCAGCCTACTAGATCAGAGTCTTGATGTCACGAAATTAGAGAGCTTGTGCGTGAGATCACGGCTGGCGAATACTGACGATAGATGCAACAACAATAGAGGGCAGATGCATCCATGCAGAATTTAGAGAAACAACTTAGTCAGATAACATCTACCATTACTCAGTCTCAATCACAGGGGCCCAGTCAGTTACCTTCACAAACCATTCCAAACCCCAGGGGGAATGTCAATGCCATCACATTACGGAGTGGTAAGTCTACTTCTGACCTAGTAGCAACTGCACCAGTGTCAGTTCCAGATCTGATATGTGAGGATTAGAGAGATTTTTCACGAACCATACCGGATACCTCAGTGCCTTTACCATTTCCTCTGAGGCCAGTACCTTCAATAAGAAACAATGATGCAGACAAGGCCGAGGAACTTCAGAAGCTTGTGGACACATTTAACAAGGTGAAAGTGAACATCCCATTGTTAAGAGTCATCAGACACATCCCAAAATATGCCAAGTTCCTGAAGGATATGTGCATTCATAAGAGGAAGCTTAAGGGGAACGAGTTGGTCAGCATGGGGAAGAATGTATCAAGTCTGATTCAGCCAATACCTCAGAAGTGCAAGGATCCTGAAGTATTTACTGTGCCATGTGTGATTGGAGACAGCACTTTCAGAGATGCTATGCTAGACCTAGGAGCTTCCATTAATGTTATGCCAAAGTTATTTTTCAGGCATTTGGTGTTGGTCCACTACAGGCAACCGGAGTTGTTATACAGTTGGCCAACCGAAGTTTCGTGCATCTAGAAGGAGTAATAGAAGATGTATTAGTCAAAGAGTTAATTTTTCTAGTGGATTTCTACATTTTAGATATGGAGGGAGATGCATCTTTAGGCCAACCTCCACTGATTCTTGGATGACCGTTCCTAAAGACTGCAAGGACAAAAATTGACGTACATGCAGGAACGCTTACAATGGAGTTTGGTGACACAGTTGTTCAGTTCAGCATTCTAGATGCGATGAGATATCCCACTGTGAATCATTCACTCTTGAGCATAGACGTGCTGGATGAGTTAGATTGTGAGGAGGCTAAGCATGTTGACACAGATTGGGTGAGCATGTTTGACAGTTCAAATATTTCATTGGGAGACATTAGTTGTGATGCAGGTGACGCAAAGGATGATGTCGGTGGCTTAGATTTACTCTGTGAAGCTATTTTTGCTAAGGAAACAGAGATATCTACAGTGGGAGCAGGTTTAGAAAATTGCTTCCGATGACTGTTCAGCCACCTAGTATGGAATTGAAACCGTTGCCTGAGCACCTTAAGTATGCATACTTAGGTGAAGACGAGCAGAGACCTATCATTATTGCCCGAGATCTGGAGCCAGAGTAGGAGCAACGTCTGCTAGATCTTCTCAGGCAACATCAGAAAACTATTGGATGGACGATTGATGATATACACGATATTAGTCCTACCTTGTGTATGCACCGGATTTTCTTAGAGGATGGCATGAGGCCAGTGAGGCAACCACAGTGTAGACTGAACCCACTTATATCAGAGGTTGTCAAGACAGAGATAACCAAGCTTCTTCAGGCTGGTATCATATACCCCATCTCCGACAGTCAGTGGGTCAGTCCCGTGCATGTGGTGCCAAAGAAGTCCGGTATCACCATGGCAGTGAATTGACATGATGAGATGATCCCTACATGACAGCAAAATGCATGGAGAGTCTGTATTGATTATCGCAAGCTGAACCAGGCCACCAGGAAAGATCACTATCCCCTGCCATTTATTGATCAGATGTTGGAGAGGCTGGTAGGGAAGACCTATTATTGTTTCTTGGATGGCTACATAGGCTATTTTTAGATTCCCATAGCACCAGAGGATCAAGAGAAGACTACCTTCACAAGCCCATTTAGAACTTTCACATACCGATGTATGCTATTTGGGCTTTGCAACACTCCAGGTACCTTCCAGCAGTGTATGGTAAGCATCTTTTCTGATCTATTAGAGCATTGCATGGAAGTATTCATTGATGATTTTACTGTATATGCCACCTCATTTGATACCTATTTGGCTAGTTTGTCACGAGTCTTACATAGGTGCATAGAAACTAACCTGATATTGAATTATGAAAAATGTCATTTCATGGTTACACATGGCATAATTTTAGGTCATATAGTCTCTAGGAAGGGTATTGAAGTAGATCCTATGAAAATTGATACTATTTCTCTGTTATCTTACCCCGTATGGGTGCGGGAAGTGCATTCTCATGGACATGCAAGATTCTACAGGCGATTCATCAAAAATTTTAGAAAGATTGCCCTTCCCTAGTGGATTGACATTTACCCTCCCTGAGGGGAGTTTGTTCTTATTCACTTCTTTCTTTGTATATATGCACTTTCCTTTGGTAGTTTTATTTGTGCAGTTTTGTTTCTTTCATGAGTTTTGAATAATCAATTCTTGGGTTTTTTTATCGGATATCGAGTTCAATTTTGTAAGCATTCTTCATCGAGATTTTGATGTCATAAAAGCTAGTTAAGTTTGGATGTCGAACCTGGAGATCGATTGGACATGATTGACTATATTGATTGCATTTGGTTACTTGTGTGGTGTTGAATTTTATTTTGATAGACCAAGCTTGATTATTTCATACACCCAGTGAGGATTTGAGCCTTCATGATTATTTCTTTCCTTGTATGTGGGTAGCACTCATGATTGTTAACACTTTAGAACTTGCTTTGCTCCTTGTCGAGATCACCTTACCATAAGGTGCATGATTATGATGAAGGTCACCTTATTATTCTTTGTTGATACTCTTCTGATACATGTGTTCTTAATGAATATACTCTTCCATGTAGATAGACATCGCTTGTCCTTTATCATTTCTCCTTCTTCTATGACATGTCTTGTTATTCTTTTGTTGTTGAGACATTTGAACTTTATCATGTTGAATCTATTGCCCGAGACGGTCAAATTTAAGTGTGGGGGAGGAAATGATTGGGAGAGTCATAGTTGAGGAATTATTGTTGAAAGGCTAGATTTAAATGGTGCATGAGTGAACCATGCTTGATCACCATGGCTGAGCTATGTTTTATTTGCCTGTGAGTATGTGTTTTTGTATTGCAAGACCATTAAGGAAAGTGTACGTCATGAAAAAAAATGATGATGAAAAAAAAAACTAATTTGAAAAAAAAAAGAGAAAAAAACAAGAGAATAATTCTTGATGTTAGGGCACCCATAAAAAAATAATAAAAAAAACTGACTTGAAAAAAAAAAAGAAAAACAAGTGGATATTTTTAGATGACGTGCTATTTTCTTGAATGGAGAATGATTCTTGTTGATGAGCTTTATTTATTTCTTGCATGAGATGTACAAGTGTATGTTTATTGTGGACAAACATGAATGTGGAGAATGATAATGGTTGTTAGTTTTGAGAAATGAAGAAGATGTGTATGGGCATTGTTTAATTGAATGCAACATGATAGTATTTCAATTGTCTCTTGTCTTCATTGCTTTCTATTCCTATATTTGTGCCATTCTTATATCTTGCACTTGTTCTTCATTGCAATTCTTAAAAGATCTTCTGAATCATGCATTCATGTGGTTGAAGTGGTGGAGAGTAGGAAATAAGCAAGCATATAGTAGTGTAACATCTTGAGTAGCTTTGAGTGAGCTCTACCTTTGCAATGCTTATGAGAATGAGAGCCACCTTTATTGATCCGCTAAGGTTTATCATTCTTGGTCTATTTAGGATTTATTGAAGCCACCATACTTATTAACTAATGCAAGAGCTAAGTGCATGAATGTCGTGATTTTTTGTGGATTGACAACCCTAAGTAACTACCTTTTTCGATTTTCATGATATTAGGAGGAATTGCTTGGGGAAAATGGATTTGATTATTTGTTGTTTTTGATACTTGCCCGAGACGTGAAAGAATAAGTGTGAGGGAATTGATAACTCATATTTTGATGCATTATTTTGATTTATTCCTCGATATATTAATCCACTTGTATACTTAATTCATCGTATTTATCATGTCTTATGAGCATTGGATTAATTTAGCACTTTAATGAAAACAAATGCTAATTTGATGTCCTTAGCACTAATTGTTGTATACTTTGTTTTTGTAGGGGATGTCAAGTGAAATTGGGCATTTTACAGTAGCAAGGTACTGTAGCAGCCGCGGAAAAAATCCCAGAATCAAGCACGGTTGCCTGTGCCTTTTTGGCATGGGCACGGTATTTAGCTACATTAAAATCACTGTAGCTACAATAATTTCACTATAGCATTTTTACTATAGCACCGAGAAAAATTTTGGAGAATGCAACACGGCCGACCATGTCTTTTTGGCACGGCCGCGTCGCAGAGAGAAGTCTCCATTTGGGCGACTATAAAATGGATTTTCATGGGGTTTTAGGGCATCTTCTCCACTTTTGAGCCCTAGTACACACCGGCACAACCCTCCACCTCCCTTTCTTTATCGGATTCGACGAAGAACCACTCCATCAGAAGAATCCGATGACGTTCTCCACCTTCCAGTCGACTATCATCTTCTCTTGTGGATTCACGGACGAGTTTTGCCTCGACGACATCATCCAAGCTTCACCAGATTCGGGAGAGCAAGGAGTCACCACCAAGCTTCCAGATTTGGGAGTTTGCATCATCTTCGCCATTCATTTCGCCCCGGAGACTCAATTGAGCTCCATCGAATGTAATTGGAGTATTATGTCCATTATTCAGGCAAATCTTAGTGGGATGATCATTTACTTCATTTTATTGCTTGTTACACTTACTTTATAGTTGTCAATTCCTTTACATTTGAAATTGGATGAATTTTTAGTTGTGTAGTTGTTTAGTTATTTTGCATTTAAGGTGTTTGATGACTTGCTTCCTAGAATAGCCTTTACTTCAAGTACATTTAATTGTTAGTTGCAGAATTTACCTTCATTGTTATAGTTTATTTCTTTAATTCCTGTTATCTTGTGTAGTTGCATAATCCTCAAATCCAAACCCCCATCCTATTAAGAGAAACCTTTACTCTAGAGCCGACTTTCACTGTTGCCTTCCATGGGAGACGATCCGGGTCGTTCCCTGTGCTATTTTGGCATAGAGAGGGTTTGGTAATTAAATTGATAGTAGTGATTCATCGCTGCGTGCGCTTATCACTCCACCTCTAGGATTGAGGGGGAGGAGAGACCATCCTCATTGTCGGAGCAAGAAGAAGAACCATCTACCTCCGGGAGAGAAGAAGAGAAAGACCAAAATTTTCTTACCCTTATAGGTTAATCAAGCACAATTAATAATAATAATAATCATATTGTATGTTTTGAGTGTAGGGAAGTTGGGCACTGTAAGAGCAAGTGTCCAAAAAGAGTCAAGAAGACTCAATCGATACCAAAAGTCAATGAAGAGCCTAAGGATGTCGGAGCCCCAACAATTAAGAGCAATGAGCATATTATTTGCTTTAAATGCAATCAAAGGGGGCACTATAGGACTCAATGCCCTAGGGGGAGGAAGCAAACCAAGGGCAAAGGAGGAGCATCACATGTAGGGGGAGCTAAGGCAAACCTTAAGGTAAATTTAAATAATGCTCTTACTTTACGTAATGATAGGAAGCATGCTAGAAATTTCCTTGCTATTACTCATGAAAAGCATGCTAGAAATAACAAATATTATTGCCTAGGTGTCAAACATGTTAATCTACCTAAGGACAAATCTAGAACCAATAACTCAACAAACTATCATACCCAAGGAAACTATTAGGAAGATAGATAACCATTTAGGCATTAACCCTAAGTAGGGTAGGTGTTGGTGCAATCGGCTCAGGTCACGATTGACCGGACTTGAGTTTGACTCGAACTGTATTTTGATGTTAGACAAAACGTATAACATGTAATTGTCATGGGAAGTCCAACATGGGTTGACCACGTAAATCCAAGTGTGTAGCCTTGGTGGTGAAAAGTCCAAGCATGGGGCTTGGTGTTGGGAAAATCCAAGCATAGGGCTTGGTGTTGGTAAAGTCCAAGTGTGTAGCCTTGGCATGGAAAATCCAAGCATGGGGCTTGGTGTTGGTAAGTCCAAGTGTGTAGCCTTGGCAATGAGAAGTCTTGAGGACTTGGCAAGTTCACTAGTCTCGTAGGCTCGGGGTCCTTGAGTCGGTGAAGGATGACATTGCGAAGTCGTACACTTGGTGCATCCGAGGGATCGACGAATGGGGAGTGAATGGAGTGAGGCCCAATGGAAGCAGACTTCGAGGGCAAGTGATGCGGAGGATGACATTGCGAAGTCGTGCGCTTGGTGCATCCAAGGGGCGTAGGCCGAGGGAAGAGAGCTTCGGTAGGGAACTCCATGAGAGGATGAGGTGGACTTGGCCAAGTGGCTAAGACTGAGTGTTGGATGCTCAAATATGGCATTTGAGGTTTTACCCGACGGTCGGATGCTCAAACAACTTGGTGTTTGAGGTTTTACTCGACATCGGATCGTAGCATAGTGCCGATCGCTCAAGTCGATAGCAATCAATCGGGTGTTCGACGCGCTTACGGCCGAATAGTCATCGCTAAGGGTTGGCGGTCATTGCGACACCATCGATCGGTGATCAAGGGATGGCAGTCGACTGATCAAGGTGAATTCAGGCACAGAAGGTTTTCCAGTCGAGTGATTGCGTCGAGCACTCGACTGGTGGCTTGACCAGTTGACTGATGGGCATGATCAGTCAACTGATGGTGGATCCGTTGGAACTTGTACAACGTGGATCGAGTCATTGTGAGACAACGACTACAGGAGCAGTCGATTGATTGACACAAAATCAGCTCGATGCAGATTATAAATGGAGCTCGAGATGGAGGATTTTGCAACAATTTTTGGGCTGATTTTAAAGGGGAATTACTACTGCAGTCCAGTCCTTCAAGAGCAATCCAAAGTAAGCAACAAGCAAGTGATCAAAGCAAAGTTTTGTAAAGTATTCTTTACTTGTATTCTTATTGTCTTTGTATTTTGCTTGTACCTTTGTATTACATTGTTGTAATTGCTTGTACGAGGTTTCTCCACCTTCGACTTATTGTCGAGAAGGAGTTTTGTTAGTGTCATGTGCATAACACGAGCTCGTTGAGCTCACCCCGTGGAGTAGGAACCCTAAGATTCCGAACCACATATATCGTGTTGTATTTGTGCTTGTGTGTCTTGTATTCGTATTACTATTATTTCCGCTGCGTATTAACGAATATTATAGACAAGCACGTTACGAACGAATGATTTCCATCGTCCACAAAAATTGGGCTATTCACCCCCCCTCTAGCCGGCCACCGATCCTCCAACAGGAGGCATATGCTTAAAAGGAGGAACAATGCCTAAAGAACAAATGAAAATTCAAAATTTGAGGCATTAGTGATAGAAAATCAAGTTTTGAGGTTGAAATTTGAGAAATTAGAAAAGACCCTAAGAAAGATGGAAAAATCAATTATGGGGTCCAATGGACAAAATCTATGGTTTAGGAGGCAAGAGTCATCTAGGGGCAAGAAGGGTTTGGGTCACAAACCTAAGCCCAAGGAGACCTACCATAGTGTTCCATTTGACTATGGGACCACCCATAGGTCTAGGAAAACCAAGGTTACTAGGGAAGTCTTCCTTAAGGCTAACCATGGTAAGTGTCTAGTGGCTAAGGTTTCAAAGAAACCTAAGAATGCCACTAAGAAGGTCCCAAGGGAAGTTACCCCTAGAGTTGACCTTGATAAGACCAAAATGACCAAGGCTTCAAAGCCTAGAAGGGTCATTAGAAAGGTACTAATGGAGGATATCCCTAGTGAGTACATAATAAATCCAAGGAGCTTCAATGGGTATTGGGTTCCTAGGAGCGTGATTCCCTCATGCTAGATGGGTTAGGGTGTGTCAACTTGAATTGGTAAGGTAGTTGACCTAACCATAGCAAAGTTGGCACTTTAGGACATTTTCAAGGTTATGGGATACCTTGGAAATAAGTTTGGATTTATATCCTAAAGATTTTAGGATGTGCCAATAGAATTTGAGAAGTATGGAAAATTGATCAAAATTGACACAATTAGATTTAGAGGTCATGGTGTGCCATTTTGGGATTTTGGCACACTTGGGAGATTCATCCATTATGGCAAATTTGGGTTTAATCCTAGGAAATGATAATTAGGTTTAAACTTTAGGTATTTTTATACCTTGATATTGTAAAACTGCTATGCTTTGTTTTCCTTGCCATGTCATGACATCATATTTCATTTAATCATATAAAATGTCATAATTAATACTTAGGTTAATATGTCATGTGTGTATTTAGGTTTATGTTTATGCCATGACACCATATATCATTGGCACTTGCTTAATTATGCTATCTTATATGCCATGATCATCATTCATGCATTTAAGTTAATTAAAATTGATTTAAGGACAATGACATGATTTGAAGTCCCATGTATAAGAGAATCAAATAGAGTTGCCAAGACAAATACATAAAACCCTAAGAACCTAAATCCACATCTCACAAGAATATTAGATTGACTTGTGTGTGTTTTCTTATATCTTAGACACATGTGAGATGCTAGAAAATGAGTTAAGTTCATGTGTTTATTTAGCACATCATAATGAACTTAGAACTCATTAAATGATAATGATGAATCATGAGGAAAGCTAATGTACAAGTCATGTATATCTAGCCCATAGACCATGGTTCAAAATAGGATTTCAAAAATATTTTAGAAAACCTTGGTGAAGTCTATCTTTTGATAGCAATCATCATTGAAGAAGTTGATACAAAGTATGTCAAAAATATTGAAAGTTTCAATGGTTTTGAACTTTGTATCAATCTCACAATTTAATGGGTATTTTCATATAAAAATATTTTTCACCTATAATGATTGACATAAGTATTATATGTATGAATTTTCGTGAATTTTCAAATTGTGTATAATTACTTATGATTTTCCAAAATTCATTTCTGATTTTTGATTTGTTGTTTGATATCGGTCACCAAGCTTAAGGGAAGTCAATCGATCGATAGTGATCGATTATGATCAAGTTATTCTTTGGTGATTTCGGTAAACCATGTTTGTTTAGCTAATTTTCAGCCATCTCTAGGTACCCTAATATCTCCTAACCCTAAGATATGCTTTGGGAAGCATTGAAAGGGTGAAAATTCATTGGAAATGAATTAGGAGAGGTGTTTAGGGTGAAAATAAAATTTTAAGGGAGGTGAAAGTTCAAAGTTGAATCTTTACCCTTAATTTTAATTGTTTAGAGTTCCTATTGGCTTAGGGTCTTTCTAAGGACATTGTTGGTGCAATGGTCAAGGGGGAGCAAGACTTTAGGGGGAGAGCTTCCATTAAGGGATGATGGATGAATTTTTCCTCAAAGGGGGAGAGTTGGAGGATAGTGAGGGTTGCCTTTCATTTAGTGATATGTGATTTATCACTAGGAAGAGTGAAGACATCCTAAATGTTTTTGAACCAAGGGGGAGAATGTAAGATCTCATTGGTATATGAGACATTGATACCCTTGGAAGAAACTTTTTGATGTATGTCAAAAAGGGGGAGAATTAATGGCTTGAGTTAAGTAGTCTAACTCAAAGTTTTTGTCAAACATCAAAAAGAGAGAGATTGTTGGTGCAATCGACACAAGTCTCGATTGACCAGACTCGAGTTTGACTCGAGTAGTATTTTGATGTTCGATAAAACGATTGACAATGTGATTGTTATGGGAAGTCCAAGAATGGTCTTGGCATGGAAAGTCAAAGTCTTAGGTACTTGGCATAGAAAGTCCAAGCATGAGTCTTGGCAAAGGAAAAGTCCAAGCATGGGTCTTGGCAATGGTAAAGTGTAAGTTATGGGTACTTGGCAAGGAAAATCCAATGGTATAGTCTTGGCGGAATAAGTCCAAGTTATGGTCTTTGTAGCATAAAGTCCAAGTGAACTTTGGCGGTGAAAGTTCAAGTATGGATACTTGGCAATTTGAAAGTCCAAGGGTGTGATATTGGCGACGTAAAGTCCAAGCTGTAGTCTTGGCAGCATAAGTCCAGTGTTTGACGGCGTAAAGTCCAAGCGCGTGTCTTGGCAGCATAAGTCCAAATGTATTTTGGCAAAGTAGACCCGATTAGCATGACAATAGTCGATGGAAACACCTAAAGGCTAGCTTATGGATGAACAAGTCATGGATGACTTGGAGAGATTCAATAGGTGTGAGGCTGATGGAAGTGGCTAGAAGGCTTAGGTCTAGGCTAAGGGTGGTCTATCAAGTATGAGGGAATCATACTTGAGTTAAACCTCATGTTTGAGATGTATCAATCGACTGGGGTTATAGATCAGTCGACTAGCCAAATTTTTGACACTTGACAACCTAGTTAACTTGCATCAGTCGATTGGGATTTTGACCAGTCGACTAGTCAAGTAGTCGACTGAGCTTCAACTGCTTGAGTGAAGCTTTGGTAGTCGACTGCCTGCTTTGGGCAGCCGGGTAGTCGAGCAGTCGGACAGTCGACTAGCCTTGAGCAGTCGACTACCATGGAGGGCAGTCGGATTATTTATGTGGATATAAGCACAGAAGCTTTGGTAGTCGACTAGCCAGTCGACTACTGAGCAGCAGTCGACTAATGGTATTAGTAGTTGACTACTAGTTTATCTGTTGGAGTTTTTCCAGCGTGAATTGAGCAGTTGTGAGACAACACGATGAGCGAATGACCGCGACGCGAAATCATCTTGATGCAGGTGATAAAAGGAGCCACTCGTGAAGGATTTCGACTATGGTTTCTTGAGCGATTCTAGGGGCAATTTGAGGTGAAGTCTCGTCCAAGCAACCAACAAGCAAAGCATTCCAAGTAATCATTTGTAAAGTTTTCTTTACATTGTTGTTGTATTTCCTTTGTATTTGCTTGTATCTCCTATTCTTATTATTGTAAGACTTTGTAAGGGCTTTCTCCACCTCCGGTGTGTCACCGAGAAGGAGGGTTTGTTAGTGGTGGTGTGCATCACTAGAACTCACTTGAGCTCAACCCGTGGAGTAGGAACCACCCTAGGTTCCAAACCATGTTATATCGCTTGTGTTGTGCTTGTATTATTGTTATCATTTGTATTGTATTTGTATTCCGTTGCACTAACAACAATTGTAGACAAGTAATCAAACTAATGCGAACGAATTCCAAGCGACAAAGCGAGTCACTATTCACCCCCCTTTAGAGATGCCAACCATTCCACAGAGCACAGAGTAGCCACTGAGTCCACCAGTTCCCAGGTTGACCACATGTATATGTGGCACCAGCAATTGAGCATGCGATTCTCGTACGAGCCAGAGATCGAGACTTCTCGACTTTCCACCTAGGCCTCCACGCTGAGGTACAGAGATCCCGAGTCTAGGGGGAGCATTATATTTTATTACATTTTTCTTCTATGTTTTGGGTTGTTCTATCTCTGTGTTTCATAGGTCTAGATTTTATTTCAACATTTGTTTTAGTCTATCATACATGTAGTCTTGTTTTTAGGGTTCTTTCAGCAGTTAGTTGTTTGTTCCTATAAGTTGCTTCAGTGATATTTTTTTGAAAACCTTGTATATTTCCTTGCTATAAGTAGTTCACTTTCTCTTATCTTGTGGTATTCTATTTTGAGATGCTTTAATGGATTTCCTAAATTTCTCACTTGTTAGCTTTTATTTTCACTTACACTTATCAAAAATTCTGAAAGGGAGAATTTAGTACATACCTAGTTATTATTCATCCCAATAGTCTAGTACTTAGAAATCCAGAGGTGACTATAGATTAGCATTTTAGTTATTGGAGATGCTCAGATCATGTAAACTCATTTGAAAAAGATATATATATATATATATATATATATATATATATATATAGAGAGAGAGAGAGAGAGAGAGAGAGAGAGAGAGTTTTAATGAGCTAGAAAGGAATAAGAGATTCAGAAAAAAGGAAGAGAGAGAAAAAAATGTAGAGGTTAAAAACAATTGTCATGAGTGGAAATGATTAGGTGCCCTTTTGAGACCGAGTTATGTTAATGGGGAAACTCTTACTAATTTCTCTCGATACCGAGCACGCCTTTGAGACTTTGTGCTAACTCTAGGGAACGATCCTCGCTTAGGGAAGATAAGTTTCTAAAAGATAAAAACCTTAGGAATACTATAGGATGATGACTTAACTTAACATGAAATGTGAACCCCTTAGGAAACTTCTTGACACATGCACGAAAGACTAACTTAGTGGACTTATAGAACACATCCCTTTGTTTTAAATGCAAGTACCACTTGATAAGTTTTAATGAACATGCTAAACATGAGAACTACACTTTTATAACTCCATGACACTGAGGTTTGCTTGAGGACAAGCAAAGATGTAAGGCTGGGGGATTTTGATGTTTGCAAATCATATAGAGTTTTAGAAGTAGTTTTAGCACACTTCTCATTGCATTTTATACTTGTTTCATGCATATTTCCCTTATTTTGCACTTATTTACTATTTTCTAGTTTGGAGATCTGCTTTTGCTATTTTTATGTGCAGACCGATGTTTTGGAGGCAAAATGGCAGGATAATTGGAGCTCAAGAAAGGCAAGCATGCTCTGGCTGTGTCCCTAAGACACAGGCACACTTTGGATGAAAAGATTGCATTTGCTCAGAGTTCCAGAGGAAGACACAGTCGACCATGTGAATTTCACACGACCGTGCCTTTTCCAGACGCATGGCCCAAACACGATTTTATTTAAGAGTCAGTCACCGAAGTGATCCATTTTATTTTAAACCCCTTTTGGTTCATGTTGATGCACTAAATCTACATTTGGAACCTGGAGTACAATTCTAACATCTCACTCCTATCTTTGTGGCTCAATACTCAAACTGTTAATCCTAGGTGTTTGTGAGATGCAAAGGCTTATCTAGGTCTATAGGTTCATGAAATCTAAGTTTGACTTAGGCTAGCTCAATTTTAAATTTTCTTAAGAAATAATAATATTTAATATAAAAATAGGTTGGAATGTGAAAGAAATAATAAAACCTATTCTACAAGATACAAACCTAATTATAGATTTAAAATTAAAGATCACAACTAAATATGTTTTAGAACGCTAAGTCTTTAAAGGTAAGATACACAATTCACAAATCCAACTATTAATGTTGAAATCATATGAAGAAGGAGGTGGATGGTGTAGATGGCTCACGCCCCAAGATCGGAGCATCTCCATCATCTCCCTATGTTGGTCTCTCTATAGCTGCATCATCTCTCGGCGATGCATCTGCTGCTGCTCCTCCTGACGATGAATTGTCTCCTCTAGACTAGAGACTCTTTCCTATAATGTAGGAGGTATTGAAGGCAATGGAAGTGCAAGGTATGAAGATAGACCTGTGACATCTAGGTCCAACATCTCCACATTCACGACTACCTGAGATTGAGGTTGTGGTCAAGGCTAGGCTCCTCTTCTCCAAGATAGGACATCATTTTTATCTAGCTCTATCCTAGCTAGTGCAAACTGTCTATGTCCTATCATATGGCTATAATGTGTTTGACATTACCTAAGTAATGTCGAACTCTAATACAACGAACAATGATGTCAAAATGTGATAGTAAGGCATATGAACCCTACTACTAGTAACTATCCTAAAGCAGCAGATGATGGAATGGAACATGTGAAGGCTAATGTCTATGTCTAACCTATGGGTAAATGCATAAAGTAAGAATGAGTGAAAAGGACGCATCATAACTACATCCCTAGTGCTAAGTGATAAAATATAGTTTACTATAACCCTATACAGGACATAATCTTGTATCCTAAGCCTAGTGGAGCTAAATTGACTCACAGACGGAGTCTTCTCCTGTAAAAATAATACGAATGCATCATATCCAGAGTAATGTGTGAGTAGGGGTCATCAAACAGTAACTCCCTAGGTGGAAAGCAAACAAATGGACATGATGATTGCATAAGACCTAAGTGATCTCTCAATAAAGAAGGGGTAAAGAAAATATCCCTACCTCATATTCTAGTAGAATAAGTGAGATCATCTATCCTAATTAAGTTATTGTAGAATTCAACACATAAGTCTATGTTAACTGAGCTCATACAATAACTAACTTATCTAATCTATAAAAATTTATAACTTCTATACTAGGTATGCATGATTTAGAAAAGAAAGATCTACTCAAATACCTAGTGGGCATAGGGGTAAAGGGGGGGGGGACTATGAAACCTAAGGCTACAACCTTCCGTAGGAAATATAATGTTCAAACTGAGAGTAGAGGATGTATCAACCTCATCAGATATTCTTTTACCCCTAATTAATTTATGAAAAGTGATAAGAATAATTTCAAAATAATTATAAAAATCAAGTTAGAGTTGTTACCTAGGTATCGTAGAAAAATATACACAAGAATGGATAACCTAAACATGTGTTAACGGTCGAAAAGAGAGAGTTTACGCAGAGGGAGGGTTTTGAGGTGACTTGGAGTTGTGCTTTGACATAGGTTTTATAATGGTAATCGAGGTGCCTGGACCTAATCTAGTTGCCTGGGTTAGAGGCACTTGGAATTGATCCAGTCGCCTGTGTTGGCTTTAACCATTTACTGTGGATCACTCGGGAGGCAACTGGCCCTTTTCCAATCACCTGATTCATTCTTATCACTTAACTGCGGGTTCATCCGAGGTGCCTGGCCTTTGTCCAGTCGCCTGGGATTGTGACTTTGAATGCAGTGATTACGTCACCCCAAAGACAACTAGACCTGGTCCAGTCGCCTATGGTTGTTTGAGGCGCTTGGACATAGTTCAGGCACCTTGATTAGGCAATTTTCAAAATATTTTTTCTAAGTTTTATAAACTTAAGATGAGTTTTTCAACAACTATTTTGAATTAGTTTGAAGGTAGTATAATAGCTTTTGCAAAATAAATTATCCTAGACTTCTCCTAAAGAGATCATTGGTTTGAGTTAACCTTATTCATCTTGTTGGATTGAAGCGGATCGCTAGAGGGGGGGTGAATAGCGATAAAAACTTTTCTTTTAAAACGTTCGATAGACAATTAAACGCAGTAGAAATGTAAATAAAACCTAAATGAGACAAATAGTTTTTTTACTTGGTTCGTAGCCTTCGGCTACTACTCCAAGGCCCTAACGGTCCTAGACCGTGTACGGGAGGGCAATTCACTAAAACACTCTTCCTCGTTGGAGGTAGGAGTTTTACGATTACAAAAGCCTTCGAAGCAAAAAGATAGAGAGACAAACCCTCTCTTCTATTAAAGTAAAATGCAACGAAAAAACCTCGATTGAAAAGAATTGCAGTATTGAAAGCAATAACAAATTAAGATTATACCAACAACTAAACAAAAGAAACTTTAAGCTAGGGTTGTTGGCAGCACTTCGTTGTTGTAGAGTCGTCGGAGAGTTGCAGCGTAACGGAGGCTTTTGAGCACTTAGAATTGATTAAGAAACCCTAGGTTAGGACCTCCTTTTATAGCCTTTGAGCCCCTTTTCGAGAGGAACCCTAGCCAATCACAATTGAGCACCACTCCCCTTGAAATTTGGTGATAAACCTTGACTCCTCGAGGCTGATCCTTTGACCATCAGTCGACTGATGGCCATCATCACGATCGATGGCGATCGATCAGTCTTCGACCTTCGGCGATGATTGACGGCAATGAAGTCCTCAAAGCGCGGCAATGATCGATGCTTGCTGCAGGTCAAAATTAGATCAACAAAAACATAATTTCGATGGTCGTCGACCATCCGATCTCGACCTAGACCATCTATAAGATGTCTTTGGTCGGATCTACGCTTAAGATTATCCCCGTAAAGAGGATACGACCTCACTTACGCTCGCACACACGAGCTTACCTCGATACTTACGTGTCGCTTTTGCTTCCGGCCTTCCACTTGGCTCCCTCCGAAGTCACTCAAGTGTCGCCCGACCACGGTGGCTTCCTCGATTCAGCTCGTGAGAAAACGATATGATCTTAACTTTGTATCGTTTGCTATAATCAAAACTCAGGTTCGACTTAGGTGCCTACTGCACCAACAATCTCCCCCTTTTTGATTTATGGCAAACCCGCATACAAAGTTAAGAAAAATAAATTAAGTGCATTAAGTAAAATGAGTAAGAGATATGCATGAATGAG
The DNA here is from genome assembly GCA_025175895.1 of Wurfbainia villosa. NCBI lineage: Eukaryota > Viridiplantae > Streptophyta > Magnoliopsida > Zingiberales > Zingiberaceae > Wurfbainia > Wurfbainia villosa. The sequence continues at coordinate 454,549 of JAKLTH010000054.1, read as the reverse complement.
CAGGAGTATATAAAAACTCTTTTTCAAGTGCTCCCCCTTGAGGAATCCTCCCCCTTGACCGAGGGTGAGTACTTGAGAAAGGGTTTTAACTCTCCCCCTTGATATTTGCTACTAAAAAAGAATTAAGTGACCGAAATTACTTAATATTGGCCATAGTGTTTAAAATAAGTTTTAAGTTAAGAAAAAATTGATTTCTTAACCTTGGCCTTTACTTCTATTATGTTAACAAGTTAAGTAAAGTACTTTTTGTTAACAAGTTAAGTAAGAGTTAAGTAAATTATTGTATTGTTAACGAAAACAAGTTAACTAAATGTGGTTAAGTTAAGAGTTCCCTTAACTTGTTTTGTTAACTTAAAGTTAAGTAAGCCTTGGCCATAAAAAAAATTGATCCCTTAACTTTGGCATCCCTTAACTTTGGCCTTTTTCTCCCCCTTTTGCCATATATCGAAAAGAGTGAAGATGTGTGTGGAATAAAAAATAAGTTTTAATTTTAAAGTCCAAGCATGTTCCACATTATTTTGAAAATAATATACTGAAAATAGGTTCATCTATAAAATGTTCGACTCATATTTGGCTTGATTGATATGAAAGATCAACTAATCTTGGTCAGAGTCGGTTAGTATGTATGATTATACTCCGTGGTTCATAGCGATGCACTAGCTCTACATCTGGAACCAGGAGTAAGGTCCTAACATCTCACGCCCATCTACGTGGCTAAGTACACAAACACATTAGTCCTATGTGTTGTGAGATGTACTGGCTCCTTAAATCTATAGGTGCATGATATCTAAGGTATGTCCTATGCTAGTTCCATTAAAGAAATAGTAGTAAGAACATATAATTTGCAAGTACCTATTCTATTATGCACATGCCCAATTTTCGTCTTAATAGACTAAATTCGGCTTCGGGTAGGGGTTTAGTAAATAGGTCTGCTAGGTTAGACTTCGATTCGACGTACTCGAGTTGTATGGCTCCGTTGGCCACATGTTCTCGAATGAAATGGTGTTTGACTTCTATATGTTTGGTCCTAGAGTGACATATTGGATTCTTTGTAAGATTAATTGAACTAATGTTATCTACGTGAAGTTTAGTATTCGTAAAGTCTAACTTAAAGTCGGTGGTAGATAAGGCAACACAATGTTGCTTCCTACTGCACCAACTCACTAGACTCGAGCCGAGTAGTTGACAACAACCACTCGTGCTCTTTCTGTCGAGTTTACTACCGGCATAATCCGAATCAGTATGGCCGATTAGTTCGAACTCGTAGATCTATGATACCAAATACCATTAAGTGTACCCTTTAGATATCTAAGGATACGCTTAACTAGGGTTAGGTGAGACTCCTTAGCACAGTTTGAAACCTGGCGCACATACTTACTGCAAATAAGATATCAGGTGGGCTTGCAGTTAAGTAAAGGAGACTCCCTATTACGCTCCTATAGTATTTTAAGTCAATGGACTTACTTTCTAGGTCTTCTCCTATGTTAACATTAATCGCCATTGGGGTGTTTATTATCTTAGCGTCTTGCATTCCAAATCTTTTAATTAACTCCTTAGTGTATTTTTGTTGATATAGGTATATACCATCCTTAGTTTGTTTAATTTGTAGACCTAAAAAGAAACTTAACTCGCCTACCAACTTCATTTCTAACTCAATTTCCATGAGCTAGACGAACTCGTTTAGTAAGGTGAGTTAGAGGTTCCAAAAATTATATATCTACATAAATTTGAGCTATGAATATTTCTTTACCTAAGGTTTTTACGAAGAGAGTTGGGTCAACTAAGCCTTGGTTAAACCCTTTTGACTTAAGATGGATTGAAAGTCTCTCGTCAAGCTCGAGGAGCTTGTTTAAGTCATAGAGAGCTTTCTTAAGTTTTAGAACATGGTCGGGTTTATCTAGATTTTCGAATCCGGGGGGTTGGCTAACATAAACTTCTTCTTTAATGTATCCATTTAGGAATGCCGACTTAACATCCATTTGAAACAGCTTAAATCCTTGATGCGGCATAAGCTAGCAACATTCGAATGGATTCGAGTCTAGCTACTGGGGCATAGGTTTCGTCGTAATCTAAGCCTTCGACTTGACTAAACCCTTTGGCGACTAACCTAGCCTTGTTTCTAACTACTTCACCTTTATCATCAAGCTTATTTCGAAACACCCACCTTGTTCCAATTATCGTTTTGTCTGTAGGTGGTGGTACTAATTCCCACACTTCATTCCTAGTAAATTGAGCTAGCTCTTCTTGCATTGCAATAATCCAATCGGGATCAAGAAGAGCTTGTTCAATTGATTTGATTCTATCTTTGAAATTAAGGAAATTTGACTAAGGTTCCTATAGGATGCTCTAGTTCGAACTCCTAGATTAGGATCTCCTATCACTTGATCGATAGGGTGGTTAGTCTGAATCCTAGATTGGGTTGGGTTTGTGTCACCTAATGCTTGATCAATTGAGTGACTTGGTTGAACACTAGTTTGACTCGGATCACTTGTCACTTGGTCGACAAGAGAAGTTGGTTGATGTGGATTAGACTCGATCTCAGGGTTGGAGACGAGTTTGGTATCAGTGGGCTCAACACTTGGGGTCATTAAGGGTTTTGTAGGTTCGGGTACTTCATCAAACACTACATTAATAGTCTCTTCGACTTTAAGGGTATCGTGGTTATATACCCTATAGGCCCTACTCGTGGTTGAGTATCCTAAGAAGATTCCGGTGGAGGTTTTGGATTTGAATTTCCCTAGGTGGTTCTTAGTGTTTAAGATATGTACTTTACATCCAAATACCCTAAAGTACTTGATGTTGGGTACTTTATTGTGATAAATCTCGTACGAGGTCTTAAGGTGCCTCTTTACCATAAGGATCCTATTCTGGACATAGCAAGCCGTGCTAACGGCTTCTGCCCAAAACCTATCAGGTAGGTCGTATTCGTTCAACATGGTCCTAGCGGCTTCTTGTAGAGTTCGGTTTTTCCGCTCCACTAGGCCATTTTGTTGAGGGGTCCTAGGGCAAGAGAATTCATGGTGGTATCCGTTTAGGTTACAGAAGTCGGTGAACCTTTGATTTTCGAATTCACCACCATGATCGCTTCTAAGTCTTTTAACCTTAAGGTTTTTTTGATTCTCGATTAATTTGAATAGATTGATTAATTGATCTAGGGTATCATTTTTATGTTTGATGAACCTAACCCAGGTAAACCTGGAGTAGTCGTCAATTATGACTAAGCAATATTGACTTCTATTGAGTGACTTGGCTCCATGTGAATCGAATAGATCCATATACAGGAGCTCAAGTACACTTGAGGTTCGTTCTTGGTTAGTTAACTTGTGTTGTGTCCTAGGTTGTTTTCCTTGTTGACAAGCATTACAGATTTTATTAACCAAATTGTTGAGGTTGGGTAAGCCTCTGACTAAGCCACTCTGACTCATCTTGTGGACGAGTCTTGGGTGCAAGTGACCGAGTCGTCGGTGCCACAACCATGATTCCCCTTCCTGTGTCATAAGACATTTGGGTACTATCACCTACTTCATCCTAATACTATGTTTTTAAGTTTAAACTACATTCTTTCTTATTTAGACCATTCTAAATTAAACAAGTAAATAACTAAGCATGCAAGTGACTTTTCTAATTAAAGAAACACATAAAGTATTGGCTCCTCCTGAGAAATAACTTTGGTAGGTCTTATTCACAAAGTGAATTTGACCTTTGGGGATCCAATATTGGTTTGGTCCAACTTGATTGACTAAACAAGTCTTAGGGACTCATGCTTGGACTCAACTCTTAGCATTTTGATTAACTAATGACATGTAGGATTTGTAGGTTTAGTTAGACTTGTATCCGAGACCAGATTTGTTGTACATGTTAGGGCCTATGCGCCCGCTAGAGGGGGGGGGTGAATAGCATTATCGTCGATTAGATGGAATTCGTTCGCGTTTGATCATCTACAATCTTGTTATTACAATGAAATAATAATAAGAAAGACAAATAACAAGATAACACAATCACAACGCACAAATATAATGTGGTTCGAAATCTCAAGGTTCCTACTCCACAGATTGGGCTCGAAAGAGCCCTAGCGATGCAAACACACACCACTAATCAAATACTCCTTCTCGACAACAAGTCGGAGGCGGAGAAACCTCTTACAAGTGATTACACTAAGTAATATAAGGTAAAACAAGCAAATACAAGATGAATATACAAAACAATGTAAAGAAAACTTTACAACTATTGCTTTGGAATACTAGCTTGTTGAATGCTTGAACCGTACTTGAAGACCCTAATTAGCACCAGTAAATCACCTTAAAGATGCTCAAGAAATCACTGCCAAATCCCTTCCTTCGTGCTCCTTTTAAACCTACAACTTGGGTTGGATTTCGCCTAGCAGTTGACTGATCAAGACCATCAGTCGACTGCTCCTGTAGCCGTTGTCTCACAATGGCATGAGCCACATTGGATAAGTTACAACGGATAGACCATCAGTCGACTGATCGAGTCATCACTCGACTATCAAACCCTAACAGTCAACTCGAAAATATTCTATCCCCGAAAACTTGACGTGATCGATTGATAACTATACCGATCGCCAATGCTAGCAATGATCGCCATTATTTCTGTAGTCGAACATCACGATCGACATCACCGATCGATAATCATACCAGTCGACTGATAAACCTCATCTATGAGGTTTAACACCAAGTATGATGCCCTCATACTTGTTAGACCACCCATAGCCTAGACCTAAGCCTTCTAGCCACCTCCGTCAACCTCACGCCTATCGGATCCCTCCAAGTCATTCATGACTTGTTCATCCATACGCTAGCCTTCAGGTGCTTCCATCAGCTATTGTCATGCTAATATGATCTACACCGCCAAGGCACATTGGACTTACGCTGTCAAGACTCCGCTTGGACTTTGCGTCGTCAACCATTGAACTTATGCTGCCAAGACTCCACCCTTGGACTTTACGCCGCCAATATTCCCCTTGGACTTCTCAATTGCCAAGTACCCATGACTTAGACTTTCCATAAGACTACACCCTTGGACTTACGTGGCCAAGACTACACCCTTGGACTTTCCATGCCAACCCAATGTTGGACTTTCCAAATGCCAAGACTCAAGCTTGGACTTTCTCTTGCCAAGACTCATGCTTGGACTTTCTATGCCAAGTACTCAAGACTTGGACTTTCCATCATATGGTCAACCCCATGTCAACCATATAGTCAAACAATGGTCAAACCATCGTCAAACATCCAAAATACCCCTCGAGTCAAACTCGAGTCCGGTCAATCATGACCCGGGTCGATTGCACCAACAATCTCCCCAAAACATTGTCAAACATCAAAACACTACTCGAGTCCAACTCGAGTCTGGTCAATCGTGACCTGGGCCGATTGCACCAACAGTACATGACTTGCTGAGATCCAAGAATCATGTTTAGATACTTGGATCCCGATGTGAACCTTTCCAATAATCCTTTGTGAACCTTTCCAATAATCCTTTGAGATCTTCTACTTGAACCTTTGCAACTTGAGTTGAGTCTCTATCTTGAAATTGACAAATTGAAGACTTTGAGTTGACTTGCTCTTTAAGTACTTGGAATTCCTTAAAGAGCAACTCAACTTGATCCTCAAATTTAACCAACTTCATACTTAGACGTGCTTTAATTTTATACATTCTATCTTTTTTAAGGAAGGTACCTTATTTGGTCCTTCGAAAATAGATGTAGATGTGTGGCTCAACTCAAACTCGGATTCAAATTCTTGGCTTGACTCGACATCGGACTCATCAGTCGCCATGAATGCTATGAAACTCATCTTCGGTACTTCTACATCTGATCTTCTGATGATGACTCATCCCAAGTCACTTTTAACGCCTTCTTCTTCTGTTCCTTCTTTGGTTTTTCTTCTTTTTAGGTTGACACATTCAGGGCTTGTAGTGCCCTTTACCATTGCACTTATAGCGGTGACTTTGGATCTCGGTCTACTTGGTTTGTTCTTTACCACCCTTTGCGTCTTTCTTTGTAAACTTCTTCTTTTGTTGAACATTTTTCTTACCATATTTACCATTTCCTCTTCTCCATTTGAATTTGATTCGAATCATATTGGACTCATATTTTGATTTGGATTTCTTGGTTTTGTTTGGACTGCAACCAAAGCTATACCATTCTTGATTTAACTCGAGTTAGCTTGTTCATGAAATTCTAGTTCATAGAATAACTCATCTAATTTAATTATGGATAAATCCTAGACACCTTGTATGTATCTACAATCGAGGCCCATAAGTTGTTCTGAGAAATTCTTTGAGTGCATATCTAATTATATCTCGGTTTTCTACTTGGTGGTCGATTAGATGAAGACCATTTAGGATGTCTTTAAACCTAGTGTGAAGTTGACTCGCATTTTCTCCATCTAACATTTTACAATTAAAAATATTATTTAGTAACATTTCCATTTTTGCTATTCTAGAGTTTCTAGTCCCTTCATACAATTCAATTAATTTTCTTCATAATTCTTTAGATTTTTCAAATGACCCGACTCGATTTAGCTCTTCTTTTGTAAGTCTGCATTGCAAGGTGTTTAAAGTCTTGTAATCGACTTGAGCCTTTTTCCTAGTTTTTAGGATCCATTTTTTCTGATCTAATAACTCTCAGAGTCATCAACCGGAGCTATGAACCTTTTCCTAATACTAAACTACACATCTAGGTCATTTTTAGAAAGCACTCCATTCATATCTTTCAATAACTAAAGTCCTCTCCGTTAAAGAGAGAAGGGTGAACAATGCTATAACCTTCCTGATGCGACATCGACAATTTTAGTAATAAAGTTTTGCAAAAATTAAACTAAGATAAGGATTTAATTAAAATTCTAAAAATAAAGAAAATTTTCTTAGCTCACTTTGTTGGTTGCACCGAAATTTGAGTTCCCCTTGCTCTGATACCAATTGTAGGATCATTGTGTCCGAGGGAGGGGGTGAATCTCGGAATTAGAAAATTTATTTAATTAAAGTTAAAAAAAAATTTCTATTCTTTTTGAAATCAAAGTAATGCAGCAGTAATGTAAATAAGACAAAATGGTTTTGCCTTGGTTCGCAATCCGAGCCGGATTACTACTCTAAGTCCCATAACCCTGCTCTATCATTGGGCAATCTACTAAGATTTCTCCGATTCGAAAACTTTCGATCTTGGAGGGTTTTTCGTATACAAAAATTGAGGGAAAAGATAACACATTACCTTCCCTCTTAAATTTAAGTACATATGCAAAATGTAAATAAATGAAAATTATACCGACACAATAGGATGCAAAATAAAGCTTGTTAGCGTGTCGACGGAGTACCGGAACAATACGATGAAGATTGTAATCAAAGATGTAGTGCATGAAAGAAGGAATGAGAGCAAGAATGTATATTTTTCTAAGTTGCCTCAATCCTACTTTTATAAGTTAATCCTAGGCACTTGGACCACCTCCCAGTCGCCTTCAATTAACTCGTCGATATGGCGACTTAGCCTTCCTAGGCACCTGGACTTAGTCCAGGTGACTCCAAGTCACCCTTATCTGCTCCGATGTTGTTCTGAAATTTTTTGATCCCAGGCACCTACCATCTTAGTTACATGATCTCCATCAATCGCTAGATTGCCTTGCCAACTCGGTATCTCAAGCACCTTTACTAGGTCAAGTTGACTAGACCTTAAGGCGCCTGGACCCTGTTCAGTTGCTTGGAGACCTGCAACATAGAGTTAGCCAAATAACAACTATAAATGAATTGACAATAGTAATGCCATCCGATCTCAACTTCGGAATCAAAGTCTGACCCTTCGTCGGATCGATGCTTACCTATGTCCTCAACCGAGGATAGGGTCTCATCTCTCAATTTGAGAGTTTACCTGCCAACCATCTAGTCTTCCCGACCTGTTTAGACTTACACTACTTGATCCACCAGGGATTCCTACCAGTTATCCGATCCTTTTAACCAAATTGGTCTTTCTGTCAGTTATATGTGTAAGTGGTTTGAGGCCGCTAGAGGGGGGGTGAATAGTGTCAAGCTAGTGCGTGATGGAATTCTTTTGCGTGTTCATCTACAAACTTCGTTAGCCCGCAGCGGAATAATAATTAAGCAATACGAAATAGACAAACACAAATATGCAAGTATTTAACGTGGTTTGGAACCGAACGGTTCCTACTCCACGGATCGAGCTCTAAAAGCCCTAGCAATGCAAACACGCACTACTAATCACAATAACTCCTTCTCGACACAAGTCGGAGGTGGAGAAACCTCGTACAAACGATCTTACAACAACAAGAATGAAATACAAGCAATATACAATGCAAATACGAAAGACAAGTAAAGAAAAAACTTTACAACACTTGTTTTTGATTGCTTGAATGCTTGGTTGCTTGCTTGCACTTGGAGACCTGATTTGTAGCAACAAATCGCCCCAATAGCTCTCAAGAACCAGATTTATTTTTCTCCATCACGAGCTCCTTTTATAGCTTTAACCTATGTTGGAAAAAGTCGATCAGTCGACTGCTCGGGACCATCAGTCGACTGATCACACTGTTGCTGTGAGACAACGGTGTAATCCACGCTGAAAAAATCCAACGGCTAGGACATCAGTCGACTGATCATGAGAATCGATCGTATTGCTTCATCACTCGACTGCTCGTCCCAGCGGTCGAGTGAGACTCCATTCTGTGCCCGAAATATCGAGCACCAATCAACTGATCACAAGATCAGTCGACTGCTTGGCCTATCAGTCGACTGCCCACTTTTGGCAGTCGACTCCTAGGCCTATTCCCGCAGTCAAACCCTAGTTGACTATGCCAGTCGACTGCCACATGACACCAGTTGACTGGCACACCTCAAACATGAGGTTTAAGCCCAAGTATGGTGCCCCCATACTTGCTAGACCACCCTTAGCCTAGACCTAAGCCTTCTAGCCACCTCCATCAGCCTCACGCCTCTCGGATCCCTCCAAGTCATCCATGGCTTGTTCATCCATCGCGCTAGCCTCCAGGTGCTTCCATTGGCTATGTCATGCTAACGGTGTTTACACTGCCAAGGCACATTGGACTTATGCCGCCAAGACTCCGCTTGGACTTTACGCCGTCAATCATTGGACTTATACTACAAAGACTTCGCTTGGACTTTATGCCGCCAATATCAACCCCTTGGACTTCTCAAATGTCAAGTACCCATGACTTGGACTTTCCTTGCCAAGTGCCCCACTTGGACTTTCCCAATGCCAAGTACCCATGACTTGGACTTTACCATAATCACATGGTCAACCCTAGTCAACCATTTAACATCTCCCTCGAGTCAAACTCGAGTCCGGTTAATTATAACCGACATTAATGTCAAACATCAATGTCCACTCACTTTGTCAAACATACTATGTCAAACATCAAAACATCACTCGAGCCAAACTCGAGTCTGGTCAATCGTGACCTGGGTCGATTGCATCAACAATCTCCCCCTTTTTGATGTTTGACAAAACAAACCTTGAGTTCGTCCCCTAACTCAAATTCCCTTACCAATTTCATAAATTGGTAATCTTATGTTCTCCCCCTTTTTGACATACATCAAAAAGGTTCACTCCAAGGAGGTCAATGTCTCATGTCCCAATGAGATCTTACAATCTCCCCCTTGGTCCAAAAATACCTAGGATGTCTACCATCTTCCTAGTGATAAGTCCCATATCACTCAAGAGAGGCAATCCTATTCACTCTCTCAACTTTCAAATTGGGTATCACAAAATCTCATTTTTCCTTCCCATGAGGAAAAATACCATCCATCATCCTATGATGGATACCTCCTGTAATATATCGAAATATATATATATATATTTAAAAAAATAATAATAATATAAAATAATAATAATATAATTTAATTACGAGATAAATAAAGTAAATTTATTTATCTATTTTATTAAAGTGAAATTAATTATTTATTTGTATTTTAGTTAATAATTTTGAGATAAATTTTTATCAGATTGTACTAAGTCTAAATGACTTTATCTAATAATAAAGTTGATTATTTCAAAAGCGGAGATTTAATTATTGATAGTTAAGTAAGAAAAGCTTCGGATAATTTTATTAGACTTTGAGATAGTCTATTTATTTTATCCGAAAGATAGGCATTTTGGGATAAAATTTTTAGAGACTTTGGTTAATTGAATTAATCAAGGTTGATTAATTCAATACTACCCTAGGTTATAAATAAGCCCTAGATTAATATTTCCGAAGGCGTACGCTTTTTTTTTCGCCGTTTTTCCCTCTCCCGGCTCGCGTCTTCCTTACGTCGGCAACCCACGTCGCCACCACCGGCTGTCCACGCGCACGCAGTCTGCGCCGTAGTCGTTGGCGTCGCGCCGCTGCCACGCGACCGAGCCACCTCGGGCGACCTCGCTCGCGACCGAGATTCGTCGCCGCCGCTTTCTTCCTGCGCGTCATTGTGTCCAGGTCGCCGCCGCTCGAGCTCGCGCCGTCACCGCCTCCTCCTCGTGCATCGCCCTTCGTTGTGTCCAGATCGTCGCCGCTCAAGCTCCAACCGCCGTCGCTTCTTACGATTGCCAACAACAACGTTCGCACCTCGGTCAACACGTGCGGTGAGAAACTTAACTGCAATTAGGATTATTAGGATTAGGTAATTAAAAATTGATTAATCAATTAATTTAGATTTAATTAGTAATTAGTTTCGATTAATTAAATTGGCTAATAAATTAGTTTTGGATTTCCGGATTAATTGGATTATTAAATCTGATTTATTGGGTAAGTAATTAATCAGTTTTTGGTTTGACTCGTTAATCAAATTAATTAGGGTTACTCTTATTAATTAAATTGAGTTTGAATTGATTAAACGATTAATTGAATAAACTATGACAACATAATTAATTTAATTAATTATGTCACTGGTTTAATACAATGATAATTAAGCTAAGAATTAATCTAATCTAAATTGATTAGATAGTCAACTAAGAGATTAATTGAGTTATTAAATACTTGTGCACTAATTAGTTAAAAATATTGATCGGGTTAAATTTTGAGCAGACGCAGAGCTTTGGATTGGAAGATTGCTAGGTCGCTCTGCAGTCAGAGGTGGGTGGATCTTTTACATCTTTAGAATTTAGTGCATGGTTTTATTGGTTATTTGGTTTACTGATGTTATTGCTAGAATTACTTTGATACTATATTCGCTGAACCCTTGGATTCTAGATTGCTTGTTCATCATTAACATGTAGTTATTGATTGATATTACTGTTGTAGGTGCTTATTTAATGCTGAGATATAAATAGGTAGATAGTGTTGGAAGATGCTTACCTATTATTTCGTTGGATTGGTATTATGAATGAACTAGTGAAATAGTATAATTAAGATAAGATTAATTGTTAGAGGATAGATAACTTTTCTCCTGTCTCGACTGCCAGCTATGTCTCCCATTCGTGGTTGAGAGGGTTTGCAGTAGAGGATATATAACTTTTCTCCCGTCTCGACTGCCAGCTATGTCTCCCATTCGTGGTTGAGAGGGTCTGCAGTAGAGGATTTATAACTTTTCTTCTATCTCGGCTGCTAGCTATGTCTCCCATTCGTGGTTGAGAGGGTCTGCAGTAGAGGTTCTCTACTTTTGAACTATGATTGCTTTGTATACCTGTGGTCGATTATGTCTCTCATTCGTGGTTGAGAGGATCTACTGCGGAGTTATACTCTTGGACTACTCGTTCGGAGTTAGTGATAGTTGGATTCGTGTATCGTCTGTAGCTAGATAGCTACCTTACATCTTGACTGCCCACGAGACCAGGTCGTGGTAGTATGTTGTTGCGTGCAGTCCATAGCTAGATAGCTATATACTCTGTCTGCCCATGAGACCAGGTCGTGGTAGCATGTCGTTGCCCGCAGACATGGAGCCTTTTATTGCTTATCTGCCCATGAGTCCCGGTCGTGGTAGCATGTGGTTGTGCGCAGATTGTGTCTTTGTATTACCTCGAGAGCCACGAGGCTTTGTCACGGTATCTTGGTATGTATTGCTTGTAGATTGCAGTTGGTTGTATAAGTTGCAGGTGTATTTGTTATATTGTTGATCAGGTTAGTTGTAGACTGATATTGGTACTCTGAGGTTTGGGTTACTCTAGTTCGTTTCCTTTGACTTCCATTATGTCCATTATATCAATTATGATTATGCACTATTTTCTATCCACCCACTGAGTGGTTGTACTCACCCCCTCTTCTTTTATCCTCCAGGTTAGCTAGTAGAGGACATGTCCGTTGGCTTACCTTGCATCGCTCGAGAGTCCCTTGTCTTTGTCCTTCGCATCATCGAGATGTCGTTTTATTTACTTTTCGTTATTGCATTTTGTTTATGTACTTTAGATTTTGGTCGCAGTTTGATTTGGTGTCATAAAACTAATTTACTTTTAATTGATTTATATTTTAGTCGTGCATGCATGCGGTTAATAAAATACTTATATTTCTATATTATTTCAAAGTTTTTATCTGATTTGGTTCCAGTGATGTATATCGGAATAATTGTCGCTAAGGGGCTCCTCCGTCATTTGGATGGCGAATGGGCCCCAGGGCGTGACACCTCCCCCTAAAGGCTTGCTCCCCCTTGACCATTGCACCAACAATGTCTTTGGGAAGTCCCTAAGCCAATAGGAACTCTAAACCATCAAAGATAAGGTTAGAAATTCAACATTGAACTTTCCAACACCTTAAATTTGATACAAGCCCTAAAAAACTCTCCTAATTCATATTCAATGGATTTTCACCCTTTATAATGCTCTCCAAAGCATATCCTAGGGTTAGGAGTGATTAGGGACCTTAACCGTAGCTGAAATCGAGTTAAACAATCTTGTAAACCAAATCAGAGATATATGCCCATCGATCATTGTCATCAAGCGGAATGAGTGATACTACGCCAGACAGTTCCACCACGCGCATTAGTCTATTGCCTGTAGAGGCAATGATCGATAATCGAAAAACCTATTTTGATTATCAGACTCCAACTTTGAAAAATCGTAACTAAATATATATAGCTTGAAAAATCACGAAATTTCACATGTATAATACTTATCACACATACAATTGATGAAAATTCTTGGAAAAATATTTTAACCATTAAAATAGGAGATTGGTACAAAGTTCAAAAACTATTAAAACTTTAAAGTTTTTTGATCTACTTTGTATCAACTTCTACAATGATGATGGCTATCAAAAGATAGACTTCACCAAGGTTTTCTAAAGTGATTTTAAAATGTTTTTGAAAACCTATTTTGAACCATGGATTATTAGCTAAATATACATAACTTGTATATTAGCTTTCCTCATGATTCTTAGTGATGATTGAAATAAGTTTGAGTTCATCTAGATGCACTACCTATGCACCTTGAACCTAACTTATTATCCTAACATCTCACACGTTATCTAAGGTTTATACACACACATACATGTCAATTTAGATGTGAGATGTGGAGTTAGGATTATTATGGCCTCATACATTTTCTAGGCAACCCTACTTGATTCCCTTATAAATGGGACTCCAAGTCATGTCATTGTCCTTAACTCAATTTTAATCAAGTTAAATGCATGAATGATCATGGCATAAATGATAACAATAATAAAGCATGGCAATGATCATGATGTCATGATATATCAATAAGCTTTTAAAAAGTGAACATGACATCTACAAAAGTCCTAATCAACAGCATGACATGTTATATGAGAAAACGGAATTAGATGCCATGAAATAGCAAGCTTACACAAACAAACACATTTCAACCAAACATACAATCAGACAACAATAATTTTAGAAACAAAACATTTCATTAAAAACTCCAAGTTTTTACATCCAAAATGTGAAATGTTCAAACAAAAAGACATCCAATATCGCTAAACATCCTAATATCGCTAGTCCTCTGCGAAAGGTGGAGGCGGAGGTGGCTGCTGACCCAAGGTCCATGCTTGCATCATCTCGTACATCTCCACCGACATCGCCGCGGCCCTCGCCTCCAAAATCTCGGCCAGTCGAGAGTCCACAGCTTGTCGGTACTCTGAAATCGACCTCCAGTTCGCAACTCGATCAAGGACTCGCTCTGATGCATCCGCCGTATCTGATCATCCTCATCATCAGCATCAGGGTCCTCATATCGTTCTGCAAGCTCTTCCGGTACTAGAGGTGGCTCCCCACGTGGCCTGGGCGGAGGTCGAGGTACCAACTCCATCTGCCCATGTCCGATCCGTAGCTTCGCCAATGAGAAGTTACGAACTGATATACAGTCGTAAACCTCGGAAAGCGCCTCGAGATCCTCATAATGTTAATGCCTATAGACTCTAGCCATGCAGTGATGATGTGGTCAAAAGGCATATGCACTTTCCCTTGCACAGGGGATATGAAATGTACAATGCAATGAAACATGTTCAATGCAATATTTATATCTAATCTATGACGTATGGCATACATAAGAAAAAGATGGGGAGGCCGAATCTTGGCCAGACCCCGAGTCACGATAGGGAGAAAACACCCAATAATGACTTTGTAAAGTATATTATCATGGGCATATAGCTCATTGATAGGGAATAGGTTCTGAACTGGTGGGCGAGGATGGTGAAAAATGTCCTCATGCATGGAGTCTAAAGAAATATGATCAAAAGGCTCAGGAAGAGGGGCATCGAAGATAGGATAGAAGATGAAAGTATCATCCGATGGCCTACACTCAAGAAACTCCTGTAATATCGCAGGAGTGAACTCTAAGTCATGTTTTGCAATGCGAGTAGTGTAGGTAGGACCATCGTCTACCTTCCTTAAGTTTTGATAGAACTCCTTAAGGAGATCATCATTTATGACATGAGTGCAAAGAACTACCTTCATGAGTTGATAGTATGCTAAAATCTCCATGATATTGCCACAATAATGCCTAAAGAAGTCGATATCGATGTACCTAACTGACATGGGTTGGTACAATCGTGATGCGACCTCAGTCGGGTCATTCCTACGTTGTCGTCTATATGAATGCAATGCAGTGGAATGGAATACAATGATACAAATACATGATTAGATCACAATGAGTTGTAAAGACAAATATTTAGGGTTTAAGGGGTATAGAAATTATACTTTGGTTCCATTTGAAGGTGATGAAGGGAAGGCACAAGGCAGCTGCTGAGGGGAACACTGGAAGGATCGCCGGAGAAATGGTCTCGTCGGAACCCTAATCATTTGGAGAAGAAAAACTAGGGTTGTGAGATGCCATTAGGGTTATAGAGAGATGAAAGACTCAACTGGAAGAGAAGACTACCAACCGGCGTGGGACGAGGAAAGGTCGGTTGAGACGCGATGAGCGCCGATCGGAGACGAAAATCACGAGGGAAAGGAGAGTGAAGACGCCGAACCCTAGCGATTCGGTGTTATAAAATCGTGACTCCAGTCGACTGATGTGTGACATCAATCGACTGATGACGGGTTATGAGCGGTTTATCAATCGGCGATTGCTCCATCTCGACTGATCACGAGCATTCTCAGATCGCGTTACGAACATATCCCCGATCGATGTTTGTTATCGATCGATCGATGCGATCATCACCGACTACTCGTGAGCCACTCTGCGATGATCCTTCGCCTCGATGAAACAGTACCATCGGTTTATTGATGTATCCTAGCAATGATCGATGTACAAGCGATTGAGTCCCGAAACAACACTCGACTGTCGGACTCACCGTATCATGCTACAGTAGTAACAGTCGACTGATAGATTGTA
Source organism: Wurfbainia villosa (assembly GCA_025175895.1). Taxonomy (NCBI): domain Eukaryota; kingdom Viridiplantae; phylum Streptophyta; class Magnoliopsida; order Zingiberales; family Zingiberaceae; genus Wurfbainia; species Wurfbainia villosa. The sequence goes on along the minus strand of JAKLTH010000054.1, from coordinate 438,810 downwards.
TCAGTCGACTGATATCTGATTTCCATATCTGAATTTCAGAAAATCTCGACTTCTTTATCCAACTTGTTTCATTTTCTCATGTTTAATCTTGTATGTCGAATATATTAATGTTATGCTTATATTCATGTATTAGTTAATGTATTTTGGTATTTTATTTCATTTTGGCAAACATTAGCATCCAATGGTTTCAAAATCCTAACATCTCACCCTTTCTAAGTGTTGAAATACACAATCAAGGTAAAAGACTTGTTTTGTGAGATGCAATCCACCCTAAACATTCCTTCCATGCAAACATATGGTAAAACACATGAAGCATGGTAAGTGTAAGACATCAAGGTGTGTAGCACTTGAGTACCACTCTTGATGTAACTTCTAAACCTTAAATTTCCAAAGTGTGCCAAAATCCAAAATGACGCACTATAACCTCTAAATCTAGATTGTGCCAATTTTATTGATTTTTCATGATTCCAAAAATGTATTGGCACATCCTAAAATCTTTTAGGATATAAGATCAAACCTATTTTCAAGGTATCCATAACCTTGAAAATAACCTAAAATGTCAACTTTGCTATGGTTGAGTTAACTACCCATCCAATCAAAATTGGCACATCCTAACCCATTTAACATGAATCAATCACGCTCTTTGGAACCCAAAATCTATTTGAGCTCATTGGATTAGTTAGGTATTCCTTAGGGATGACTTCCCTAGATACCTTTCTAATGACCCTTCTAGGCTTGTTAGCCTTGGTCATTATGGTCTTGCCATGGTTAGCCTTAGGGATTGCCTCCCTAGTAACCTTCTTAATGGCTTCCTTAGATTTCTTAGAAACCCTAGCCACTACGCACATACTATGGTTGGCCTTAGGGATAATTTCCCTAGAGACTTTGGTTTTCTTAGATAAAGGTTTAGTTCCATAATCAAATGGAACATTGTGATAAGTAGGCATTACTTTCTTAGACATAGGCTTGTGATCCAAACCTTGTCTCCTAGATGATTCTTGCCTCTTATACTCTTTTTGTTGACTTCTAGATCCTAGAGTTTGACAATTTGACCCTTTAAATTGATTTTGCATATTTGCAAGAGTCTTTTCCAATTTCTCAAGCCTTGACCTCAAGGCTTGATTTTCTAACTCTAATTGCCCAATTGATTTTTGATTAGGTTTTTGGGCATTACCATTCTCTTTAGGCATATGTCTACCCTTATTAGAGTTAATGCCTAAATGTTTTTGATTTTCTTAATTGTTTCCTTAGGAAGGACATTTCTAGGGACATTAGTCCCAAATTTCTCATTCTTTGAAATAGGTCTAGAGTTATCATTTCTAGATTTCTCCTTAGTCCTAAAACCAACATGTTTAGCTTCTAGACAACCATAATTATTATTTCTAGCATGCTTTGATTCATGAGTAATAGCAAAATTATTTAAATTAATTCTAGCATGCTTTTGCTTAGAATTTAAAGAATGAGCATTATGAAAATATACCTTAGGGTTAGTCTTAGAGACTCCCCCTACTTGTAAAGCTCCCTCCTTTCTTCTAGGACATTGGCTCCTATAGTGTCCCGGTTGTCGGTATTTGAAGCACACCACGTGCTCCTTGCTCTTCTTGGTGGAGACGTCGGCATCCTTGACTTTTTCATTGACTTTTGGTGCCGGAGGAGCTTTTTTAACCCTTTATGGACACTTACTCTTGTAGTATCCGGATTCTCTACGCTCAAAGCATATTATATGAATTTTGTTATTAATTGACATGCTTGAGTTACCTAGGGTGGTGGTGAGGTTCTCTTGAGCTTGCTCTTCTTCTCTACCGGATGTAGATGATTCTTCTTGAGATTGCTCTGGTGTAGATGGTCTAATCTCCTCCCCCTCAATCCTAGAGGTGGAGGTCTCCTCTTCTTCCACCAATTTGGAAGTTGATTCCTTCTCAACTTCTGAGTCCTCACTCGCTTGTGAAGATGATGATGATTCTTCCTCGGCTTCTTCCTCTTCTTGAGCCGATGAAGATTCTTCTTCTTCTACTTGTGCCAAGTGAGGCTTCTCATGGAACTTGGCCAATTTGTCCCATAGCTCCTTGGCATCTTGAAATTCACCTAAACTAGACAAAATGTCATTAGGTATCAAATCTTCTAGAAGCTTTGTTACCTTGACTTCGGTCTTGAACTTGAGACGTTGCTCTTGTGTCCACTTCTTCAATTTCAAGATGTTTCCGTTCTTATCCCGAGGAGGTTCAAAGTCTTCTACGAGGATGAACCAATCCTCTATATCCATCATCAAGAATGTCTCCATTCTTGCTCTCCATGCTGAAAAGTCTTCTCGATCATATGGCGGTGGAGTGTTGATGTCCCATCCAAGCTTGTCTTGGAATTCCATCTTCCCTCTAGCTTCTTTAGCTCCCGGCGGTTAATCTGTAGAAGAGCCTCGGGCTCTGATACCAATTGTAAGTGATTTGAGGCCACTAGAGGGGGGGTGAATAGCGTTGAGCTAGTGCGTGATGGAATTCTTTTGCGTGTTCATCTACAAACTTTGTTAGCCCGCAGCGGAATAATAATTAAGCAATACGAAATAGACAAACACAAATACGCAAGTATTTAACGTGGTTTGGAACCGAACGGTTCCTACTCCATGGATCGGGCTCTAAAAGCCCTAGCAATGCAAACACGCACTACTAATTACAATAACTCCTTCTCGACACAAGTTGGAGGTGGAGAAACCTCGTACAAACGATCTTACAACAGCAAGAACAAAATACAAGCAATATACAATGCAAATACAAAAGACAAATAAAGAAAAAGCTTTACAACACTTGTTTTTGATTGCTTGAATGCTTGGTTGCTTGCTTGCACTTGGAGACCTGATTTGCAGCAACAAATCGCCCCAATAGCTCTCAAGAATCGGATTTATTTTTCTCCATCACGAGCTCCTTTTATAGCTTCAACCTATGCTGGAAAAAGTCGATCATTCATCGCTCGGGACCATCGATCGATCACCGCGTGAGACAACAGTGTAATCCACGCTGAAAAATCCAACGGCTAGGATATTAGTCCGTCGATCATGAGCATCGATCGCTCGCCATCACTTGATCGCTCATCCCGGGTCGAAAGTGAGACTCGCGTACTCGAATATTGAGCACCGATCGATTGATCACAAGATCGGGCCGATCATTGCCGCCTATCGATTGACCGCCCACTGCAATGATCGCTAGGCCTATTCCCATAGTCAAACCCTAGTTGACTATGCCAGTCGACTGCCACATGGCACCAGTCGACTGGCACATCTCAAACATGAGGTTTAAGCCCAAGTATGGTGCCCCCATACTTGCTAGACCACCCTTAGCCTAGACCTAAGCCTTCTAGCCACCTCCATCAGTCTCACACCTCTTGGATCCCTCCAAGTCATCCATGGCTTGTTCATCCATCGCGCTAGCCTCCAAGTGCTTCCATCGGCTATGTCATGCTAACGGTGTCTACACCGCCAAGGCACATTGGACTTATGCCGCCAAGACTCCGCTTGGACTTTACGCTGCCAATCATTGGACTTATTCTGCCAAGACTCCGCTTGGACTTTACGCTGCCAATATCAACCCCTTGGACTTCTCAAATGCCAAGTACCCATGACTTGGACTTTCCTTGCCAAGTGTCCCACTTGGACTTTCCCAATGCCAAGTACCCATGACTTGGACTTTACCATAATCACATGGTCAACCCTAGTTAACCATTTAACATCTCCCTCGAGTCAAACTCGAGTCCGGTTAATTATAACCGACATTAATGTCAAACATCAATGTCAACTCACTTTGTCAAACATACTATGTCAAACATCAAAACATCACTCGAGCCAAACTCGAGTCTGGTCAATCGTGACCTGGGCCGATTACACCAACAATATGGTCCTTCTAACCCAACTGGTCTTCTACTAGATGTCCGATCTTCTTGACCAATCTGGACTTCTTGTCTGGTATTTGGTCCTCCTGATTCGTCAAGACTTTTGCCTAGTATATGGTCAACCTGACCTACTAGGACTTTCCTATTAAGCTTGTACACTTAACACATAAATCAGATCACAAGTAAGTCCTAACATTTAACCATTGTTCATACATCAAAATCTAGGAGTGGTGCTCCTTGCACCAACATAGGTAACAAAGAAACTTTGTCGCCTACTGCTACCAACTCACCACCACCCCAAGTTAAGTTGGTATTTGTTGTTGCACCAGGAACTGTTATGTCAGGTTGCTACAACAGGGGTATTTTGTGTTGATGCAGTGAGCATCACTCCTTGGTTTTGATGTATGAACCATAGTTAAAGTTAGGACTTACTTGTGTTCTAATATCAGTGTTAAGTGTGCAGGCTTAACAAGAAGTCCTAATAGGTCGTGTTGACCGGATACTAGGAAAATATCTTGACAGATCAGGATAATCAGACACCAGGCATGAAGTTCAAATGGGTTGAGTGGACCGGCCATTTAGCTTAAAGACCGGTTGGGTCAGGAGACCGGACAATAGACAAAAAGTCCAGCTAGGTCAGGTAGACCAGACAATTGGTGGAAGCCCTGGTGGGTCAGATCGGATGTCAAGAGTGGTAAGTCTGGTAGGCAAACGGTAGGTAAGCCTCGAGTGGAGATGTGAGGCCGAGTCCTCAGTAGGGGGACAAATCTAGGCATCAATCTAACAGAAAGTCCGCGTGAGACTTAGAAGTCGAGATCGAGCAGTATTACTATTGCTATCATATTTGATTTTATCTATTTGTGCTAATCTCGCTTTGCAGGGATCAGTCGACTGAATGGACTCCAGTCGATTGAGGTTCAGTCGACTCAGTTTGGTTCAGTATGTTAGATCGATTAGAGCGCTAAAGGGGGGTGAATAGCGCAAGACAAAATTCGTTCGTTCGATATAAAATGCGAGTGAGAGTAAATACAGCGGAAAGGAAAAAGTACTCATTTGTTTCCTTCGGCTGCTAGTCCAAGGCCCTAACAGTCCTAGACCATGTACGGAGGGCAAACCACTAAAAATACTCCTCGTTAGAGGTAGGAGTAAGCGAATACAATCGATGAAAAAGCTCAAGGTAGAGGGACACTCCCCCTCTCCTTGTTACGATTAAAACACGATAAATAAAGATTTATAGATGACAATAAAAGAGAAAACCAACGACTAAATAAAGTAAGAAAGTTAGACACTTGTCGTCGGAGATGCGGTAGCACTTCGTCGTCGTAAGGTCGTCGTAGAAGAGTATCGTAGTGGAGGATTTTTGGAGAGCTTTTTATAATGGAAATGGGGTGGAGAACCCCTACTTTTATAGCCTTGGAAACCCTAGACGTTCACATCTTCAACCAATGAGAGCAAGCCTCCTATCTCTTCAAAAATGGAGATAAGCTTTAACTCTCCTCGAAGCTAATCCTTGACCAACAGTCGACTGCTACACTTACCACTCGACTGATACAAGCCCTCAGTCGATTGATGGCAGGTTTTCTAGCTGCAATGAAGAGTTAGCTAAAAAATACAATTAATATAAGTAAATCAAATGGCCATATACCATCCGATCTTGACTTAGACCTCCCATGGGAGGTCTTGGTCGGATCATCGCCTAAGAACTTCCCCGTACGGAGGACACGACCTTCCTTACGCTTGCTCACACGAGCTTACCTCAACATTTACCTTGTAGCTTCTGCTTCCAATTTTCCACCTGATCCCTTCGGCTCCCTCCGAAGTCATCCCGGTGTCGCCCGACCACCACAACTCCTTCCAGGTGTCGCTGACCTTCAGCTCTAGCTTTAGAACTTTTCTGCACACTTGATTTAGCTCGTGAGATAACAAAATGATCTTAACTTTGTATCGTTTGCTATAATCAAAACTCAGGTTCGACTTAGGTGCTTACTGCACCAACAATCTCCCCCTTTTTGATCTATGGAAAACCCATGAAGAATTAAAAATTAAGTAGGAGTAATAGAGACTTTCTTTCAAGTACTCCCCCTTGAGGAAACCTCCTCGATAGGGTGAGTCTTCGAAAGAAGGTCTTAACCCTCCCCCTTGATGTTTGCTACTTAGGAAGAGTATAAGTAATTAACAATTACTTAAAGTTGGCCTTAGTATTAAAAATAAGTTTAAGTTAAGAAGATTCCTTAACTTGGCCTTTGTTCCCCTCAACTAATGAATTTGCCAATATTACGTTGAGTAAAACATTAACTTTTGGCCATAAGAATATAGAATTAAGTCACTAAGTTAAGTTATAAAAAAAAATGATCCCTTAACTTTGGCCTTTTCTCCCCCTTTTGCCATAAATCGAAAAGAGTGGGTTTTGAAAAATATAAGTATTAAGTTTAAGTTTCAAGTCCAAGCATGTTCCATATTATTTTGAAAATAATATACTAAAAATAAGCTCATCTATTTAAATGTTCAACTCTTATTTGACTTGATTGATATAAAAGATCAATAAGTTCTGGTCAGAGTCGGTTAATATATATGATTATACTCCGTGGTTCATGGCGATGCACTAGCTCTACATCTGGAACCAGGAGTAAGGTCCTAACATCTCACGCCCATCTACGTGGCTAAGTACACAAACACATTAGTCCTATGTGTTGTGAGATGTATTAGCTCCTTAAATCTATAGGTGCATGATATCTAGGGTAAGCCCTAAGCTAGTTCCATTAACATGCAAAGAGGAGTAAATACTAGAGTATATAAAAAAAATGTAAGTCCTACTCTATTACGCACATGCCTAATTTTCGTCTTAGTAGACTAAATTCGGCTTCGGGTAGTGGCTTGGTAAAGAGATCGTCTAGTTTTGACTTGGATTCCACATATTCGAGTTTGATGGTTTCGTTAGCTACATGTTCTCGAATAAAGTGGTGTTTAACTTCTATATGTTTGGTCCTAGAATGACAAATAGGATTTTTGGTTAAGTTGATGGAGCTAATATTATCTATGTGAGTTTTAATATTGTTGAAGTTTAAGTTAAAGTCTTGGAAAGTGTGCTTCATCCAAAGAAGCTAAGCTACACACTCACCCATCGCGATGTATTCAGCTTCGGTGGTAGATAATGCAACACAATGTTGCTTCCTACTACACCAACTCACTAGACTCAAGCCGAGAAGTTGACAACAATTACTCGTGCTCTTCCTATCGAGTTTACTACCGGCATAGTCTGAGTCGGAGTAGCTGATTAGTTCGAACTCGGTAGATCTAGGGTACCAAATACCGACGCTTAGGGTGCCCTTTAGATACCTAAGGATACACTTAACTAATGTTAGGTGAGACTCCTTAGCACAGGTTTGGAACCTTGCGCACATACTTACTGCGAATAATATGTCGGGTCGACTCACAGTTAAGTATAAAAGACTCCCTATCGCACTCCTATAGTATTTTAGGTCGATGGGCTTTCCTTCTAAGTCCTCTCCTATATTGACAGTAGTTGCCATTAGTGTATTGACGGTTTTGGCATCTTGCATTCCAAAACGTTTAATTAATTCCCTAGTATATTTTTGTTGATGTAAATATATTGCATCCTTAGTTTGTTTAATTTGTAGTCCTATAAAGAAACTCAATTCACCTATTAAATTCATTTCAAATTCACTTTCCATAAGTGAAATGAATTCGTTTAGTAGGACCGAATTGGTTGTTCCGAAAATGATATCGTCTACGTAGATTTGGGCTATAAAGATTTCATTACCTATGGTTTTTACGAAGAGGGTTGGATCGACTAGGCCTTGGTTAAACCCTTTTGACTTAAGATAAATTGAAAGTCTCTCGCACAAGCTCGAGGAGCTTCTTTGAGTCAATAAAGATTTTTCTTAAGTTTAAGGACATGGTCGTGTTTATCTAGGCTTCAATCTGGGGTTGGCTAACGTATACCTCTTCTTTAATAAGTCCATTTAAAAATGCTGACTTGACATCCATTTGAAATAACTTAAATCCTCGATGTGCAGCGTAGTCTAACAACATTCTGATGGATTCTAGTCTAGCTACGGGGGCATAGGTTTCATCGTAATCTAATCCTTCTACTTGACTAAAACCTTTAGCGACTAACCTTGCTTTATTTCTAACTACTTCACCTTTGTCATCAAGTTTGTTTCGAAAGACCCACCTTGTTCCAATAACTGATTTATCTTTAGGTGGTGGTACTAATTTCCAAACCTCGTTCCTAGTGAATTGAGTTAGCTCTTCTTGCATTGCAATAATCCAATCGGGATCAAGAAGAGCTTGTTCAATGGTTTTGGGTTTGATTTTCGAAATCAAAGAGATTTGACTAAGGTTTCTATAAGATGATCTAGTTCGAACCCCTAAGCTAGGATCACCTATCACTTGGTCGATAGGATGATTCGTTTGAATCCTAATTTGACTTGGGTTAGGGTCACCTATCACTTGGTCGACCGAATGACTTGTCGGACTTGGGTTAGGATAGATACTAGACTCGATCTCAGGGTCGGAGTCGAGTCTGGTATGAGTCGGTTCGCTAGTTGTTGTTGCTATGGGTTTTGTAGGTTCATGTCCTTCATCGAACACTACATTAATAGTCTCTTCAACTCTAAGGGTGTCATGGTTGTATACCCTATAGGCTCTACTTGTAGTCGAGTATCCTAAGAAAATTCTGGTAGAGGTTTTGGAGGTGAACTTTCCTAGGTAATCCTTAGTGTTCAGGATATGTACCTGACATCCAAATACCCTAAAGTACTTGATGTTAGGTACTTTATCGTGATAGATTTCGTGCGAGGTCTTAATGTGCCTCTTTACCAAAAGGATCCTATTTTGGACTAACGCCACGCCCAAAACCTATCAGGTAAGTTATACTCGTTTAGCATTGTCCTAGCAGCTTCTTGTAGGGTTCTATTTTTATGTTCGACTAGACCGTTTTGTTGTGGGGTTCTAGGACATGAGAATTCATGGTGATATTCGTTTAGGTTATAGAAATCTGTAAACCTATGGTTTTCGAATTCACCACCATGATCGCTCCTAAGTCTTTTAATTTTAAGGTTCTTTTGATTTTCGATTAGTTTAAACAAGTTGATGAGTTGATCTAGGGTATCACTTTTATGTTTGATGAACCTAACCCAGGTAAACCTAGAATAGTCATCAATTATGACTAAGCAGAATTAACTACCATTAAGTGACTTAGCTCTATGTGAATCAAATAGATCCATATGTAGGAGCTCAAGAACACTTTTGGTTCATTCTTGATTATTTAGTTGATGTTGTGTCCTAGATTGTTTACCTTGATGACAAGCATTACAAATTTTATTGTGTAAGTTGTTAAGGTTGGGCAAACCTCTGACTAAGTCACTTTGACTCATCTTGTGGACGAGTCTTGGGTGCGAGTGACCGAGTCATCGATGCCACAACCAAGATTCCTCTTGCTGTGTCATAAGACACTTGGTTGAGGAGTTAGGTAGATTAATAGTATAGATGTTGCTATTCCTAGTTCCTTTAAGGATTGTTTTAGAGGTTTCATTCGTTTTAATTACGCATTCATTTTCTAGAAATATGACCTTATAGTTATTATCACACAATTGACTTACGCTAAGTAAATTATATTCGAAATTTTCAACTAGTAAAACATTTTGAATTATAAAGTTTGAGTTGAGCTCAATATCACCTGATTCGATGATTTTGAGCTTGCCGTTGTTTCCAAAAGCTACCGATCATTGTCGTTTGAATCGAAGATTTGAAAACTTAAGTTGATCCCTGGTCATGTGTCGGGAGCAACCACTATCCAACATCCATTGATCCTACACGCAAGGTAGTTAGATCAGATATTGGAATTTTTAAAATTTGGTTGTAAATTATTAGACCTAGATCATCTCACCCATTTCTACATGATCAAACATGTTATCCTTATATGTTCTTATGAGATGACTTCAATTTTACTTGATTAATTTTAATGAATCAAAACTAATCAACCTTGCGTTAGATTTGGATTTGACCCTAAGCTCATTAAGTCACTTTTTCAAGATCTTGGCTTCCAGGTCGTGGCGAGGCACAGGGGCCTTCTTTGATCGGAAAAATGACCACTTCCTTAGACAAATCCACTTCCTTAGACCACTTCCTGGTCTAAATAGTCTAGAATATGGCGAGGTAGCTTCAGCTAGTTCCACTCGGTCAAGTGAACCGAACTAGATACACCTTATCTAGCTCGAGTACCCAAGACTTTGCTTTCCTAGCATACTATCATCTCGCCGTGTCCTGGTACTATGTTATCAAGTATTGACGAATTATAGTCCCTATCTAACCATTCTAAAAAGAAAAGGGGGAAAAAACTAAGCATGCAATTTCTAAGTAATAACACGAACAAGTTTTGTACAAGCTCCCCCGGGACCATTGAATCGGTTCGGTCTTTCCACATAGTGGATTTGGTCCTTGGGGACCCAATATTTGTTAGATCCTAATTGAGAAATCAAAGTGGTCTTAGGGACCCATGCTTGGACATGTATTCTATTTCGACTTACGATTGACATATATGACTTGTTAGTCGCGTTTGAGCTAAACCCAAGCCCGACCTTGTTGTACACGGCCCTTTGTGATCCAAGAGGTCAAGTCCCTTGGATCCCAAAGTGAACCTTTCCAACGTGTTCCTAAGATCTTAAACTTGACTTTTCAAGAGTGAGTTCTCAACTTTGAGCTTTCAACATGAGTTGGTTCCTCCTCTTGAACTTGACTAGTCGAAAAGGTTAGGGAGACCTCGTGTTTAAGGAGTTTAACCTCCTCGAACAGGGTCTCGACCTTGGACTTGGACTTAGCTAACTTCCTAGTTAGAAACTTAATTGCATTGTATAAAGTACTAATGAGGAACCGACTTACCTTGAGAGTATCTCTTGAACCGAATGCGTATCCGTGGCTTGTCTTGAATAAAGATTCGTAGTCCGACTCATCCTCGAGTTTAGATTCAGACTCCGACTCCGATTCGGTTGGTTTAGCCATGAAGACGAGGTCATCGTCTTCTTCCTCTGATGCCACTTCCCATGTAGTATTGAGTGCCTTTTTGAACTTTGGTGCTTTATTTTTGAGCTTCGGACATTCTGACTTGACATGTCCGAACCGGTTGCATTCATAGCACCTAACGTTAGAACTAGTTTTAGATTTACCTTCGTTGGGTTGACTGACGGGTCATCTTCGGCTCTTGATCATCCTCTGAACTAGGTTGACTAGTTCAGTCTCCATCTCTGGATAGACTTCTGACTCGTACTCGTCTTCTTCTTCCTCCGGGGGTGGCTTACTTGCGGGCTTCTTCTTTTGACCTGCAATAAGAGTTATACCTTTCTCGGGTACCGAATTAGACTATTCGTGGAGTTCAAATTTTGAAAATAATTCATCTAACCTAATTTTTGATAAGTCCTTAGAAACCTTGTAGTCATCGACCATGGATGCCCACAAAGTAGTCCTAGGAAATGAATTCAAGACATACCTTATTAGGTCGCGGTTTTTGACCTTTTGTCCGATGGCGTGCAAGTTGTTGACAATGTCTTATACCTGAGCGTGTAGTTGAGACGCGGTCTCATGTTCCTGCATTTTTAAATTATATAATTTATTAAAAAGAAGGTCCCATTTGCATACCTTTTCTTCGTCGGTTCCTTCGTGCAATTCCACTAATTTGGTCCACAAGTCCTTTGAACTGATGAAGGGGCCGATGCGATTAAACTCCTCCTTGGGTAAGCCGCATTGAAGGATTTGAGTCGCCTTGGAGTCGGCTTCAACTTGTCTTTTTGTAGCATTAGTCGATTGGTCATAATCCAAAGATTCACCCACTTCGTTAGTCAAAAGTGTGAATCCCGTTTGGATTATGATCCACATCTCGATTTGGGTCTTAAGGAAGCACTCCATCCGACCCTTCCAATAACATAAGTCATCTTCATTGTAAAACGGAGGTTGGACGGTGCTAAAACCCTCGAGATGGGCCATTGATACAAAAAAAGAGCAAGAAAAATGAAGAAGAAACCTAGCAACGACAAAAGCAAGCGGAATGTACCAAGACTCACGTCTTGGATTAGTAGTGTGGGAGAAAATCTAAACGAATGAAAGAGCTTGTAAAAAATTTGAAATAAAAATGAAAATAAATCTGTAAAAAAAACTAGATTGGTGGTTTCACCAAATCTTAGCACCCCCAGCTCTGATACCAATTTTTGGATCGATTAGAGCGCTAGAGGGGGGGGGATAAATAGCGCAAGACAAAATTCGTTCGTTCGATATAAAATGCGAGTGAGAGTAAATGTTGTTAGTAATATATGAGAGATGTCCTAAGGAAATCACCTTATGTTTGAACCATTTATATGATAAATGAAGATTCACTATTTGAGTATACATATTTTCATGTATTTGATTAGATCTTAAACTCATTTACTGAATGTCCATGATACGATTCACAGCATGAGAGAATTTGTGATTGGATCACAACTAGTGAGTATCTCTACATGTGTAATTGTGATGTATCGAAATTATCCTTAGTCGATGAATTGATGGATTTGGACACCATCGATTCTATCGAGACTAGCATGAGATATACTCCTTGGTGTATCCAAGCAGCTGATTCTCACTGGCTAGAGACATTGTGATGTCCGGAGTTAATCGTGGATGTTAGTTATGGTAACTAGTCCATTGGAGTGACCAGCCATAAGACTTTATATGGTTCTTTGCATATATAGATATGTCAATGAAGTTCTTACTGTAACTTAAGTGTGATGTTCCTTTGACTTGCAGTATTCAAGTCATCTTGATCATAAAGACTTATGCTTTAACATCTTAAGCAAGCATCTCTGAGGAGATGTGGACCCGGGATGATTGGGTATAAGTCGAAGTGATCGAAGGTGTTTGAATAGCCTATAAAGGATTCACCACTTCTTGCGAGGAGATGTATACCCATGGCCTCTCGTCGGATTGTTACTTAAGTGTTTGGCCAAAGCATTACATGTTTAGAGTAAGGTACTCTTCGATACATGTGCAGTAACTAGAATCCGTAGGACGAGGAAATGATACTTGGGCTAGGTGTGACGTAGTCAACCTAGTGGGGACTGACACTATAGACCATGTCCTGAACCAAGTGGGTATAAGATGAGTGAAGGGAATGAGACACGATTCATTGTAGCTGCTGAAGGGTTTCAGAAATAGTTCTGGATCAACCATTGATCTTTTCGGTTAATTGAGGATCATGATGTACTACTAGGTGCCACTCATGATCATTCTATAATTAATGGTTAATTATATACGGCCAACATAAACCGAGAACCTATTTGGTCACACGCACAACGAGCGTAATCCGAAGGATTTAAAACAAGCTTGAGAATGAGATTCTCAGACCGAGAGAAACTAGGTTTGGTTGGACCAAACAAGGAGCGAGCATGAAATCATTTCAGTCAAAATGGAAGCGTGGATGAACCAAATTTGTTTGGTTCTAATCCAATGGAGGAGAATAAACCAAAGGGGTTTGGTTTGTTTTAAACGAATGAACCAAAGTTGATTCGGTTCGTTTTAACTTAAAATAGACAAACATGGTTTGGTTTATTTTAACTTAAATTAATGGAGCGGGTTAACGGGATTTTGGTTATGATCCGATAACGATTAAGAGAATTTGTTCTCTATAAAATAGGGTTTAAGGGTTTTGTTAAGCCCTAATCCAAGCAACCCTAATATTGCCGCCCACCTCCCTCTCTTCTCCTAGTCTTGTCGGCGCCCAACTCCTTGCCGCCGCCCAAGCTTCTCCAATCGGCATCCAGCAGCTGCCGTCCTCCCCACTTGCTGGCGTCTAGCTGTTGCCGGAGGAGCTCCGGTGATCTTCCTTGGCTCCGGCGACAAGGTGAGCATATAGCTTTCCTTATTTGGCCGGCGCAAGGTCTCCACCAAAGCTGTTCAGTTTTCTGGACAGCTTGTTTCCTTCTTGTCGGAGCATTGTTAGGACGACATTTGGAGCTCCGACAGCGGTATCCTTGTCGGGGATTCGATCTCTGGTAATCCTCATAGGTGGAGGATGAAGGATTCGTCAAACGGTTGACGAATACCTCTCCGGAGAAGCGAGTTTTTGAGGACTCATTTTGAATCCGAATTTTGATTCGGATTGTGATCTTCTCTCGATCACATCGTCTTCAACACGAGGATAGTAACTCGTACAAAGAGGAGGTTCATGACTTTGTGAAGTCATCCTGAAGATACTCGGCGTGGATATGGATAGAGACGATTCTAGCGAGGATCGTTCCGATTGATGTCTTTCCCGCTACACGTGATACGTCAGGTATACGTAGTATAAATTTCCTTTTATTGCAAAATTTGAAATTGCGGTTATATCTTCACATGTTGTACTATGCATGCGTGCGGTGTGTGTATTGTAATAAATTAGATTTATTTTTTTTTCTTCCGCTGTGCACATGTTTACGAAACATGTTCGAACACACACTCGCCGCGGTGCCGGAAACCCAATAGTGGTATCAAAGCCAGGTTGTGTTTCGACATAATCGTAAAATTCTTTTGCAATAGTCATAATGGTATTTATGAAAATTTTCTACTTTTGGAAAGTTAGAAGTATTTTTGAAAATTTTTAATTTTGGAAAGTCTAGAAGTATTTATGGAAATCTTCTACTTTTGGAAAGTTAGAAGTATTTATGGAAATTGATATTTTCCATAAATAAAATATTTGATTAGATTTGGAAATTTATTTCCTAATTTAATCATGATTTGAATTGGGAAATCAAATCTTAAAATATTTTATTTCCATAAGTAGTTTTGATGATTTAGGAAATTTATTTCCTAAATTGACTTTCCTTAATTAACACTTTCCACAAATAAAATATGTTATTAGATTTGGAAGTTTGTTTCCTAATTTAATCATGATTTGATTTGGAGAATCAAATCTCAAACATATTTTATTTCCATAAATAGTTATGACATATAAGGAAATTTTATACATGTCATAATTGTATGTCATGTAATTGCATTTGCAAAAAGGGATCGACTTCCAAAAATTGAAATAAAACTTGAGACGATGCTCGGAGTTTTGATTTCTTTTGAAAGATTTCAAACAACCAACTTGCAATATGAAAATACTCACAAAGACTCTTACTAAGGAATGGTAGGCTTGGTGTTGCTCAAGTCTGCTCAAACCTTATGCACTCATAGCCTTATATAGAGGAACGAGGTTGTATCAGTAATTAAAGCGGGTGCTCATTTATTAGCCCCATCATCCTTTGATTCTGATACCCACGATTCTCTATGGCTTTACAGCTCCTTCTCACTCCTTTACAACTATTAAAGATTGATAAGACACTTCTTTTCTTTATAGCTATTAGTGCTAGGACATGAAAACTGATAAGACATAAATATATGTCGCAGCATCAACTTTAACTGCATTATTGTACCTCAAGGCAAGATGGCTCCCCGAGGCTCAGTCTTGCTTTGGGCTGCCCACCGCTTTCGGCTTAATGGGGTGTTGACTTTATTTTTCCAAGGACCGAATTTAAAGCATTGGATACCTTCCAAAGGTCCTTTCTTATCTTCTTTAGTGCTGGTAGTGTGCTCAGAAAATAATTCTGATATCCACCTTCTCTGTACCTTCTGCTTGTAAAATCAGATTCTTTCATCTGCTCAATCATTTCCAGCTCTTAAAATGCATAGTACAGGTTCTGTAAGGCTTTTTCTTCAATGTTATCCAGCATTCGTCTCTTCTGATGTTCTTGTGGAGTAAGAATATTTTTACTCACATCTTGCAGTACCTCCTCATATTGATTTAATAATATGTAGCGCTGGGAAGCAGCTAATTCCGTAGCGGCTTCTTCTTCTTCATCACGATAACTAATCCCTTCCTTGATTTGCTTTCCCTGAGTGATTTCATCCATTCTTCCCTTCCCTTTTTTCGTTGTTAATACGGAGACTATTTCTTTTCCCGAGATTAGTCTTGACAATGAGTCTGCAAAGACATTTAATTTAGCATCTATGTGCTCAAAATTAACTTTTATACCTGATCCGGTGATGAAGTCAGTAAATGCAATCCACCGAACTCGAGATGGTTTATTTCTAACCATCTTATTATAAAAGCTAATTATTGCTTGGCAATCTGTCCTCAGGGTGATCTCTTCTTTGTCTAAGTAGTGGATTTTTAAAGCGCTCATTGTTTCCATAGCAGCAAAAATTTCTGCATCTATAACTGATTTGACTATTGGGAATTTACCATGAGCATAAGCACAGACTTTCTCAGTGTTTCTAGGATCATATTTCGATTTCTTCCATTTGCATACTCCACCCCATCCTGTCATGCATCCATCGGTTTCAAGTATAATATATGCCTGCTCAGGGGGAAGTTCCAAGTCTGGCAGTTGTTGGATCTGGGTTTTTATTTCTTTGACTAAAGCCCAATCCGAGGGTTTCATTCGTTTATCACCATGTATGGAGGTCTTCTCATATAAAGGTCCCAATTTTGAACTTAAATTTGGGATGTATGTTCGGGCGTAGTTAAGAATTCCAAGCCAAGATCTCAAACCTTTCTTTTCCTTCAGATTTTCATCTTTGAATTCAGCAATCTTTTTGATTATATGAGGTTGTAATTTTAGCTTTCCCTCCCCTATTTCTTCTCCAAGGAATTCAATCTTTGAGACTGCCAATTTGTATTTAGTGGGAGATAAAACTAGTCCATGTTTTTCACAAATGTAGAGCATAATTTCCAGATGCTTCACATGCTCCTTTTCTGAATTTGAAAAGACAAGAATATCATCAATGTACACAGAAATGAATTCTTCTATACCTTTGAAGCATTGGTCCATCTTTCGTTGGAAGATTGCCGGTGTATTTTTTAATCCGAATGGCATTGCTAGCCATTCATACAGACTAGAAGGGTAAATAAATGTCGTCCATTCAATCGAAGCAGGGTCCATGGCAACCTGATGAAATCCATACTTTAGATCAAACTTTGAATAAACTTTTGAATTACCGACCTTTTTGAGAATAGTGTTTATGCCGGGCAAATTGTACTGGTCCTTGTAAGTGTTGTCATTGAGCGTTCGGTAGTTGAATACCATACGCTCCTTTCCTTTTACCTCTTTGCCACTGATTGGATCAATACTAGTCCCTGATTGGACTATCATGGCCATGGTTCTGTGTCTGCTTTTACTGGGTTGAATAACTTTTAATTCCAGGAGTATATTAACATGTTTTTCAAATGCATCCTTCATTGCGAGAGTGATATGGGACAATGGTTTGTCTTGTATGGTAATATCTGGGTTAATCACTTCTATCTTACATAGAATTCCATTTCTTGACCAGTGTCGTAATGGATTGTCTCCAATGAACCCTTGATCCCGTAACCTATTCAAAAGAGATCCATGTCTCTGGAGTATAAATGTATTTGAAGGGGTTGCCGTAAACAATACCTTTTCCTGGATATCTAAATACTCCATTTCCTCCAGCTGAAGTTCGTCTATCGCTGTTGCAACTGTGGCATTTGTAGCAATAGTTGTTATATTTTTGTAGAAGGTTACAGTATTACCTTCTATACGAACTCCTCCTTGCATTCCTCTAATAAAATTCCCTCCCATCACCATCTGAATTCCTTCTCCTAGTGTCATTTCGAATGAATAGGTGAATGGTATTCTGAATTTATTCTCACCAATCTTCATTTGTCCTCCTTTGAATTTCCAATTTGCTGTTTGCTTCGAG
This sequence comes from Wurfbainia villosa, assembly GCA_025175895.1. Taxonomy (NCBI): domain Eukaryota; kingdom Viridiplantae; phylum Streptophyta; class Magnoliopsida; order Zingiberales; family Zingiberaceae; genus Wurfbainia; species Wurfbainia villosa. The sequence goes on along the minus strand of JAKLTH010000054.1, from coordinate 421,203 downwards.
TTTACTCCATTAATAATGACGGTATAAGGATTCTTTTCTAATGCTTGTACTGGTACTGATCTTTGATCCACACAACAAGTTGTAGCTCTAGTGTCCAAAATAGCATTCATTTGGAATGGAGGAATAGTTGTTATTTCAATTTCAACGATCATATGGTATAACCTATTTAAAGTCCTCCTTGGATGATATTTTCCTCCTGTTGCTGGAAATACAGATATTTCCAGAAAATACAATTTCTCCTTCCCCTTTTGTAGGTCATGAAGGTTTAGATGTTGCAATTCTTCCGCTAATTCCTCGGTTAATGTTGCTTCTGCCTCCTAGTTACGCTTCAAAACTCTGTCCAGCTCTGCTTGTAATCTTCTGATTTCAGCCTGTAAGAAATCTATATAGCCAAATAATTCAGTGATTAAATTATTTTGCTTATACTTGTAGGGAAGTGGTGGTATAGTCTGAGTTTCTATTTTCAAATAGTAATCTGAACAGAGAGTACAGGCTGTCAATCTACATTCTGAACAATGTCTTCTAGCTCTTTGAGTCGTAACTGTACCACAAAAGTTGCATTTGATAAATGGCGTATTGATTTCTTCATTTACCTTCCATTTTTGCTGACAATAATATTGCTCCTCAGGAATATCAACTTGAACTTGCCATCGCTGTGGTTCTCCTATCAGAACGAACATGAATTCGTTTGTTGGCAGTACATTGATCGCAATATTGCAGTGTTGTTCTGTGGCATTCTCTCCTTCTGACATACTACAGATAGCATCACTACTGCTCTCATATGGATCCACAGAAACTATGTTGAAATCGTCTGGTAAATCTAGTTCATTTATCATGGCGACTCTTTCTTTGTTGTCAACCTTGTTGTGACATTCTCTGACGAAATGTCCTTCTTCTCCACAAATCAAGCACTTGCATTTCTTCACTCTAGTTCTATCATTTTAGTATTTTCTCTTGATTACCCTCACATGTGATTTGTGGGGTTTACCCTTATAAGTATTAGATTTCCGGAGTCCATACTTCTTTCTTTCACCTTGGTAATAACTGGGTATAGAAATTTGAGAGCAAAACTTAAGATCCTTCAGACTCCTTTGTAAAGTTGCCTGCTTACACATCTCTGTAAGTTCTTGGTATGCATGATGTATACTTGGAAGGACACCAATAGTATTTCCTCTCAACTTCTCCTGGAATCTTGCTTCTAAATGACGCCCAATGAGTGGTGGCATCTTTCGGTAGAATTTGCTAGACAGTTCTTCATTTATAAACATTCGACCTGTTCTTGCAGCTAGGTCTTTGTATATATTCATATAATTCACCAAATCTTTAGTGCCATGGCATACTAACCTTTCGAGATCAAGATATGCCTGATTTTGTTCTGTCGTAGCTCCTGAGGTTGGATCTTCAAGGGTGATGATTCGTCGGATTTGTGATAAAATGTTCTGGGTTTCATCAGCAGCATTAATTAATTTGTCGTATTGATCTGGAAACATCATCCACCACTGAATAAATGTCTTCTTTTCTATTTCTCCCAGTAGATTTTCCACATACTGTACTTTAGTTCTTTTGTCAGGCCAAATCTTCGAGTCTACCTCATTAGTAGTTATAGACTCCCACCTGGATATCACGTCATTATATAGCCTAATATTGTTAGGAAGAACTAACATTGCACCTGTTGTTTGTTGGGCTGATGGAAGTGTCCATTGTTCATTATTGTAGGCTTTCCTGAACCTTCTGATTTTTGCACCCATGAAATCAATATTTTTATATGGATTTGATGTTGTGGGTCTTTTTAAATCCGCTGGACCATACTGAGGTGGTCCCATCATCGTGTCTTCTGGTGGATTGAAGGAAGAGGATACCACTGATGATGCCAGAATTCGCCCAGGTTTCTGCTTTGGATAATCCATATCATAATCTCCTTCATTAATATGAGCAATCTGTTCATCATAAAAATCAGAGTTAGCTGATAAATATTTATCACTTCCACCACCTTCCGCGAATGGATTAGTCCATTCATCTTGTAATGTTATAATGTGCTCTTCTTCCAGCCAAGATCTCCATGCTACTTTGCTGGTGTCTGAATCATCATTTAATGGTTCTTTGAACTTTATTTGCTTCGTCTTGTGGGTTGTTGAATGTTGTTCTGGTGGCACAAGGATGTTGATAAGGTTATCCCATGCTGGGGTCCCTATTTGTATGGCTCAGAAGGATGGAGATGTGGACCCAAATCCTTGGGGTCCTCGAATGGTGCTTTCAAGGCAAGAAACCATTGTTAGTGGTGGTGTAGAAATCCTCTCTAGGATTAATTGAGCAATTGCCTCCCCCTGCTTAATATATAAATCTTCAAATGTCATATTAAAAACCAGAACTTTAATTTCTCCCCTATAATCAGAATCAATAACTCCTGCTCCAATCATAATACCCTTTTTCCATGCAGTACCTGACCTTGCAGCAATACGGCCATAGTGTCCTTCAGGAATAGCGAATGCTAGTCCTGTATAGAGTAAAGACCTGTCTCCTGGCCCTATTTTGTAGTTATCACAAATATGTAAATCATAACCTACTGCTCCTAATGTCCTTCTTATTGGAGTAATGTCTTCAGGATGCATCCTCATTACTTCAAATTTTAGTTCTTCAGTGATTAATACCGATAGTATTTCTCTTTCTGGTGAACATGCTTCAACATCATCTTTTGTTGCCGTGATTGCCTTGGGTTCAGTGATTGGTGTATATCCTTGGAATTGTAAAGAAACGCTTCCATCCAGTAATGTTCTAGTATCAACCCTAGTTGGAGCCATAGGGTTTCTTCGCTGTGTTGGTCTTAGGATCCACTGTTGTTGTTGTAGCTCATCTATAGTGAATCTTGTACCAGGTAATGCAATAACTCCTCTACTGGCGAGATAATCTGCAACATTCTGAACATTGTAAGTAAAATTGGTGAAACTAGTATTAGTTAACCGACCAATCATCATTCTGGTGATTAACAGGTTACTAGGTCCTCCTTGCCAGTCCTGGTATCCTCGAGTTTGAACAAATATTTCTATATGGTATGCAAAGTCTTCCAGATTCATCATTATATCTGGGATTACATAAACCATTTGCGTCCTTTTGTCAGATCCATTTCCATTGTGGCTATTATAGATCTGTCCCCACGCCACCTGGTGTCGCGCAAGATTACCAGTACCATAACACCTGTATTTCTTCTATGGAGAGTATATATTCTTATCATAACAAGACCCATATGAATATGAAAAAAAACCTGATTCTCTTAGGGCTTGATGACTTTGTTCTGTGACAAGTGGTAGGTTAACTTGTCCTTCTTCCACACAGAGAATATCTTCTTCCGAGTAATGCCGATATACTCAGTGTTGTGTTGGTTGAAAGCCTGTTGAATAGAGAACTTGAGTACCATACTTGCTCTTGGGATCCGAAATCTCTAATTGTTCTTCTGGATTGACTTGGCTTTCAATTGTTCTTTGGTATCTCCGTTGACTGGGTAGAACTCGTCTTTGCAGGTTGAATAATATTCTTTGCCCCACTCTATAATCTCTGATCTGATCCTCCGCACTTGGTACACGGAGGTGCAGCCAGAGTTATAAGCTGATGGCCTTGTACTTGTAGAAGTTCTTGCTGCCATCATTTTTCTTTTACTTTCTGAAGAATATCAGAAGGGTTTTGGAATACCAATATAGAACCTTTCTTTCTTGGGATTATTGTTTCAGTTCCCAAATTCAAACCAGAAATTCTTTTAGCTAGGTCGTCAATGGCTCCTTCAAGTTCTTTTGGTGCAGATGCTGAGGCACTTGAAGTCTGCTTTTAGGTTCTTAACTTGATTCAAGATCCCAGGTTCAATTACAAGGGATAATAAGGTGTTATTTTGTTTTATTAACACCTTCTGAAAGTCAAAAGCTGATTTTAATTGGGATGGTATAGAAAATCCTTGAGCAGGTGCTTCAATATTTTCTATAGCTTTTAACGCGTTAATATAGACTACGTTTTCTGATTGCTTATCCCAAGTTCCACTCATCCGCTAATCAGACTTTTTACTTCCTACAGGATTGTTTCTACTTCTTTGACCTTTTTCGTCAATTCTTCTGCTACTTTTATCACCCCCTTTTCACTTGCCTTTGGTTGTTCTAAGGCTTCGGCTATGACCGTTTTTATTTCCCTCTTGGACACAGGCTGGTTTAGCAGGATTTCCTTTTCTAAAGAACTTACTGTTGTCCTAAGTTTAACAACTTCCTTTTTAAGCACTTCGTTCTCTTCTTTTAAAGAGTAAAAATGCTTTAGAGTTACTTTTGAAAGAAGAGAGATCTTGTTATGGATTATTTCAAGATTATTGGCTAGATCTCTAGTTGTTGGTTTTGAGTTTTCAGCAAGATTAAGATATTCTAGGTTCGGGTTTCGGGTTTTCTCATACCACTCTCTTATATTTCTCTCGAATTTTTCACTCATCTGAAGGATCTGCTTGTCTTACTTCTACTTACAGCTTAGGAACCTATAAAATTTTCATGCTCACCTGACGGACTTGGCTCCCTAGGAGACTTATAAGTACTGCAGTCTTTTGCAATCAATTAACAGACTCGGTCGCCTTATTGTAGAATTAAGATTCACTAATCCTTTTGTCTTCTAATTTCGAAATTTATTCTGGAAATATCCCCTATTTCAAGACTTCAGGCTTACCGTCTTACGCACTTACTAGCCTTGTGGATAAACCAGACCAAGGATGTGTTGGGATGTATACTGAAAGCCTAGCTCTTTGGTATGAACATTTTATTTTGAAATAAGAATCACATGATCATTGATTGCACTTTATATTTATATATGTGCATATTGTCTAATATTTTACATTGTAGATAACATGGTGCCTGGGTGCGGCACAGAAGATCATGTTATCAGTCCCTTGTAGAATATAAGTAGAGTCTCACAACCAAGATGGTTTTGGACAAACCATTGGCATGGTTGTAGTGTAGCTTGGTATTGTTTTATCTTGAACATAGAGTTACACTAGTACACTTAGGTGTATTGAGCAGGACCGACATAGAGGTGATTCAATTTATTGCTGACTGCATAATTGAATCGGACCTCGGATATTATGTTGTACATGCTCTTAATCCCGATATAATAACGGGCACATGTACTTAATATTTATTTCTTTGATTTACCAGAGGGGGAGATTTCTATGGATTAAATCAATATGCCCGGTAAGTTGGGAAATGATATTATTTACATGGTGTGCCGTTGATTATAGGAGGAAACCGTGTCCTATATATTAGGTTGATGATGTCCCCTTGAGGAGCTCATAAGGTTCATCATGTAAACCCTGCAGGGTGACTTAGTCAACATGATGATAAGGTTGAGTGGTACTACTCGAGGAGTTAGATGTTAATTAATTGATGGTCAGTAAATCAATTAATTGACGGACATTCGATATCTTAAACACGGGGAGATGGATGTACAAATAATATATGGAGCCCATATTAATTTATGGGGTTGGTGAGGTAGTTCGATGATGATCCTCTAGTGGAATGGAACATCATTGATGGATCAAGTTTGTGTGGTTCCGATCCATCGGGTGGCCAAGACCCAACTCCTCCTCATGGTCCCTATCGTAGCCTAATATAAACCTCATGAAGTCTAGATCAAATAATGGAAAACAAATCTCTAGATCCACGGTTGGGATTAAATTCCTAGAACCGGGTGGAGATTAAATCTCTAGATCCGATGGTTGGGATTAAAACCTAGAACTGACGGTTGAGATTAAATCTCTAAATCCGGTTGAGATTAAAACCCTAGAACCGACGGTGGAGATTAAACCAAGGCCTAAACCTAACTCTATATAAAGGGGAGAGGAAAGGTTGGATAAGGTGTGCGGCAAGAAAATTGGGAATTAGTTCCTATATTTTTGGCTACCTAATAAATAACCAATTTTCTACTAAGTTATATAAAAGGGTGGCTATGGGTTGGCGGAAAAGAGAGAGCGGTTGATGTTGGATGATGGATGCTAAGGAGATTAGGGTTTAGCCTCCAATTGCTTGGGCGGCAAGCAACCCTAAGGAGGAAACCCTAATTAGGGTTTGGCTCCTATGGGTTGGGCGGCCAAGGCTTGGAAGATGAGTGGGCGGCAACTTGAGGAAGATCTCTTCTTCTTCCTTGAAGGTGGCTAGCTCCTAGATCTCTTCTCTCCATCATGGTTGGGCGGCAAGAAACCCTAAGGAGGAAACCCTAATTTGATTAGGGTTTGGCTCCTTTGCATGGGCGGCCAAGGTTTCGAAGGAGGGTAAGCGGCATCTTGTGGAAGAGTTCTTCTTCTTCCTAGGAAAGGTGGCCGGTTTAGATCTCCTCCTTCCACCTTGGATGGGCGGCAAGAAGACCTAAGGAGGAAACCCTAATTAGGGTTTGGCTCCTATGGTTGGGCGGCTAGGGTATGCAAGGAAGGTGGGCGGCAACTATAGGAGAGGATCTCTTCCTCTTCCTAGGTTGTGGCCGGCTCCTTCCTCTATTCCCTCCACCGTGCCCGGCGCCCAATATATTCCCTTTATCCTCTACACTCCATCTTGGCCGGTGGCACCAAAACTAGGGTTTGTCCCTAGTTCGGTTCCTTGGTTGTTTCCATTATGTTCTCTCTATTCTTGGGGCCGGCGGCATCAATCCTTTTGTGGATTGGTGGTTGGCTCAAGCAAGAAGGGAAAGAGAGTTCTTCTTTCTTTGGATTGAAGAAGATCTAGGAAGCTTCAACTTGTGGAGGATCTTCGCCCACACGAAGTCTACAAGGAGGTTAGGACATACGATAGAAGATCAAGAGGTATAAAAGTTTTATAACTTTTATTATTGTTCTTTGCATGTTCTTATTGATATGCTAGCTTATGTTCTTTATGTTAGTATATGTTGATTATACTAGTATGTATTTGTATAATCATGGACCCCGATAAGAAACACAAAAACCGGCAATCCGTCCGTCGTCTCTTCCGCGGCTAATCGACTAGAAGAGTTTGGTTGCTTGAACAACTAGTTTGTTCTAGCGATCGCTCGAGTCGTTGGCACGACGACGAATTGGTTGTGCTTAGGAAACTCATCCCATCCGGATTAGTTTTCATTAGTGAAAATTTTAATCCGGGGACATGGGAGCCTATGAGCATTCCGAGAATTAGCACGGTTGCCAACAGGATGCATGTCGAGTCTCCACCCTGAGGACAAGTAGATCCTTCAGATGAGTGAAAAATTCGAGAGAAATATAAGAGAGTGGTATGAGAAAACCCGAACCTAGAATATCTTAATCTTGCTGAAAACTCAAAACCAACAACTAGCGATCTAGCCAATAATCTTGAAATAATCCATAACAAGATCTTCTTCTTTCAAAAGTAACTCTAAAGCATTTTTACTCTTTAAAAGAAGAGAACGAAGTGCTTAAAAAGGAAGTTGTTAAACTTAGGACAACAGTAAGTCCTTTAGAAAAGGAAATCCTGCTAAACCAGCCTGTGTCCAAGAGGGAAATAAAAACGGTCATAGCCGAAGCCTTAGAACGACCAAAGGCAAGTGAAAAGGGGGTGATAAAAGTAGCAGAAGAATTGACGAAAAAGGTCAAAGAAGTAGAAACAATCCTGCAGGAAGTAAAAAGTCTGATTAGCGGATGAGTGGAACTTGGGATAAGCAATCAGAAAACGCAGTCTATATTAACACGTTAAAAGATACAGAAAATATTGAAGCACCTGCTCAAGGATTTTCTATACCATCCCAATTAAAATCAGCTTTTAACTTTCAGAAGGTGTTAATAAAACAAAATAACACCTTATTATCCCTTGTAATTGAACTTCATAATCAGTTGCAGGATCTTCAGAATCAAGTTAAGAACCTAAAGCAGCCTTCAAGTGCCTCAGCATCTGCACCAAAAGAACTTGAAGGAGCCATTGACGACCTAGCCAAAAGAATTTCTGGTTTGAATTTGGAAACTGAAACAATAATCCCAAGAAAGAAAGGTTCTATATTGGAATTCCGAAACCCTTCTGATATTCTTCGGAAAGTCACAAATCCGACGAATCATCACCCTTGAAGATCCAGCCTCAGGAGCTACGGCAGAACAAAATCAGGCATATCTTGATCTTGAAAGGTTAGTATGTCATGGCACTAAAGATTTGGTGAATTATATGAATACATACAAAGACCTAGCTGCAAGAACAGGTCGAATGTGTTGGGGATTTGACGCCGCTAGAGGGGGGGTGAATAGCGTGTGACCCGTACATAGATGGAATTCGTTCGCGTGTTCGTGTCTACAAGTTTCGTTAGCACAGCGGAATATATATAATAACAATAACGAAACACAAACAACACGCTAACACAAAGATTTAACGTGGTTCGGAACCACACGGTTCCTACTCCACGGATCGAGCTCTAACGAGCTCTAGCGACGCCAATGCAATCACTACTCAACAAACTCCTTCTCGACAACAAGTCGGAGGCGGAGAAACCTCGTACAAACGTTTACACCAATAAACGAAAGGAATACAAGCAAATACAATAATACAATGCAAAACTAGTAAAGAAAACAACTTTACAAATGCCTTTTGATTGCTTGCTTGTTGATTGCTTGAACCGTGGTTGAAGACCCTGATTTGCAGCAGCAAATCGCCTCAAAAACGTCCAAGAAAATCATTCAAATCCTTCTTCCGTGCCTTTATAACTGCGTCTTTGGATTTCGCCTGTCGATCGATCGCCATAAGTCACCGATCGGTGATGCCACTGTTGTCGTGAGACAACGGATCGATCCACGCTGGAAAAACTCCAATGGATCTCTTGGCGATCGCGCCAACATTGGCGATCGATCGCTAACGCGTAATCGGCCCGCCACGGCTACGGAGCGTTCTGTGCTCGACACTCGACTGGAAATCGACTGCCATCCCTCGGCAGTCGACTACCAGAGCATTTTCAGCCTCAAGCTGGCAGTCGAACTCAAGTCGACTCACGGCAGTCGAACCGGCCATAATGCCAGTCGACTGCCAACCTCAAGAATGAGGTTTTAACCCAAGTATGGTGCCCCCATACTTGCTAGACCACCCTTAGCCTAGACCTAAGCCTTCTAGCCACCTCCATCAGCCTCACGCCTCTCGGATCCCTCCAAGTCATCCATGACTTGTTCATCCATCGCGCTAGCCTCCAGGTGCTTCCCTCGGCTATGTCATGCTAACGGTGTCTACACCGCCAAGGCACATTGGACTTACGCCGCCAAGACTCCGCTTGGACTTTACGCTGCCAACCATTGGTCTTATGCTGCCAAGACTCCAGCTTGGACTTTACGCCGCCAATATCAAACCCTTGGACTTCTCAAATGCCAAGACTCAAGCTTGGACTTTCCCTTGCCAACCCATGTTGGACTTTCCATGCCAAAACCATGCTTGGACTTTCCTTGCCAACCCATGTTGGACTTTTCATGCCAAGACCATGCTTGGACTTTCCTTGCCAACCCATGTTGGACTTTACATTGCCAAGACCCATGCTTGGACTTTTCCCAATGCCAAGTGTCCCACTTGGACTTTCCATGCCAAGTACTCAAGACTTGGACTTTACCAAATGACAATTACATTGTCATATGTTTTTGTCGAAACATCAAAACATCACTCGAGTCAAGCTCGAGTCCTGGTCAATCATGACCTGGGCCAATTGCACCAACAGAATGTTTATAAATGAAGAATTGTCTAGCAAATTCTACCGAAAGATGCCACCACTCATTGGGCATCATTTGGAAGTAAGATTCCAGGAGAAGTTCAGAGGCAATACTATTGGTGTCCTTCCAAGGATACATCATGCATACCAAGAACTTACAGAGATGTGTAAGCAGGCAACTTTACAAAGGAGTCTGAAGGATCTTCAGTTTTGCTCTAAAATTCCTATACCCAATTATTACCAAGGTGAAAGAAAGAAGTATAGACTCCGGAAATCTAATACTTACAAGGGCAAACCCCACAAATCACATGTGAGGGTAATCAAGAGAAAATACCAAAATGACAGAACTAGAGTGAAGAAATGCAAGTGCTTGATTTGTGGAGAAGAAGGACATTTCGCCAGAGAATGTCACAACAAGGTTGGCAACAAAGAAAGAGTCGCCATGATAAATGAACTAGATTTACTAGAAGATTTCGACATAGTTTCTGTGGATCCAGATGAGAGCAGTAGTGATGCTATCTGTAGTATGTCAGAAGGAGAGAATGCCACAGAACAACACTACAATATCGCGACCAATGTACTGCCAATAAATGAATTCATGTTTGTTCTGATAGGAGAACCGCAGGGATGGCAAGTTCAAGTTGATATTCCTGAGGAGCAATATTATTGTCAGCATAAATGGAAGGAAAATAAAGAATTCAATACGCCATATATCAAATGCAACTTTTGTGGTACAGTTACAACTCAAAGAGCTAGAAGACATTGTTCGGAATGTAGATTGACAGCCTGTACTCTGTGTTCAAATTACTATTTGAAAATAGAAACTCAGACTATACCACCACTTCCCTACAGATATGAGCAAAATAATTTAATCACTGAATTATTTGGCTATATAGATTTCTTACAGGCTGAAATCAGAAGATTACAAGCAGAGCTGGACAGAGTTTTGAAGCATAACCAGGAGGCAGAAGCAACATTAACCAAGGAATTAGCGGAAGAATTGCAACAGCTAAACCTTCATGACATACAAAAGGGCTGCAAGGTCAGGTACTGCATGGAAAAAGGGTATTATGATTGGAGCATGAGTTATTGATTCTGATTATAGGGGAGAAATTAAAGTTCTGGTTTTTAATATGACATTTGAAGATTTATATATTAAGCAGGGGGAGGCAATTGCTCAATTAAGCCTAGAGAGGATTTCTACACCACCACTAACAATGGTTTCTTGCCTTGAAAGCACCATTCGAGGACCCCAAGGATTTGGGCCCACATCTCCATCCTCCCGAGCCATACAAATAGGGACCCCAGCATGGGATAACCTTATCAACATCCTTGTGCCACCAGAACAACATTCAATAACCCACAAGACGAAGCAAATAAAGTTCAAAGAACCATTAAATGATGATTCAGACACCAGCAAAGCAGCATGGAGTGTTAGTATGAGCCCTTAGTGCCAATTATGAGATGATTGGTTAGGGAGACATTAGTATTATATTCTTATATTAATAAAGGCAAAGAGTGATTATTATATTTCTTTATGCGTGTGCCAGCTAAATAAATATAATAATGCCCATGAATAGTAGGTTATTATCTACAGTATATCAATTGGTAGAATTGATTATGAGAAGCTGTAGAGAACACTATTCTTAAAAATTCCTAGTCGAGTATTGTATTAATAGACAAGGGCTATATTGATACATTGAGACTAGCATGTAGGTCAATGGATGACTTGGTCTAACAAGTCATGGATATGTGATATCACATTGATACATGGGTATATATATTAAAGACTATATATACTGAATTGACCCACCATGAGAAAGTATCATGGATCGTTATATGAGTGTCATATACTTTCTCATGTGACTATCGGTATGAATAGTCCTTAGACCTGAAGTCACTACGGTTCCCTACATAAGGAGTTATATACTTTGGTATCGTCTAACGTCACACCGTAACTGGATGACTATAACGGCGATCACTGAGTATGTAACGAATTATACGGAGGGATGTGAGTGATGTAGATGAGATCTATCCCTCCCATATGATGGGAGAGATATCTTTGGCCTCTTGATAGAGTAGGACCACGAAATGCATGGCCATGCTCAAATGAGTCAATATGAGATATTGAGCTCATTTGTTTGAGTGAGTCTACTTGGGGATCAAGAAACATAAAGATTGATAAGAGGGTGACACGGTCTATGCCTCATTGATCGATCTGAGATATCAAGGATAGAAAGACACTGTCATATGATAATAGTCACGGAAGAGGTTGTCGGATCTCGACATTCTCATCACTTGGGTAGCAATGATGTATTGCTAGATGTCGCTCATTGCTTATGTATCTAAAATGGTTTTGGATACATTGCCAACGTTATGAGAGCCTATAGGGTCACACACAAAGAACATATTATTTTGGAGAGGAAATCATTTTAGTTTGACTAAAATGAATTATTAGTTAATTGGATTAACTAGAATGAGTAAGGCTCATTACTTGGCTAAATTTGAGTTGGACTCAAATTGGTTTATGTTGAGTAAGACTTGAGTCAAACCAAGTGAAGAAGGCTTAAATGATTAATTGTGATTAATCATATTTTTGCATGATTAATTATGATTAATCATGTGATCACACGAATTATTGAAATATAGTTTTAAATGAGATTTAAAGTCTCATTTAAGGTGCATTAAATGTGCATTAATGGTTTTCCTATTTTTCATTCACGTTGAAAGAAAGATTAGGAAAAATGGTAATGCATTTAATGTATCATTAAAGTGCATTAATTTGATTAATGCATCGTGTGTGTTTGAATGATAATTTGATTCTCATTTTTCTTTTGTGGTTCGGTTCATGAAGAAAAAAAAAGGATCGAAGGACTTCTTCCTTGTAGTCGAGTAAGAAGAAAGGGAGTGGACGGATATTTTGTGGTTGCTAGCACAATCATTAGTTCACTTCTTCTCTCCATGTGTGTGTGTGTGCACCATAGAGGCATGGACATTATGACCACGCTGAGATCCGCAAGTGTTACTGACGGGAATTCGAAGGGCACGCATCGAAGGTAATCTCGATTCCTATAGGATAGAATAGATAATAGAAACGAGTATGATTTTTCGCTTGGATCTCTGGAGGGATCTTAAGTTTTCCACTGTGAAAATTTTGTTTATCGCTCGGGATCCCTACAGTGGTATCAGAGCCACTTGTGAAAAAATCGTACACATTTTTTTTAGATGTTTTATGTGATATAAACATGAGAATAGTTTTATTATGTTTTTTTTACCGAGTAAAAATCCCGATGGGATTTTCTGAGTGCCGACTTGGTCTATGTCCGAGTTGATTTAGCCAAGCAGATAGTCTGCCAAGTGGGCTGAATCAAGTCGGATGGTGCCGACTCCGCCTGTGTCCGAGTTGATTCAGCCAAGCAGATGGTCTTCCAAGTGGGCTAGTTCAAGTCGGACGGTGCCGAACACACTTGGCCATCTGGAGGTCTCGGGTTCATAGATTTGGACAAAATGGGCAGCAACTCATAAGATGAGTTAGCAGAAAAACCCGCAGGGCATCGCCTTGACCCCGGGCTAACCGCTAGCAAGACCGTAGCGGCTTAAACATCGCACATAATAAAATTGATAAATAAAATAATTTATTAAATCATTGTGAATGATTTGTATATGATGCATGGTTATGGCCTAGGACCCAATATGATTGTGGTTATGTGTTGTAATTCATAATACGGCTTGTGTGCCGTCATATGTATGTGGGTGTTGTACTGCTTTACACGGCCTGCGTGTCGTGCCTTCACTACTATTTTCTAGTTGTAAAATAGATTAAGACTCGAATGTAACTCGAGTGTTCTCATTTTGTAATGTACAAAATAAATAAGCAATGGAAAGTCCATTGAAGGTGGATGTTACAGGGACGATGCTAACAACACATGCTGACCAAAGGAAGTGCTTGGAGAAGATGCTATCCCTAGGGTAACCAATCGATTTTCTCATTGGCTTGAGAAATCGTAGAATAAGGGTCGTAACCATGTCACGTTTAGTGTATATGTGATATATGTTGTGTGTATGTGATGCATGCTAGATAATTTGTTATCTTAAAATTAAGTCAAATGAATATGCCTACCAAAGTTTGGTACTCATAAACTACCTCGATCATTTGTGTTGTGTTTGCTAAAGAAAAGCAATGCATTTTATCTTGGTAGAGTACGAGAGGATAATAGTGATGTCCCGCTATCAAACTTTGGATGAGACTGTCTCAATTAGATTGAGAAAAACTTAGAGGCATTTCCTAATAGTTAGGAGACACGGATAAGAGAACATTTATACTAATTCTTGGGCGATTAGCCAAAGCTAACTCAAGATGATGTATAATGTGAATCTTGATCCTTTATTCCAAGAGTTGCATATGATGCAATTGATAAAATGTTACCTACCTAGTGATACTAAATCTTGGGCGATTAGCCAAAGCTAACTCAAGGTGAGGTATGATGTGGATCTTGTCTCACATGAACTTGAAGCTCAATAGAACTGGTATGACTAGCTCCTATTGAAGCTAAAGGAATCAGTGGGAGTCTCATTTAATTAAAGGCCTAATTAAATGATTTCAGATATAATACTCATTTCTGCATATTATTTCTATTGTAGATTACTATGTCTTCAAATACGTCAAATACCCTCTCTCTGCGATCGGTCCTTGAGAAGGACAAGCTCAATGGAGCAAACTTCATTGACTGGTTCAGAAATTTTAGAATAGTTCTCAAACAGGAGCGGAAACTCTATGTCCTAGAGCAACCCATTCCTGAACCACCCGCCAATAATGCTACTCGTGCAGATAAGGATGCATGCAAGAAGCATCAAGATGATGCATTAGATGCATCATGCCTTATGCTTGCAACCATGAACTCTGAGCTTTAGAAGTAGCATGAGAACATGGATGCCTTTGATATGGTTGCACACTTGAAGCAACTATATCAAGGGAAGGTGAGGCACAAGAGATCTGAGGTATCTAAGGCATTATTTTCATGCAAAATGCAAGAAGGAACACCCGTAGGAACTCATGTACTCAAGATGATTGGGTATGTTGAGAACCTTGAAAGATTGGGGTTTCCTTTAGGCCAAGAGTTGTCCACTGACCTTATTCTGTATTCGCTGCCTAGAGGCTTTAGTCAATTTGTCATGAATTATTACATGAGCGAAATTGACAAACCATTGCCTGAGCTCTTAAGCATGTTGAGAACTACTGAGAGCAATCTTAAGAAGATGCAACCTGGTACTAGTGATGTACTTATGGTTAAAAAGGGAAAGGGTAAGAAAAAGTCTAAAGGCAAGGGTAAGACCCAGAATAAAGATAAGGACAAAGCATTGAAGCCTAAAGGTGGGGTAGCCAAGGAAGGGACTTGCTTCCACTGCAAGGAAGCTGGACATTGGAAGAGGAACTGCAAAAAGTACCTCGAGGAAGTTCAGAAGAAGAAAGGAAGTGAGACTTCTACTTCAGGTATACATGTTATAGAAGTCAATCTATCTATTTCTTCCTCATGGATATTAGATACCGGTTGTGCTTCTCACATTTGTACTAATGTGCAGGACTTGAGAAGAAGTAGATCTTTGACAAAAGGAGAAGTGGACCTACGTGTTGGCAATGACGCAAGAGTTGCTGCTATAGCTGTAGGAACATATTCCTTATCATTACCGAGTGGTTTAATTCTAGAACTTGAAGAGTGTTATTTGGTACCTGCAATAACTAAGAACATTATATCTGTGTCTTGTTTGGACAAGAAAGGTTTTTCATTTATAATTAAGGACAAGTGTTGTTCTGTATATTTAAATGAAATGTTCTATTGTAGTGCACACTTGATGAATGGACTCTATGTTATAGACCTTGAAAACCCAGTCTATAACATAAATACCAAACGATTCAAATCTAATGATTTGAATCAGACATATCTTTGGCATTGTCGCTTGGGTCACATAAATGAGAAACGTTTGTCCCAGCTCCATAAGGATGGATTACTGTACTCATTTGATTTTGAATCATATGAGGTATGTGAATCCTGTCTTTTAGGCAAGATGACCAAGACTCCATTTAGTGGACAAGGCGAACGAGCGACAGATTTGTTAGGCCTCATACATAGTGATGTATGTGGTCCTTTCAAAGTCGCAGCCAGAGGAGGTTATCAGTACTTCATCACATTTACTGATGATTTCAGTAGATATGGATATGTGTATCTTATGAGACACAAATCAGAATTCTTTAAAAAGTTCAAAGAATTCAAGAATGAAGTACAAAACCAACTTGGTAAGAGTATTAAGATGCTTTGATCAGATCGAGTTGGGAAATTACTAAGCCAAGAATTTTATGACTATCTAGTTGAGTGTGGGATAAGATCTCAGCTCACTCCACCTGGAACACCACAGTGGAATGGTGTATCTGAGAGGAGAAATCATACTCTATTAGATATGGTACAATCAATGATGAGTCATCTAACTTCCTCCTTCCTTCCGGGATATGCTCTAGAGACCAGCTTTCACACTTAACCGTGTTCCTTCTAAGGCAATCATAAAGACACCATATGAGATATGGACTGGGAAGAGTCCCAAGATGTCTTTTATGAAGATTTGGGGTTGTGAGGCTTACGTACGACGTCAAGTTTCAGATAAACTAGGCCCCAAATCAGATAGATGCTATTTTGTTGGATATCCCAAGGAAACTAAGGGATATTACTTTTACAACCCCACACAAGGCAAAGTGTTTGTTGCTAGAAATGGTGTTTTTCTAGAAAGGGAATTTATTTCTAGAAAAATAAATGGGAGTAAAATTGATCTTGAAGAAGTTCAAGATACACAAAATAGCAATGATACCATAATGTAACAAGAACATTCATCACAATGAGTTGTCGTACAACCTGTTCATGTAGACCAAGTACTGCGAAGGTCTGATAGGATACGTCGTCAACCCGAGAGATATTCTTTTCTCTTGGATGACATTGATGCTATCATGCTTGATGAGCCGACATGCTATATTGAAGCTGTAATTAGCCCATATTATAAGAAATGGCTTGAGGACATTAAATCCGAAATGGAATCCATGTACACTAACCAAGTATGGACTTTGGTTGATCCACAAGGGTCAAACCCATTGGGTGTAAGTGGGTCTTTAAGAGAAAGACCCGACATGGAAGGTAATGTGCATACCTATAAAGGCGATTGGTAGCAAAAGGATTCAAGCGATTCATGGTATTGACTATGATGAAACCTTTTCTCCGATTCGATGCTTAAATCCATTCGGATCATGCTTGCATTGCGACTTACTATATGACTATGAGATCTGGCAGATGGATGTCAAAATAGCATTTCTTAATGGAAATCTACTCGAGGATCTATATATGACACAACCTGAGGGTTTTGTCGATCCAAAGGATGCTGGAAAGGTTTGTAAGTTGCATAGGTCCATTTATGGTTTAAAGCAAGCTTCTAGAAGCTGGAATCTTCGTTTCGATAATGCGATCAAAACGTTTGGTTTCATTAAGAACGAAGATGAACCTTGTGTCTACAAAAAGGTTAGTGGGAGCTCAATTGTTTTTCTCATATTGTATGTAGATGACATCGCTCATTGAAATGATATCCCTATCGCAAATGCAGTGAAGACTTGGCTTGGGAATTGTTTCTCAATGAAAGACTTAGGTGAAACAACCTATATTCTAGGCATCAAGATCTATAGAGATAGATCTAAGAGATTGCTTGGCTTGAGTCAGAGTACATATGTTGACAAGGTGCTTAAGCGTTTTTCCATGCAGAATTCCAAGAAGGGATTTTTGTCAATGTCATATGGTGTGAGTCTTTCGAAGACTCAATCTCCCTCTTCTAAGGAGGAGAGAGATCACATGGATCAGATCCCTTATGTATCAACTATAGGATCTATCATGTACGCCATGATTTGTACTCGCCCCGATGTCTCGTATGCTTTAAGCATGACGAGCAGGTACCAGTTGTTAGTGCTTATAAGCTCCACATATCTCCACAATGGCATGATATTGTCCACTTTGGGTCTAAGCCCTCATGGTTTTATTTTTGGGCTTTACCCAAAAGGCCTCATACCAATGGAGATATCTTTTTTCTTATAAGCACATGATCTTTTCCATGTCTTACCAATGTGGGACTTTGATTGTATTCCTCATACTCCCAACAATCCCCCCCTCAAACGAAGGACCACATTGGGCCCCCCCTCAAGCCTATCCCTCCTCGAAGGAGTTTCTCTGCTTGATGTCCGATCTTCAACCCACCAGAACTTCCTGCCAGTTGTTCGGTCCCCCCGACCCAACTAGACTTCCTTCCTGATGTCTGGTTCTCTTGATCCGGACGTGGGAGCTCAACTTCCTTCGTTCGAGGTTCATGGCTTGACATGGACCATGGCTCTGATACCAATTGTTAGTGCTTATAAGCTCCACATATCTCCACAATGGCATGATATTGTCCACTTTGGGTCATGATCTTTTCCATGTCTTACCAATGTGGGACTTTGATTGTATTCCTCATACTCCCAACAATCCCCCCCTCAAACGAAGGATCACATTGGGCCCCCCCTCAAGCCTATCCCTCCTCGAAGGATTTTCTCTGCTTGATGTCCGATCTTCAACCCACCAGAACTTCCTGCCAGTTGTTCGGTCCCCCCGACCCAACTAGACTTCCTTCCTGATGTCTGGTTCTCTTGATCCGGACGTGGGAGCTCAACTTCCTTCGTTCGAGGTTCATGGCTTGACATGGACCATGGCTCTGATACCAATTGTTAGTGCATATAAGATCCACATATCTCCACAATGGTATGATATTGTCCACTTTGGGCCCAAGCCCTCATGGTTTTGTTTTTGGGCTTTACCCAAAAGGCCTCATACCAATGGAGATATCTTTTTTCTTATAAGCACATGATCTTTTCCATGTCTTACCAATGTGGGACTTTGATTGTATTCCTCATACTCCCAACACCAGTCAGATCCCAGTGAATGTCACTGGACAGCTGTCAAGAATATTCTTAAGTACTTGCGAAGGATAAAAGAATATTTTTTGATATTTGGAGGCGATGAGAAGCTAGCTGTAAAGGGTTACAGTGATGCAAGCTTCCAAACTGACAAGGATGACTCCAGATCATTGTCAGGGTATGTATTTTGCTTGAATGGTGGCGCTGTGAGCTGGAAGAGTTCGAAGCAGGACACAGTCACAGATTCTACAACAGAAGCCGAGTATATTACTGCTTCTTCTGCAGCAAAGGAGGCTGTTTGGATCCCTAAGTTCATCACTGAACTTGGGGTGGTTCCTAGCATAGCGGACCCTATAGACCTCTATTGTGACAACAACGGAGCTATTGCTCAGGCTAAGGAACCTCGCTCTCATCAGAGGACCAAACACATACTGCGGCGGTATCACCTCATTCGAGAGATCATCGATAGAGGAGATGTTCAAATATGCAGAGTAGACACCGATGCTAATATTGCGGATCCCTTGACCAAGGCTTTGGCACAGAGGAAGCATGATGGTCACACTAGGTCACTTGGTCTTAGAGATTACAGTGATTGGCACTAGTGCTAGTGGGAGATTGTTAGTATGAGCCCTTAGTGCCAATTATGAGATGATTGGTTAGGGAGACATTTGTATTATATTCTTATATTAATAAAGGCAAAGAGTGATTATTATATTTCTTTATGTTTGTGCCAGCTAAATAAATATAATAATGCCCATGAATAGTAGGTTATTATCTACAGTATATCAATTGGTAGAATTGATTATGAGAAGTTGTAGAGAACACTATTCTTAAAAATTCCTAGTCGAGTATTGTATTAATAGACAAGGGTTATATTGATACATTGAGACTAGCATGTAGGTCAATGGATGACTTGGTCTAACGAGTCATGGATATGTGATATCACATTGATACATGGGTATATATATTGAAGACTATATATACTGAATTGACCCACTATGAGAAAGTATCATGGATCGTTATATGAGTGTCATATACTTTCTCATGTGACTATTGGTATGAATAGTCCTTAGACCTGAAGTCACTACGGTTCCCTACATAAGGAGTTATGTACTTTGGTATCGTCTAACGTCACACCGTAACTGGGTGACTATAGCAGCGATCCGAGTATGTAAGCGAATTATGCGGAGGATGTGAGTGATGTAGATGGGATCTATCCCTCCCATATGACGGGAGAGATATCTTTGGCCTCTTGATAGAGTAGGACCACGAAATGCATGGCCATGCTCAAATGAGTCAATATGAGATATTGAGCTCATTTGTTTAAGTGAGTCTACTTGGGGATCAAGAAACATAAAGATTGATAAGAGGGTGACACGGTCTATGCCTCATTGATCGATCTGAGATATCAGGGATGAAGACAACATCATGTATTAATAGTCACGGAAGAGGTTGTCGGATCTCGACATTCTCATCACTTGGGTAGCAATGATGTATTGCTAGATGTCGCTCATTGCTTATGTATCTAAAATGGTTTTGGATACATTACCAATGTTATGAGAGCCTATAGGGTCACACACAAAGAACATATTATTTTGGAGAGGAAATCATTTTAGTTTGACTAAAATGAATTATTAGTTAATTGGATTAACTAGAATGAGTAAGACTCATTACTTGGCTAAATTTGAGTTGGACTCAAATTGGTTTATGTTGAGTAAGACTCGAGTCAAACCAAGTGAAGAAGGCTTAAATGATTAATTGTGATTAATCATATTTTTGCATGATTAATTATGATTAATCATGTGATCACACGAATTATTGAAATAGAGTTTTAAATGAGATTTAAAGTCTCATTTAAGGTGCATTAAATGTGCATTAATGGTTTTCCTATTTTTCATTCACGTTGAAAGAAAGATTAGGAAAAATGGTAATGCATTTAATGTATCATTAAAGTGCATTAATTTGATTAATGCATCGTGTGTGTTTGAATGATAATTTGATTCTCATTTTTCTTTTGTGGTTCGGTTCGTGAAGAAAAAAAAGGATCGAAGGACTTCTTCCTTGTAGCCGAGTAAGATGAAAGGGAGTGGACGGATATTTTGTGGTTGCTAGCACAATCATTAGTTCACTTCTTCTCTCCATGTGTGTGTGTGTGCACCGTAGAGGCGTGAACATTCTGACCACGCTGAGATCCGCAAGTGTTACTGACTGGAATTCGAAGGGAATGCATCGAAGGTAATCTCGATTCCTATAGGATAGAATAGATAATAGAAACGAGTATGATTTTTCTCTTGGATCTCTGGAGGGATCCTAAGTTTTCCGCTGCGAAAATTTTATTTATCGCGGGATCCCTACATGGAGATCTTGGCTGGAAGAAGAGAACATTATAACATTACAAGATGAATGGACTAATCCATTCGCGGAAGGTGGTGGAAGTGATGAATATTTATCAGCTAACTCTGATTTTTATGATGAACAGATTGCTCATATTAATGAAGGAGATTATGATATGGATTATCCAAAGCAGAAACCTGGGCAAATTCTGGCATCATCAGTGGTATCCTCTTCCTTCAATCCACCAGAAATGATGAATCTGGAAGACTTTGCAAACCATATAGAAATATCTGTTCAAACTCGAGGATACCAGGACTGGCAAGGAGGATCTAGTAACCTGTTAATCACCAGAATGATGATTGGTCGGTTAACTAATACTAGTTTCACCAATTTTACTTACAATGTTCAGAATGTTGCAGATTATCTCGCCAGTAGAGGAGTTATTGCATTACCTAGTACAAGATTCACTATAGATGAGCTACAACAACAACGGTGGATCGTAAGACCAACACAGCGAAGAAACCCTATGGCTCCAACTAGGGTTGATACTAGAACATTACCGGATGGAAGCGTTTCTTTACAATTCCAAGGATATACACCAATCACTGAACCCAGGGCGATCACGGCAACAGAAGATGATGTTGAAGCATGTTCACCAGAAAGAGAAATACTATCGGTATTAATCACCAAAGAACCAAAATTTGAAGTAATGAGGATGCATCCTGAAGCCATTACTCCAATAAGAAGGACATCAGGAGCAGCAGGTTATGATTTACATATTTGTGATAACTACAAAATAGGGCCAGGGGACAGGTCTTTACTCTATACAGGACTAGCATTCGCTATTCCTGAAGGACACTATGGTCGTATTGCTGCAAGGTCAGGTACTGCATGGAAAAAGGGTATTATGATTGGAGCAGGAGTTATTGATTATAGGGGAGAAATTAAAGTTCTGGTTTTTAATATGACATTTGAAGATTTATATATTAAGCAGGGGGAGGAAATCGCTCAATTAATCCTAGAGAGGATTTCTACACCATCACTAACAATGGTTTCTTGCCTTAAAAGCACCATTCGAGGACCCCAAGGATTTGGGTCCACATCTCCATCCTCCCGAGCCATACAAATAGGGACCCCAGCATGGGATAACCTTATCAACATCCTTGTGCCACCAGAACAACATTCAACAACCCACAAGATGAAGCAAATAAAGTTCAAAAACCATTAAATGATGATTCAGACACCAGCAAAGTAGCAAGGAGATCTTGGTTGGAAGAAGAGCACATTATAACATTACAAGATGAATGGACTAATCCATTCGCGGAAGGTGGTGGAAGTGATGAATATTTATCAGCTAACTCTAATTTTTATGATGAACAGATTGCTCATATTAATGAAGGAGATTATGATATGGATTATCCAAAGAAGAAACCTGGGCGAATTCTGGCATCATCAGTGGTATCCTCTTCCTTCAATCCACCAGAAGACACGATGATGGGACCACCTCAGTATGGTCCAACAGATGAAAGACCCACAACATCAAATCCATATAAAAATATTGATTTCATGGGCGCAAAAATCGAAAGGTTCAGGAAATCCTACAACAATGAACAATGGACACTTCCTTCAGCCCAACAAACAACAGGTGCAATGTTAGTTCTTCCTAACAATATTGGGCTATATAATGACGTGATATCCAGGTGGGAGTCTATAACTACTAATGTGGTAGACTCAAAGATTTGGCCTGACAAAAGAATGCTGCTGATGAAACCCAGAACATTTTATCACAAATCCGACGAATCATCACCCTTGAAGATCCAAATTTTAGGAGCTACTAACAAAATCATATCTTGATCTTGAAAGGTTAGTATGCCATGGCACTAAAGATTTGGTGAATTATATGAATACATACAAAGACCTATATAAAAAGAACAAATATTTATAAATGAAGAAGGTCATGCAAATTCTACCTAAAGATGCCATTGGTGTCCTTCCAAGGATACATCATGCATACCAAGAACTTACAGAGATGTGTAAGCAAGCAACTTTACAAAGGAGTCTGAAGGATCTTCAGTTTTGCTCTCAAATTCCTATACCCAGTTATTACCAAGGTGAAAGAAAGAAGTATGGACTCCGGAAATCTAATACTTACAAGGGTAAACCCCACAAATCACATGTGAGGGTAATCAAGAGAAAATACCAAAATGACAAAACTAGAGTGAAGAAATGCAAGTGCTTGATTTGTGGAGAAGAAGGACATTTCGCCAGAGAATGTCACAACAAGGTTGGCAACAAAGAAAGAGTCGCCATGATAAATGAACTAGATTTACCAGAAGATTTCGACATAGTTTTTGTGGATCCAGATGAGAGCAGTAGTGATGCTATCTGTAGTATGTCAAAAGGAGAGAATGCCACAGAACAACACTGCAATATTGCGACCAATGTACTGCCAACAAACAAATTCATGTTCGTTCTGATAGGAGAACCGCAGGGATGGCAAGTTCAAGTTGATATTCCTGAGGAGCAATATTATTGTCAGCATAAATGGAAGGTAAATGAAGAAATCAATACGCCATTTATCAAATGCAACTTTTGTGGTACAGTTATGACTCAAAGAGCTAGAAGACATTGTTCAGAATGTAGATTGACAGCCTGTACTCTCTGTTCAGATTACTATTTGAAAATAGAAACTCAAACTATACCACCACTTCCCTACAGATATGAGCAAAATAATTTAATCACTGAATTATTTGGCTGTATAGATTTCTTACAGGTTGAAATCAGAAGATTACAAGCGTGAGAATGAGTTTTGAAGCGTAACCAAGAGGCGTATAACATTAACCGAGGAATTAGCGGAAGAATTGCAAACTAAACCTTCATGACCTATAAAGGGAAGGAGCAATTGCATTTTAAAAATATCTATTTCAATAGAATAGGAGGACAATATCATCCAAGGAGGACTTTAAACAGGTTATACCATATGATCGTTGAAATTGAAATACCAACTATTCCTCCATTCCAGGTGAATGCTATTTTAGCCACTGGAGCTACAACTTGTTGTGTGGATCAAAGATCAGTACCGGTACAAGCATTAGAAAAGAATCCTTATACCGTCATTATTAATGGAGTAAACTCGAAGCAAACAGCAAATTGGAAATTCAAAGGAGGACAAATGAAGATTGGTGAGAATAAATTCAGAATACCATTCACCTATTCATTCGAAATGACACTAGGAGAAGGAATTCAGATGGTGATGGGAGGGAATTTTATTAGAGGAATGCAAGGAGGAGTTCGTATAGAAGGTATCTCAGAACCTTCTACAAAAATATAACAACTATTGCTACAAATGCCATACCCGATTACTTAAGCGATGGAGTATTTAGATATCCAGGAAAAGGTATTGTTTACGGCAACCCCTTCAAATACATTTATACTCCAGAGACATGGATCTCTTTTGAATAGGTTACGGGATCAAGGGTTCATTGGAGACAATCCATTACGACACTGGTCAAGAAATGGAATTCTATGTAAGATAGAAGTGATTAACCCAGATATTACCATACAAGACAAACCATTGTCCCATATCACTCTCGCAATGAAGGATGCATTTGAAAAACATGTTAATATACTCCTGGAATTAAAAGTTATTCAACCCAGTAAAAGCAGACACAGAACCATGGCCATGATAGTCCAATCAGGGACTAGTATTGATCCAATCAGTGGCAAAGAGGTAAAAGGAAAGGAGTGTATGGTATTCAACTACCGAACGCTCAATGACAACACTTACAAGGACCAGTACAATTTGCCTGGCATAAACACTATTCTCAAAAAGGTCGATAATTCAAAAGTTTATTCAAAGTTTGATCTAAAGTATGGATTTCATCAGGTTGCCATGGACCCTGCTTCGATTGAATGGACGACATTTATTTACCCTTCTAGTCTGTATGAATGGCTAGCAATGCCATTCGGATTAAAAAATACACCGGCAATCTTCCAACGAAAGATGGACCAATGCTTCAAAGGTATAGAAGAATTCATTTTTGTGTACATTGATGATATTCTTGTCTTTTCAAATTCAGAAAAGGAGCATGTTAAGCATCTGGAAATTATGCTCTACATTTGTGAAAAACATGGACTAGTTTTATCTCCCACTAAATACAAATTGGCAGTCTCAAAGATTGAATTCCTTGGAGAAGAAATAGGGGAGGGAAAGCTAAAATTACAACCTCATATAATCAAAAAGATTGCTGAATTCAAAGATGAAAATCTGAAGGAAAAGAAAGGTTTGAGATCTTGGCTCGGAATTCTTAACTATGCCCGAACATACATCCCAAATTTAAGTTCAAAATTGGGACCTTTATATGAGAAGACCTCCATACATGGTGATAAACGAATGAAACCCTCGGATTGGGCTTTAGTCAAAGAAATAAAAACCCAGATCTAGCAACTGCCAGACTTGGAACTTCCCCCTGAGCAAGCATATATTATACTTGAAACCGATGGATGCATGACAGGATGGGGTGGAGTATGCAAATGGAAGAAATCGAAATATGATCCTAGAAACACTGAGAAAGTCTGTGCTTATGCTCATGGTAAATTCCCAATAGTCAAATCAGTTATAGATGTAGAAATTTTTGCTGCTATGGAAACTATGAGCGCTTTAAAAATCCACTACTTAGACAAAGAAGAGATCACCATGAGGATAGATTGCCAAGCAATAATTAGCTTTTATAATAAGATGGTTAGAAATAAACCATCTCGAGTTCGGTGGATTGCATTTACTGACTCCATCACCGGATCAGGTATAAAAGTTAATTTTGAGCACATAGATGCTAAATTAAATGTCTTTGCAGACTCATTGTCAAGACTAATCTCGGGAAAAGAAATAGTCTCCGTATTAACAATGGAAAAAGGGAAGGGAAGAATGGATGGAATCACTCAGGGAAAGCAAATCAAGGAAGAGATTAGTTATCGTGATGAAGAAGAAGAAACCGCTACGGAATTAGCCGCTTCCTGGCGCTACATATTGTTAAATCAATATGAGGAGGTACTGCAAGATGTGAGTAAAAATATTCTTACTCCACAAGAACATCAGAAGAGACGAACAGTGGATAACATTGAAGAAAAAGCCTCAAAGAACCTGTACTACGCATTTCAAGAGCTAGAAATGATCGAGCAGATGAAAGAATCTGATTTTACAAGCAGAAGGTACAGAGAAGGTGGATATCAGAATTATTTTCTGAGCGCACTACCAGCACTAAAGGAGATAAGAAAGGACCTTTGGAAGGTATCCAATGCTTTAAATTCGGTCCTTGGAAAGATAAAGTCAACACCCCATTAAGCTGAAAGCGGTGGTGAGCCCAAAGCAAGACTGAGCCTCGGGGAGCCATCTTGCCTTGAGGTACAATAATGCAGTTAAAGTTGATGTTGTGACATATATTTATGTCTTATCAGTTTTCATGTCCTAGCACTAATAGCTGTAAAGAAAAGGAGTGTCTTATCAATCTTTAATAGCTGTAAAGGAGTGAGAAGGAGCTGTAAAGCCATAGAGAATCGTGGGTATCATAATCAAAGGACGATGGGGCTAATAAATGAGCACCCGCTTTGTGAGAGTCTTTGTGAGTATTTTCAGATTGCAAGTTGGTTGTTTGAAATCTTTCAAAAGAAATCAAAACTCCAAGCATCGTCTCAGGTTTTATTTCAATTTTTTGAAGTCGATCCCTTTTTGGTATCAGAGATAGTTGATTAAAAACCGATGGATGCATGACAGGATGGGGTGGAGTATGCAAATGGAAGAAATCGAAATATGATCCTAGAAACACTGAGAAAGTCTGTGCTTATGCTCATGGTAAATTCCCAATAGTCAAATCAGTTATAGATGCAGAAATTTTTGCTGCTATGGAAACTATAAGCGCTTTAAAAATCCACTACTTAGACAAAGAAGAGATCACCCTGAGGACAGATTGCCAAGCAATAATTAGCTTTTATAATAAGATGGTTAGAAATAAACCATCTCGAGTTTGGTGGATTGCATTTCGACTTCATCAGGATCGGTATAAAAGTTAATTTTAAGCACATAGATGCTAAATTAAATGTCTTTGCAGACTCATTGTCAAGACTAATCTCGGGAAAAGAAATAGTCTTCGTATTAACAACGGAAAAAGGGAAGGGAAGAATGGATGAAATCACTCAGGGAAAGCAAATCAAGGAAGGGATTAGTGGAAAGCAAATCCACTAATGCAATCCACTGAACTCGAGATGGTTTATTTCTAACCATCTTATTATAAAAGCTAATTATTGCTTGGCAATCTGTCCTCAGGGTGATCTCTTCTTTGTCTAAGTAGTGGATTTTTAAAGCACTCATAGTTTCCATAGCAGCAAAAATTTCTGCATCTATAACTGATTTGACTCTTGGGAATTTACCATGAGCATAAGCACAGACTTTCTCAGTGTTTCTAGGATCATATTTCGATTTCTTCCATTTGCATACTCCACCCCATCATATCATTATGCCATGCGTGTCGCGACATGTAGATGTATGTCATGTATGCCATGCCATATAGATAATAGTTATTTGCATGCAAAGAGGATGAGACATAAAAACCCTTACTCAATATTAAAGCCTACACCTTCCATTAATATGGTTAGAACTAGAGTTCCATTTCTTGTTTGGGTTGTTGGGCTCTCTCCAAGCCCGGCTCAAACCCGAACATGTTCAAACCATGAAATAGTTTAATACTAATATGGTAAGAGTCAGAGGTCAATCATTAGCTTTGGTTGTTGGACTCTCTCCAAGCTGGGCTAATTGGTTGAATGCACTCTAACCATATTAAAACTATTTTTCTATTAATGGGTTGGCTTTAACCTGGAGCATCGTCTTGTTGGACTCTCTCCAAGGTCGATGTGAAGGGAGGTGAAGTTGGGTGCTATGCATATGATGCATACTTGTTAATGTGTTAACAACCCGATGTATGTGTGAACATTCAATTAGTTGATAGCACATTGTGATAGTTGCATATATGTGATATGCAATCGGTATATTTGATACATACCATCGTAGTTATGAATGTCTTATTGGACTCTCTTCAAGGTTGTTCATATCTATGTTGGATATCAGCCCATTCGGAGATGGACCTACGATCTCCTGAAGTGATTTTGGGGTTTTTGAAATTCGAAAAATGAATGGGATTTATGAATGTATATTGATGCATTTTAAAATCATTTTCTTATATATGCTCGTTTTGTATTTCTAAGTTAATCGATTGATCATGACGTCTTTGAATTTGCGCACTATTTTGGATTCAAACAAATTGACTGGGCCTAACATCCTGGACTGGCTTAGAAACTTGAGAATTGTTCTCAAGGCAGAAAAGCTAGCATATGTCCTTGAAGAGCCTCTTCCCAACCATCCTAGGGACGATGCAACTCCAGACCAAATGTTGGCCTATCAGAAACATGTGGCAGATTCTGAACTGGCGAGTTGCATCATGCTAGCTGCGATGGTACCTGAGTTGCAAAAGCAGCATGAGCATATGGATGCTAATACCATAGTCTTTCATCTTCATGAGTTGTTTGATGAGCAAGCGAGATCCGAAAGGTTCGAAGTCTCCAGGCTCCTCTTCACCTCTAAGATGCAAGAAGGTTCGCAGAGTGCGTGTGCTAAAGATGAATGGGTACATCGAACGGCTGGCCACCCTCGGGTTTATGATGGATCATGAATTAAGTATTGACTTAATTCTGCATTGTTTTCCCAAGAGTTTCTCACAATTTGTTATGAACTATCAGATGAACAAATTAGAATCCACTATTCCTGAGCTCCTCAATATGCTGAAGACTATGGAGCCTTCTGTGAAGCATGAGGAGAAGGCAGTTCTATTAGTTGATTCCTCAAAGAAAGGTTCTAAGAGGAAGGCAAAGGAACAGAAGAAAGGGAAGAACAAGAAGGCTAAGAAGGCAGAACCAACACAAAAGGGCACTTGCCATCATTGTGGCAAGGAAGGCCACTAGCGAAGAAACTGCAAGATTTATCTTGAGTCCATGAAGAAGAAGAAGGCATCCGATGCCCCATCCTCTTCAGGTATCTTCGTTATTGATTGTCATTCTATTTCCTTAGACACTTGGGTATTGGATACTGGGTGTGGCTCACATATATGTAATGACATACAGGAGCTAAGGAATAGAAGAAGACTCGTCAGAGGGGAGTCAAATTTGTGAGTTGGCAATGGAGCAAAGGTTGCTACAGTCGCCATCGGAACTTATTTGCTGAAGCTCCCTAGTGGACTAGTCTTGGAACTGGACAATTGCTATTGTGTTCCTTCTCTAATAAAGAACATTGTTTCTATTTCCTACTTAAATAGAAATGGTTACCATTTGACGTTTAGTAACAATTGTTGTTATATAACTTTGAATGGCGTACTTTATGGAACTGAAACTTTGAGCAATGATATTTATACGTTGGACGTATCCAGTGACATTTTCAATATCGAAGCGAGCAACAAGTGTGCTCAAAAGGATAATCAATTAGACTCCTACACGTGGCATTGTCGTCTTGGCCATGCAAGCAAGAAACGCATGTCCGAA
The DNA here is from genome assembly GCA_025175895.1 of Wurfbainia villosa. Lineage (NCBI taxonomy): Eukaryota > Viridiplantae > Streptophyta > Magnoliopsida > Zingiberales > Zingiberaceae > Wurfbainia > Wurfbainia villosa. The sequence continues at coordinate 391,664 of JAKLTH010000054.1, read as the reverse complement.
TTACACCGATGTGGAATTCTGGAATCATTTGAATTGGATTCATATGACACATGCGAATCATGCTTGAAAGGCAAGATGACTAAGTTACCTTTTACAGGAAAAGGTGAACGAGTGGGAGAGTTGCTAGGTCTAATACATACTGATGTATGTGGACCTATGTCAACTCAAGCTTTAGGAGGCTATAGCTACTTCATTACCTTCACCAATGATCACTCAAGATTTGGGTATGTGTTCTTGATGAAACACAAGTCTGGAGCCTTTGAAAGGTTCAAAGAATTCAGAAATGAAGTAGAGAAACAACATGACAAGAGTATTAAAATACTTCGATCGGATCGAGGTGGTGAATACTTAAGTCAAGAGTTTCTTGATTATCTAAGAGACAATGGTATATTGTCTCAATGGACTCCGCCATATACACCACAGCATAATGGTGTATCTGAGAGGTGTAACCAGACCTTGTTGGACATGGTTAGGTCAATGATGAATCATGTGAATCTTCCCAAGTCCTTTTGGGGCTATGCACTTCAGACAACTATTTACTTGTTAAACAAAATATCAACCAAGGTAGTCTCTACTACTCCATATGAGATATGGAATAGTAAGAAACCTCATGTATCTTACTTGAAGATATGGGGTTGTCCTGCTTATGTGAAGCGGACTGTATCAGACAAATTGGATGCTAAGTTTGATAAATGTCTATTTATTGGATACCCTAAGGAAACAAGGGGTTACCAATTCTATCATCCTATGGAACAAAAGGTGTTTGTTTCAAGGCATGTTGTGTTTCTAGAGAAAGAGTTTCTCTTGCAAGAAAATAGTGGGAGTGTCATCGAGCTTGAGGAGGCTTGAGAGACTCAAATAGACATTGATGAGATACCTGGTGAAGCACAACAGCCGATAACTCATAGTGATGAGCAATCGGTTGGACCTATTGAAACACCACATCTTCGTAGATCTGGTAGAACATACAATATTCCTGAGAAATATGGATTTCTCGTAAGTGAATCGAACGATGTGTTACTCATTGATGATGAGGAGTCTACCAGTTATGAAGAAGTTCTGACAAGTTCAGAAAGGGATAAGTGGCTTGAAGCCATGAAGTTGAAAATGGATTCCATGTATGAAAACCAAGTTTAGAACTTGGTTGACCCACCTGAAGGCATCAAGCCTATAGGGTGCAAGTGGGTTTTCAAGAAGAAAACCGACATGGATGGTAATGTGATTACCTATAAGGCTAGATTAGTGGCGAAAGGATATCGTCAAAAGCAAGGTGTTGATTATGACGAAACCTATTCACCTGTAGCTATGCTTAAATCCATTCGGATGCTCCTTGCCATAGCGGCTCATTATGATTATGAGATATGGCAAATGGATGTGAAAACAACTTTCCTTAATGGAAACCTGCTCGAGGACGTGTATATGATACAGCCTGAGGGTTTCACATCGGTTGATAAAACCAAGGTATGCAAATTGCGAAGGTCCATATATGGATTGAAGCAAGCATCCAGGAGCTGGAATATCCGTTTTGATGAGACAATCAAAAAGTTTGATTTCTCACAAAATACAGACGAACCTTGTGTGTACAAGAAGGTTAGTGGGAGTGCAGTCGTGTTCCTAGTATTGTATGTCGATGACATATTACTTATAGGAAACGATGTTTGATCTTCTGATCGATTAAGATTTGGTTGTCCAAGACATTCTCCATGAAAGACCTGGGAGAAGCAACCTACATCCTCGGGATTAAGATCTATAGAGATATATCAAAATGGTTGCTTGGTCTTTCACAGTCTACATATATAGACTGAGTGCTAAAGAGGTTTAGCATGTCAGAATCCAAGAAAGGTTTCCTACCCATCAGGCATGGGATACACCTTTCGAAGTCTATGTGTTCGCGCATAGAAGACGAGAGGATTTGCATGAGTAAGATTCCCTATGCATCCGCAATGGGATCTATCATGTATGCTATGTTATGTATGAGGCCCGATGTATCGTATGCTCTGAGTGTCACGAGTAGATACCAGTCCGATCCAGGAATGGATCATTGGGCGGCTGTTAAGACGATCCTTAAGTACTTGAGAAGAACTAAGGATGTGTTCCTAATATATGGAGAAGGGGACATGGTGATACGCGGGTATACGGATGTCAGCTTCCAGACAGACAAGGATGATTCCATGTCTTAGTCTGGATACATGTTCACCTTGAATGGGGGCGCAGTGAGTTGGAAAAGTTCCAAACAAGACATGTAGTGGATTCTACCACTGAGGCAGAATACATTGCAGCTTCGGAAGCCGCAAAGGAAGTGGTTTGGATCAAGAAGTTCATTTATGAACTTGGTGTGGTTCCTGTCATTGTTGAAGCAATACCGGTCTACTGCGACATCAATGGAGCAATTGCACAGGCGAAAGACCCAAGGTCTCATCAATGATCCAAACATGTGCTTCGCCGCTATCATCTAATCAGAGAGATCATTAGTAGAAAGGAAATACAAATCAAGAAAATCCCCACTAAAAGGAACTTAGCGGATCATTTGACTAAGGCATTACCTCAAAGTAAGTTTGAGGGTCATGTTAGAGCTTATGGTATTGGATACCGTAGTGATTGACATTAGGCTAAGTGGGAGTTTGTTAGTAATATATGAGAGATGTCCTAAGGCAATTGTCTTATGTTTGAACAATTTATATGATAAATGAAGATTCACTATTTGAGTATACATGTTTTCATGTATTTGATTAGATCTTAAACTCATTTACTGAATGTCCACGATACGATTCACAGCATGAGAGAATTTGTGATTGAATCACAACTAGTGAGTATCTCTACTTGTGTAATTGTGATGTATAGGAATTATCCCTAGTCGATGAATTGATGGATTTGGACACCATCGATTCTGTCGAGACTAGCACAAGGTATACTCCTTGGTGTATCCAAGCAGCTGATTCTCACTGGCTGGAGACATTGTGATGTCCGAAGTTAATCGTGGATGCTAGTTATGGTAACTAGTTCATTGGAGTGATCAACCGTAAGACTTCATATGGTTCTCTGTATATATAGATATGTCAATGAAATTCTTACTGTAGCTTAAGTGCGATGTTCCTTTGACTTGCGGTATTCAAGTCATCTTGATCATAAAGACTTATGCTTTGACATCTTAAGCAAACATCTCTGAAGAGATGTGGACCCGAGATGATTGGGTATAAGTCGAAGTGATCGAAGGTGTTTGAATAGCCTATAAAGGATTCACCACTCCTTGCGAGGAGATGTATACCCATGGCCTCTCGTCGGATTGTTACTAAAGTCTTTGGCCAAAGCATTACAAGTTTAGAGTAAGGTACTCTTCGATACATGTGCAGTAACCAGAATCCGTAGGATGAGGAAATGATACTTGGGCTAGGTGTGACGTAGTCAACCTTGTGGGGACTGACACTATAGACCATGTCCTGAACCAAGTGGGTATAAGATGAGTGAAGGGAATGGGGCACGATTCATTGCAGATGCTGAAGGGTTTCAGAAATAGTTCTGGATCAACCGTTTATTTTTTCGATTAATTGGGGATCATGATGTACTACTAGGTGCCACTCATGATCGTTCTATAATTAATAGTTAATTATAGACGGCCAACATAAACCGATAACCTATTTGGTCACACGCACAATGAGCATAATCTGAATGATTTAAAACAAGCTTGAGAATGAGATTCTCAGACCGAGAGAAACTAGGTTTGGTTGGACCAAACAAGGAGCGAGCATGAAATCGTTTCAGTCGCAATGGAAGCGTGGATGGGCCGTGTCTTATGAAGACATGATGGATGAACCAAATTGGTTTGGTTCTAATCCAATGGAGGAGAATAAACCAAAGGGGTTTGGTTTGTTTTAAACGAATGAACCAAAGTTGGTTCAGTTCGTTTTAACTTAAAATAGACCAACATGGTTTGGTTTATTTTAACTTAAATTAATGGAGCGGGTTAACGGGCTTTTGGTTATGATCCGATAACCATTAAGAGAATTTGTTCTCTATAAAATAGGGCTTAAGGGTTTTGTTAAGCCCTAATCCAAGCAACCCTAATATTGCCGCCCACCTCCCTCTCTTCTCCTAGTCTTGCCGGCGCCCAACTCCTTGCCGCCGCCCAAGCTTCTCCAACCGGTGTCCAGCAGCTGCTGTCCTCCCCACTTTCCGGCGTCTAGCTGTTGCCGGAGGAGCTCCGGTGATCTTCCTTGGCTCCGACGACAAGGTGAGCATATAGCTTTCCTTATTTGGCCGGTGCAAGGTCTCCACCAAAGTTGTCCAGTTTTCTGGACAGCTTGTTTCCTTCTTGTCGGAGCGTCATTAGGACGACGTTTGGAGCTCCGACAGAGGTATCCTTACCGGGGATTCGATCTCCGGTAATCCTCATAGGTGGAGGACGAAGGATTCGTCAAACGGTTGACGAATACCTCTCCGGAGAAGCGAGTTTTTGAGGATTCGTTTTGAATCCGAATTTTGATTCGGATTGTGATCTTCTCTCGATCACATCGTCTTCGACACGAGGCTAGTAACTCGTACGATGACGAGGCTCGTGACTTTGTGAAGTCATCCTGAAGATACTCGGCGTGGATACGGATAGAGACAATTCTAGCGAGGATCGTTCCGGTTGATGTCTTTCCCGCTACACGTGATACGTCAGGTATACGTAGTATAAATTTCCTTTTATTGAAAAATTTGAAATTGTGGTTATGTCTACACATGTTGTACTATGCATGCGTGTGGCGTGTGTATGTGTTGTAATAAATTAGATTTTTTTTCTTCCGCTGTGCACATGTTTACGAAACATGTTCGAACACACACTCGCCGCGGTGCCGGAAACCCAACAAATGCAGCGGAAAGGAAAAAGTACTCATTTGTTTTTACTTGGTTCACAGCCTTCGGCTACTAGTCGAAGGCCCTAACGGTCCTAGACCGCGTACGGAGGGCAAAACACTATAAACACTCCTCCTCGTTAGAGGTAGGAGTAAGCGAATACAATCGATGAAAAAGCTCAAGGTAGAGGGACACTCCCCCTCACCTTGTTACGATTAAAACATGATAAATAAAGATTTATAGACCACAATAAAAGAGAAAACCAACGACTAAATAAATTAAGAAAGTTAGACACTTGTCATCGGAGATGTGGTAGCACTTCATCTTCGTAAGGTCATCGTAGAAGAGTATCATAGCGGAGGCTTTTTGGAGAGCTTTTTATAATGGAAATGGGGTGGAGAACCCCTACTTTTATAGCCTTGGAAACCCTAGACGTTCACATCTTCAACCAATGAGAGCAAGCCTCCTATCCCTTCAAAAATGGAGATAAGCTTTAACTCTCCTCGAAGCTGATCCTTGACCAACAGTCGACTGCTACCCTTACCAATCGACTGCTAGATGTATCTGTCGACTGATGCAAGCCCTCAGTCGACTAATGGTAGGTTTTTCAACTACAACGAAGAGTTAGCTTGAAAATACAGTTAATATAAGTAAATCAAATGACCATATATCTTCCGATCTCGACTTAGACCTTCCATGGGAGGTCTTGGTCGGATTGTCGCCTAAGAACATCCCCGTACGGAGGACACGACCTTCCTTGAGCTCGCTCACACGAGCTTACCTCAACATTTACCTTGTAGCTTCTGCTTCCAGTCTTCCACCTGATTCCTTCGGCTCCCTCCGAAGTCATGCCGGTGTCGCCCGACCACCACGGCTCCCTCCGGGTGTCCCTGACCTTCAGCTCTAGCTTTAGCACTTTTCTGCACACTTGATTTAGCTCATGAGATAACAAAATAAGCTTAACTTTGTATCATTTGTTATAATCAAAACTCAGGTTCAACTTAGGTTCCTACTGCACCAACACAGTTGACTCGGTTTGGTTCAGTCGATTGGACACACACTTGGCAAGATTAGCTGATGATCAATCGAAGATCTGACACCACAGTTGGAAAGAGTTTCAGTCGACTGGGGAGTTTCAGTCGACTGAAGTGGCAAACTTCTTGATACTGAGCTGGGTGACCTGGAGTCAACTGGAAGACCAGAAGATCCATACCGATGGGCTGATGTGGAGTCGATTAGAGGGCATTCCAGTCGACTGGAAAAGGTTTATAAAACAAATGCTCGACCAACTTTGATGAGAACACAACTATTACGTCGAAGGGTTGCCTCTATTCATTCTCTTTCACAAGAGCTTTCGTTCCACATAAAGACGCTTTTCCGATACTCTGTGCCTTCATCAAAGATCTTACTAGTGTCGGTATAATTAGCTCTTAATTCCTGTACTTATTTTCACTTGTGTACTTAACGTCGAGAGAGGGTAGTGTGTTACCCATCTATTACTTTTTGTAAAAAGCAAAATCCTCTTAAGTCGAGAGTTCTCGAGTCGGAGGATATATAGTTATTACCCATCGAAGTAGCTCTTGAAAGAGCTACGGGCCTTGGAGTAGCAACCCAATTAGGGTTGTGAACCAAGTAAAAGAAATTGTCTCCATTTTATTTTATTTTATTACCGCTGCATACTCTTAATTAATTTTAAAATATAAAAATAAGTTTTCAAAATTTAAAGAAAATTGTAACCTCCGATATTCACCCCTCTCTCTCGGAGTGTCGCGATCCTACAAATGGTATCAAAGCGAGGGCACTCCGAATTTGGTGCAACCACCATCGAGAGTATTAAAATAATTTTCTTTATTTTTCCAGCACTAGAATAATTTTTAAATATTTTTCCAGCACTAGAATATTTTTTAAATATTTTTCCAACACTAGAATAATTTTTAAAAAAAATTCCAACACTGGAATAATTTTTAAATAATTTTCTATATTTTAGAATAATTAAATTAATTTTCTGTAATTTAGAATAATTAAATTTATTTTCTGCATTTTAGAATTTTTAAATAATTTTTTGCATTTTAGAATAATTAAATTAATTTTTTACATTTTAAAATAATTAAATTAATTGTTGGTATTTTAGAATAATTAAATTAATTTTCTACATTTTAGAATAATCAAATTAATTTTCTGTATTTAAATTAAATTTAATTAATTTTCTGAATTAGATTAATTTGTAATTAATTTCTGCACTTTGCTTAATTTTTATTCTAGAATAATTTTTGCTTTTAACTTAGAATAAATTTTCCATTAATTTGTGGACTTAGTATAAATTTAATTCTTGTACAATATTATTTAATTTAAATAAATCTGGGAATAATTCTCAACTTTAATTAAAAATCTATTATTAAAATATTTTTTTAGGAATGTCACACTTAGAAGGGTATAACACCGTTCATCCTCCTCTCTTCAACGGAGAGAACTTTTCCTATTGGAAAAGGCGAATGGAGTGTTACTTGAAAACCGACCAAGAGGTTTGGTTTTTGATTAGGAAAGAGTTCGTAGCTCCGGTAGACGACTAGGGTGAGTTGTTAGAACCAGAAAAATGGACCGCATACCTTAGAAAATGGGCTCAAGTCAATTACAAGGCGCTTAACACCTTGCAATGCGGATTTATCAAAGAAGAGCTCAATAGGGTGGGTCCATTCGAAAACTCTAAGGTATTATGGGACAAATTAATTGAATTGCATGAAGGTACAAATGACACTAGGATAGCTAAACGGGACATGTTACTAAATAAATTATTTAATTGTAAAATGAACAAAAATAAAAATACTAGTCAACTTCATATGAGAATAAAAGACATTTTAAATGGATTACATTTAATAGGACACCAAATAGAAAATAGGGACATAATTAGGTATACACTTAAGACATTCCTGAGTAATGCCTTATGGACATCCATTGTCGATGCCTATAAGATTTCCAGGGATCTTTATACAATTAGACTAGATGAATTATTTTGCGAACTTGAATTACATGAACAAGCTAACTCGGGTCAAACCGAGAATGATATTGCTTTAGTGGCAGGTTTGACCAAAAAGGAAAGAAAAGCAAGAAATGAGTCTGAAGACGAGTTGGAGTCGGACCCAAACGGAGTAGAAGAAATCGTAAACATGGTTCAGAAGATGTTCAATTAGAGAAAGATGTTTACAAAGAAGGATGCTAAGAGAGTCATCGACAACAAATCGAGACCCCGATCGGAAGTGACCTGCTACGAGTGCAATGGAAAAGGACACTACAAATCTGAGTGCGTGAATCTAAAAAAGGAAGAAAAACTAAATAAGGAAAAGAAGAAGAAAGCACTTAAGGCAACTTGGGATGAATCATCCTCAGATGAGTCGGACGCAGAAGAGATGAAGAGATGCTTCATGGCTGATTCAAGCTCCGGAGCCGAGTCAAGTTCCGAGTACGAATCTGATTCTGAGTCCGAGAGAAGTCACGGATCTACATCCGTTTCCAAAGGACTAGACGAGGTAACTTCTCCCTTAGAAGATAAGTTGTACAATATAATTGCATGCCTAGGTAGGAAGTTAGCTAAGTCCGAGAATCAAGTCGACTCGCTTCTTAAGGATGTTCAACTACTTAAGGAGCAAGTCAACTCGAAGACTTTGACTTGCCAAACTAAGGATAGAGACTCAACTCAAGTTGAAAAGCTTGAGAAAGAGAATTCGGTTCTAAAAAGGAAAGTAGAAGATCTAACCGGATCATTGGAAAGGTTCACTTCGGGTTCCAAGTATCTCAACATGATGCTTGGATCTTAGTGAGTCGTTTACAACAAGTCCGGACTCGGACATAAAGCTAGATCCTTCTATAAATCACACATGTCATTACTTAGCTGAAACGCTAAGAATCGAGTCCAAGCATGGGTTCCTAAGTCTAGCTTAGTCAACCAAGTTGGACCAAATCAATTTTGGGTTACCAAGAGTCAAGTTCACTTAGTGAACAAAAATCAACATAGCTATGACTTAGGGGGAGCTAAAACTTTGCTTATTTCCTTGTTTAGTTAAACTCTTGCATATTTTAGTTTACTTTGGAAATAAATTAGTTTAAACTTGAACAACCTAGTACTAAGACGAAGTGAGCTGATAGTAAGTTAAGGAAGCTCTTCAAAGTGCATGTCTAGGAAGTGCTCGTTGCTCCGATATCCAAGAAGGTCATGTGCCTCGCCACGACCTGGTGCACTAAGTCGAGTTGAACTGACCGAAGCTAACTCACTAAGTCTTTAACTAGTTAGACCAAGGCTTAGTCCAAAGTGAATCAAGTACTTTATTCCTTCATTGACTTTGTCTAGGAAGTAATCGTTGCTCTGATATCCAAGAAGGTCGTGTGTCTCGCCACGACCTGAAAGTCAATGCTAAAAAACCTTACTTGACTAGGTCAAGCCAAACTTGAATCTAACACAAGTTTAAAAACTTTGAAATTGTTCATTAAATTAATTAAGACAAAAAGAAATCCACATCTTACAAAACCCATAGGAGTAATGTGTATTGAAAACCTAGCTTGGGTGAGATGAGTTAGAATTTAATTAAGCTTAATTAGTTTAATACAATTTACATAACTTAACAACTTTACTTAAAACTAAACTTAACAAATTTACTTAACTTAAACTAAACAAACTTACTCAAATAAACTAAACTAAACTAAATTAACCTACTAAATAGAACTTGATTAATTTATTGAATTAAACTTAATTATTTAATCAATTCAATCTAATCAATTTAATCAACTCAAATCAATTAAGTGAATCAACGAAATTAACCTAATAAAATAAATTAAATCGAATTAAACATAAAAATTAACCAAAATTAAAAATAACCGAATTTAGTCGATTGGAACATTTCCAGTCAACTCGGCAAGAGGCGACTGAATCAATTCAGTTACCTCCAAACCTCGGAAAGGTAAAATGCGACTCCAGTCGACTGAAATACAACGGTAGATAAGAATTAGGCATCACAGTAAATGGTAAAATTAATTACAGTCGACTGAAATAAGTCCAGTCAACTCTAATTCAGTCGACTTAACTATTTCCAGTCGACTGGGTTCCGTCTATAAGAACAACGCTAGGGTTGTGCCAAATCTACTCATCACCACCTCATCCCACTGCAAAAACCCTATTTTCAACCTTTCGAAGCATCTAGGTCGTCATTTCTCCTTCATAATATTATCTACAATGCCGAGGTAATAATTCTAAACCCTAAATTCAATTATTTTTCAAGAAATATTAAATAGTTGAAATTTAATTAGGGGTAAAAGAAGAGTCGTTGAGGTTGAGTCATCTACTCCGTGCATGGACATTAGTGTAGGGGATCGATTGGCCGGCTATAGGGGGGTGAATAGCCCTCTTACGATGGATGTCGGAATTCTCTCGTTCATTTGCTCGTCTACACAATCGTTAGCGCAAGCGGAAGCATAAACAATAAAGACAAAGCGATAAACGAAAATACAAACGCTAACAAAGGAATGTAACGTGGTTCACGGCTACGCCGCTAATCCACGATCCCGATTCGTCCGAGGTGAATCACTCCTCCAAAGCCAATCACTATTGGTCTCTCCTTTGCACCAAGCTAGGTGGAGGTAACCTTTACAATCAAGATCACTCTTCTTACAATAAGAATGGAGTAAAAACAAGTAAGAAGAGTTTAGAGCTTGTGGGGCACTAGGAAGATCACTTAGAGCATAAGCATTAGCCTCTCAAAGGCTCACACCCTCTCTTTTTATAGAGAGGGTTGATTTCTTCTCGTTGGCCGCCACCAGTCGACTGCTGCCCTTGGCAGTCGACTGCCGTCACTACAACGGCCTCCGAACACGTCGGATCCCGACCGTTGTAGTCCAACGGAACTCTTGGCGATGATGGACCTCACCATCGACCATCGCCTCCGTGGTCGCCGATCGGCTGGCGAATACTGCGATATCCTCTGGCTCGATCATTCATTCCATAGGATCATCGCTAGGCATAAACCCATCACGGATACTGAACCCACTCGACTAGAGCGATCGCCGTGACATGGCGGCCGATCGGTAGTCGTGAAACTCAACCTTAACATAAGTTTGAGCTTCCGGCGGTCGGGTAAACCTTAACCCTTGCGGTCAAGTCTCCGACACTCAGCCATTCGGCCAAGTTCACCTAATGAGCTACTTACATTTCACTCATTCTCTCATCTCACTCGAAGTCCCTCGCCGAAGCTCTCTTCGTTCGCGGCCACGTCCCTTGGCAGCATCAGGCGCACGACTCTGCAATGCTCCTTCACGTCTCTTGCCTCCGAAGTCTGCTTCCTTGGCTTCACTTCAAGTCATCTTGTCCGACGGTCCCTCGGATGCTCCAAGCGCACGGCTTCCGCAAAGTCATCCTTCACCGACTCAAGGACCGAGGTTGTGAGGGTGAACCTGCCAAGGCTCCATGTGCGAATTACTAAGTCCTGCAAGACTCCAACGCACATATCAAATAACAATACCAACCTAACTTAAACCCTTTGCCACACACATCAAAACCTAATCATGGCAAGAGATTGCCCTAACAATCTCCCCCTTTTTGATGTGTGGCAATCCATTTAAGTTAGGTAAACATTTGATAAAAATTTAAAGGTAAGAAAACATGTAAACATAAACATTTGATCGCAACATGCAACTCCCCCTTAATCCATGAAATTCTCTACACAAATTTTCTCCCCCCATCATATATTTCTCCCCCTAAAATAATTAACTTAAACATAATTATTTCTCCCCCTTTGACACCATCAAAAAGATTAACACTAAGTTATAAACTCATGGCATCAAGTATAATAGAAGGAAAAATACCAAAAATTGAATAAACACTGAAGTCAGAAAATATTGGGCTGTTTTTGGTGGCGATCAGCTATCGATGTATGGCGATCGTGGCACAATGGATTCAAATTCGATTTTAGATTTTTAAATGCATTAAAAATTCCAGAAAATTCGAAAAATCATGAAATTTGAGGAATACATTTCTTTTAAGTATATCTATCAGTGAAAAATAGGTTTTCATGAAAAATCATTATATTTCCATGTATTTACCAAAAATCCATAAGCTTTAAAAACTACTAGGTTTTTGATCATAAGAGTATCCATTTTAACACCTAGTCTTGCTTTGAATTGTTTCAAAACATGAATACATAGATTTTAGATTAAGAAATTGTTTTGAAAACATATGAAATATCCAACCATGATCTTTGGGCAATATGTCTATGAATTAAACATAAGTCTTCCCCATGATTGGTCTATTATTGCTTTGTTGATACTTTAAATGACCATCTAAATGCCATAGGCATTAGTGGATATTTGTATCATCCTAACATCTCACCCATGCTAAGTTTGCAATCAAGTTAGCCTATAGTGAGTGTGAGATGCATCCTAGGGGGTATTTGTATATACTTAACCCTTGTATTCATGCAATTTTATCATGGTTAAGTATCAACCTAACAATCATCATGATCATAATGACATATATGAATTAATTTCACATTATGATCATGAAATACATGTATTCATTAAATAATAATCATGCATTAGGTATTATATGATGATAATAAACAAAGTATCACCTAAAGCATGGTTCAACCCTATTTCCCATGATTATGTGCCAAATATCAATAGCATAAATCATGATTGCTAACATACATAGCAATTACATTAATCATCATGATTTAAGCATTATTATCTATTTATGGGCACGTTATCATCACCCAACACTATTCTAAAAATGTTGTCCTGCCATCCTAAGTCAACCAAAATATGATATAGGTCAATTCCATATGGTTGACTACCCTAGGGTTTTCCTAACCCTTAAGGATGAATTTTGGAACCCAAAATAAGTTCTTTCCTATTGGATTCACTAAGTATTCCTTAGGGATCCATTTCCTAGCTATTACTTTCTTCTTATCTTGTCCCCTAGCTATTAGGCATTTGTAGGCCTTTTCATTTTTCTTTTCCTTGTAGCCTAGGCCCTTTTTGTTAAAACTAGCTCTTTGGCTCCCTAAGATCATGTTCAATGTGTTGGAGCCAATTGTGAATTTTTCTAGGGCTTTTGTTAAATAATCTACCTTTTCCCTTAAGACCCTATTTTCATTTATACATGCATCACTAACATCTAATAGCACATAAAGGTCATGTGAGCATGCATCATTTAAGCTAGAAGAAATATTATCATTTAAGCATGCATTTTCTAGCTTATTTTCCAATGCCTTAATTTGATTAAGCATGCTTTTATTTTTCTTTTTCATTCCAAATAAGTCCTTAGTTAAACTAAAAATTATGGAAACTATTTTCTTAGGAGAGGCTTTTATTACCATAGTTTCCATGTCCTCTTCTTCTTCGGATGATGAGGATGTAGAAGCTCCCCCTTCATTTGAGCTCTCCCCACTTGAGCTTGATCCTTCATTTTCGGATGAAGAGCAATCCAAGTCATCAAAGGCCATCAAGGGTGACAAAGGCATTCTCCTCATCCGATGATGATGAGGAGGATGAGGATGGGTCATCCCAAGTCCTTGCCTTTAGTGCTTTGGTCTTCCCTTTTTCTTTTGTCTTCTTCTCCTCTTCCTTCTTTTTCTTGCTCCCCTTTTTCTTCTTCTTTTCTTCTTTCTTTTTCCTCTCTTCCTTGCTCTTGTTTAGGAGAGGACAATTGTCCCTTATGTGCCCCTCTCCTTGGCAATTGTAGCATATGACCTTCCCCCTTGGTCTTCTATTTCTATCATGAGATTTATCAAATCTAAAATTCTTAAATGCACGTCTTACCTTCCTTACCATATAGGCTTCTTCGGTGCTATCCATGGAGGAGGAGGAAGATGCTTCGTCATCGGAGGAGGAGGGGATTTCCATCTTCTTCTTCCCCTTGTTCGCTATCAAAGCTACTCCTCTTGAGGGTTGAATTCTAGGCTCTTCTTGTATTCCTTCAAGCCTAGATTCATGTAATTCCATAGTGGAGAAAAATTCATCTAGAGCACTTACCTCTAGATTCTTTGAAATGTAAAATGAGTCCACCATTGAACTCCACTTGGATGATCGGGGGAAGGCATCTATGGCCTTCATTATCATATCGCGATGGGAGAGCCTTTCTCCTACACTTGTTAGTCCATTTAAAATTTCTTTGAATCTAGAATGCAAAGAAGTTACCTTTTCTCCCTTTTCTAATTTAATGTTGGATAGTTGGGAGCGGAGGAGATCTCTCCTTGCTAGCTTTGCCTCGGATGTGCCTTCATGAAGCTCAATTAGCTTCTCCCACATCTCCTTGGCGCTTAGGCATTCTCCTATTCGGTTGATTTCTTGTTGGGGGAGCACATTGAAGAGATGATGCTTGGCTTTTGAATTTGCAAGGTGCTCTTCCCTTTGCCTTTTGGTCCACCTAGATTTCTCTATTGGCTTCCCCTCTTCATCCCTAGGCAAAACGAAACCGGATTCCATTGTAATCATAATATCAAAATCCGTTTCGAAAAATACCTCCATTCGCTTCTTCCACCAAGCGAATTCTCCTTCAAACTTCGGAGGATGGATGTTGGAGCCGGCCATTTCAAAAATTGCTTGTTGTGGCGGTTAGTCCTCGACAAGCTTTCCTTGGCTCTGATACCACTTGTAGGGGATCGATTGGCCGGCTAGAGGGGGGTGAATAGCCCTCTTACGATGGATGTCGGAATTCTCTCGTTCGTTTGCTCGTCTACACAATCGTTAGCGCAAGCGGAAGCATAAACAATAAAGACAAAGCGATAAACGAAAATACAAACGCTAACAAAGGAATGTAACGTGGTTCACGGCTACGCCGCTAATCCACGATCCCGATTCGTCCGAGGTGAATCACTCCTCCAAAGCCAATCACTATTGGTCTCTCCTTTGCACCAAGCTAGGTGGAGGTAACCTTTACAATCAAGATCACTCTTCTTACAATAAGAATGGAGTAAAAACAAGTAAGAAGAGTTTAGAGCTTGTGGGGCACTAGGAAGATCACTTAGAGCATAAGCATTAGCCTCTCAAAGGCTCACACCCTCTCTTTTTATAGAGAGGGTTGATTTCTTCCGTTGGCGCCACTACGATCAGCGCCCTTGGCGATCATTGCCGTCACTACGGCCTCCGAACATGTCGGATCCCGACCGTTGTAGTCCAACGGAACTCTTGGCGATCGATGGACTCACCACGATCGACTCATCGCTCCGTAGTCGGCCGATCGGCTACGAGCGGTTCTGTGCCCGCGATATCCTCTGGCAGTCGACTGCCATTCCATGGCAGTCGACTGCTGGGCATAAACCCATCAGTCGGATACCAGTCGAACCCACTCGACTGCGATCAAACATAAGTTTGAGCTTCCGGCGGTCGGGTAACCCTTAACCCTTGCGGTCAAGTCTCCGACACTCAGCCATTCGGCCAAGTTCACCTAATGAGCTACTTACATTTCACTCATTCTCTCATCTCACTCGAAGTCCCTCGCCGAAGCTCTCTTCGTTCGTGGCCACGTCCCTTGGCAGCATCAGGCGCACGACTCTGCAATGCTCCTTCACGTCTCTTGCCTCCGAAGTCTGCTTCCTTGGCTTCACTTCAAGTCATCTCGTCCGGCGGTCCCTCGGATGCTCCAAGCGCATGGCTTCCGCAAAGTCATCCTTCACCGACTCAAGGACCAAGGTTGTGAGGGTGAACCTGCCAAGGCTCCATGTGCGAATTACTAAGTCCTGCAAGACTCCAACGCACATATCAAATAACAATACCAACCTAACTTAAACCCTTTGCCACACACATCAAAACCTAATCATGGCAAGAGATTGCCCTAACAATTAGGTTTCCTACTGAGGGGCATAGGATTAGATTTGAGAACACCCTTTATACTCCCATGCCTACTAGATACATTAGTAGATCATTTTTTTAGTAACTCATGCATGCCTACTATAGAAGTCATAACACATTACGGATTAGAGAAACTAGTTTATTGTAAAAACTCTATTAACATAGTTGTATGTGCAGAGTTTTTCAATAATTTTAGTAAAATTGATGATCTTACATATTCGACTAGAGTACAAGGTAAGGATTTTATCTTTACCCCCTCTATGTTGAGAGAGCATCTAGGACTCATGCATTCATCATGTCCGGTTGCATTCTTTCCATCCACGGAGTTACCGTACGGTGACCCCTACTCGCACATTACATTAGATAGGATACATATGCATCTATTTGGTGAGGAGAGAACTCCGTCTGTGAGTATCTTCAGTTCCACTAGACTCATAGTACATGACTATGCCCTGTACCGAGTCATAGTGAACTGCATTCTACCACTCACCACTAGGGACATCGCTATGATGCACCCCTATCATTCATTTTTACTTTATGTACTTAGTCATAGATTAGATTTAGACATTAGTTTATAGATGTTCTATTCCATCATTCATCATTCTAGGTTAGGAACTAGCAGGAAGGCACATTTTCTTTACTGCCATATCATCACATCTTTACTAGGCTCATTAGGGTTTGATGTTACCACAGGTAACATCAAATAACTTACTGAGTATGACATGATAGGTTCTAGGTAGTTTGGTTTAGCTAAAATAGGTTTAGATGAAAATAATATCCTTGCATGGAAGAGAGATGGTCCTCAGCCCCAGCCCCAGCCTGAGTAGGAGCAGGAGCCTAAGCCTGAGATTGACCCTGTGCACCACTCCGAGTCTGAGCATCAGGAAGCCCTAGGATTCGATAGTCTATCACATTTTCTTGGGATTCCAGTACCTCCTACTGTAGCAGAGAGATTATTCAGATTGGAAGATGCGATGCAGTGCCAGGAGCTGCAGCATCATGCTCGACATCTTGATATGATGCAGATGTTCCAAGCGTAGAGAGATGATCATCGAGAGATGATGGAGTCTTTTAGATCTTGGAACATGGGCCATCCACCCCCTCCACCTCCTTCACCTTCCGACTAGGACTGTTTTAGTTATGCTAGTTGTCACTCTTTGAACTTATATAATAAATTTGATAACATTTAAATCTTCGTTGTGATTTGAATTATGCTTGGTAGACTAGGATGTTTTCATGATCATTACTCAAAATTTATTTTGAAAAGTAATATTATATTATTTTTAAAAAAAATCTAGCCTAGGTCAATTTATATTTCATGATTCTATAGATCTAAGTAAGCCTTCACATCTCACAAACACTTAGGATTACCTGTTTGTGTATTGAGCCATGAAGATGGGCATGAGATGTTAGGATTGTACCCCTGGTTCCAGATGTAGATCCAGTGCTTCGACATGAACCAACACAGGGTTTACAAGAGCAAGTTAATCACTTCGGTGACTATCTCTAATTCAAAGCTTGATAATAAGTTCTATATCACTTGAGCTAGTAAAGAGTTGGGCATTTACTTTAAGGATGGTTTTTAGATGTGTATTTTTAAATATAAAAATAATATCTAGGAATTCATGCTTGGACATATTTTCTATCACATTTGCATCATCTTGAAAATTTTGAAAATTTTAAGATGCATTTGAATTTTTTATCTATTTTCAAGAGGGAATTAGAAAATTTTGAAAATTGAAAATTTTGAAAAATATTGAAATTTTTTAAATATTTAGGGGTAGTTAGAAAATTTTGAAAAGCTTTGGAACTTGAAAATATGTTTTTAGGGGGAGTCATAATTTTAAAATCTTGGAATTTAGAAATATGTTTAGGGGGAGTTAGAATTTTAAAATTTTGGGAAAATATTTTTATTTGAATTTTTATAAAATTTTATAAAGGGAGAGATCCTATTTTTAAATGAAGAAAATCTTATTGAATATAGGGGGAGGATTGATTTCAAAACATAAGCATTTTTTAGCTTAATATTTAATGGTTGAAACACTTTAACTCTCAGCTTTAAAGTTGTGGCATTTTAAACTTAATTTTGATTTTGATGTATGTCAAAGGGGGAGAGAGGAGATATAAAGTTAGAGAAAAGAGACTTATTGAAAGGGAGATGTAAAAATTTATATATGCATCTCATATATGTTTAACTTAATGCATTTTTTATATATGTCAAAATTTGAATATTGCTGTTTGAGTCTCCTAACTTTAACTGATGTGTTGTCATACATCAAAAAGGGAGAGATTGTTGATGCAGTGAGCATCACTCCTTGGTTTTGACGTATGAACCATAGTTAAAGTTAGGACTTGTGTTCTAATATCAGTGTTAAGTGTGCAGGCTTAACAGGAAATCCTAATAGGTCATGTTGACCAGATACTATGCAAATATCTTGATAGATCAGGAGGACCGGACACTAGGCATGAAGTCCAGATGGGTCGAGTAGACCAGACATTTGGCATGAA
The DNA here is from genome assembly GCA_025175895.1 of Wurfbainia villosa. Taxonomy (NCBI): domain Eukaryota; kingdom Viridiplantae; phylum Streptophyta; class Magnoliopsida; order Zingiberales; family Zingiberaceae; genus Wurfbainia; species Wurfbainia villosa. Next base: position 373,493 of record JAKLTH010000054.1, on the reverse strand, counting down.
GATCGGTTGGGTCAGAAGATCGGACAATCGGCAAAAAGTCCAGCTGGGTCAGGTAGATCGAATAACTAATGGAAGCCCTAGTGGGTCAGATCGGATGTCAAGAGTGGTAAGTCCGGCAGGCAGCTGGTAGGTAAGCCTCGAGTGGAGAGGTGAGGTCAAGTCCTCTGTAGGGGGACAAAGCTAGGCATCGATCCGACAAAAAATCCGCGTGGGACTTAGATGTCAAGATCGAGCAGTATTACTACTTCTATCTTATTTGATTTTATCTATTTGTGCTAATCTCGTTTTGCAGGGATCACATTGAATGGACTCGGTCGATCGAGGTTCGATCGACTTCGATTTGGTTGATCATTGGATACACACTTGGCAAGATTAGCTGATGATCAATTGAAGATCTGACACCACAGTTAGAAAGAGTTTTAGTCGACTAAAGTGGCAAACTTCCGATCTGGGGGTGACCTGGAGTCAACTGGAAGACCAGAAGTTCCATATCAAAGGGCTGATGTGGAGTCGACTGAAGGGCATTCCAGTCGACTGGAAAAGGTTTATAAAACAAATACTCAACCAGCTCCAATGAGAACACAACTATTATGTCGAAGTGTTGCCTCTATTCATTCTCGTCCACAAGAGCTTTCGTTCAACATAAAGATGCTTTTCTGACACTCCGTGCCTTCTTCAAAGATCCTACTAGTGTCGGTATAATTAGCTCTTAATTCTTGTACTTATTTTCGCTTGTGTACTTAATGTCAAGAGAGGGTAGTGTGTTACCCATCTATTACTTTTGTAAAAAGAAAAACCCTCCGAAGTCGAGAGTTCTCGAGTCAGAGGGTATATAGTGATTGCTCATCGAAGTAGCTCTCGGAAGAGCTACTGGTCTTGGAGTAGCAACCCAGTTAGGGTTGTGAATCAAGTAAAAGAAATTGTCTCCATTTTATTTAATTTTATTACCGCTGCATACTCTTAATTAATTTCAAAATATAAAAATAAGTTTTCAAAATTTAAAGAAAATTATAACCTCCGAGATTCACCCCCCTCTCTCGGAGTGTCGCGATCCTACATTTTGTACCCATTGAGCAAGGACGGGTTGTAATTGTATAGTGGTTTATGAAAACATATCTTGTGGATGCCCTAAAGAACTCATGGTATCATTATAAAGATGCAAGCCAAAACTGTGAAAACCTAAAAATATGCATACCCAATTAAGATGTGATATGATTATATCACAGTGTCTAAGAACACAGTCTAATAGATTGTTGTATTGAGTAGTTGGATTATAGTCTCTTACCATAAAAATTGTTGCATTTGCAGCAACACCAACTATAAGAAACCCACCGATCCACTTGTGATGGGTGAATGATGAAAGTTGTGTACCATAGTCAAGAGCTAGGTATGGATAGGGAGGCATGGAATACATACGGTGAGCTACAACAATGGTTAAAGAACCTAACATAGCAAGGTTAAGAGATAATTGAGCATGCCACTATGTCGTTAGGATTTCATAGAGTCCCTTATGGACCTGCTCTAAAAATGCACCTTTATGAGCTTCTAAAATGTATTTAAGGCTATGACAAATGCCCCAGTCAGTTCTATATATGTGACCTATGATCAGGAAAAGAATATTAATGGCTAAATGACGGTGTGCAATATCAGTCAGCTATAGACCATATGTTATTGGGTCTAATCCTCCATGAAAAGTTAGAAATTATGCATATTTTGGCCAATTCAAGGTGAAAAAGGGGGCTGCTCCCACGATAAAACTAGGATAAACTTGAGCCAAAAGGTTCCAATTTAAGATAAATTCATGAGGAAGTGGTATTTCTTTAGGATCAACTCTCACGTTGAGAAATTGCTTAATCAATAAAGATACATGGATTTGGTGTCCCACCCAAGAAAGAGACCTAAGTCCTAATAACCCTGCTAGGTGGTGATTTCGCGTGGATTCCACATCTTTAATCCAAGCCAATTTTGGGGCGGCTTTATGATAATGGAACAAATAGGCAAAAAGCATTAATGATGCAAAGACTAATGCTCCAATAGTAGTACAATAAAGTTGTAATCACTGGTTATTCCAGTTGCTCGCCAAATCTAAAAAAAAATCAAAGGTTATTAATATTCCTCAAAAACCCCCACCCACATCATCATTCAATATTTCTTGACCCACATTTTTTTGTCCCCACGGGGATGGTGCATTGGTTGGGACAGGGTGACACTTGCAAAATGAGCACGGGTGGATTCCAGAGGAGGGTCTAAAATCCCTCTCTGGGCTCAGATGTCCCTCCTCTGTCCTGACCAATTGTGTCAAGGCCAAAGCCCCCATGATTTATCTCCTCACAATGCATGTGAGATAGTAGGTGGGGTCACTAGGTTGATAGTTCCAACCTTTTGCAAAATATTTCTTGACCTACTATTGTCCAAACTACCTGAGCACTCGGTGCAATGTGAGTAGGATAACTTAGCCATTCTTCATAATTTGAAAAATAGGCCCCATGGAAGTACATCCCACTCAGCCAAAGATAAATAATGGAGAGTTGACTGAAATGAGCACTAAATACTTTTCGAGCAATCTCCTCTAAATCACTAGTATGACTATAAAAATTGTGAGCATCAACATGTAGGTTCTAGATCCAAGTGATAGTATCGGGGTCTTTAGCTATTGTTCTTGAGAAATGGTCGGGTCTGGCCCATTCCTCGAAAGAGGTTTTTATAGGATCCTCATCTGCAAAAATTTTAACTTTTGGTTCCGACAAATGAACAATCATTATTGGATCGAGAGTATCGCTAGAAGAGGGGGTGAATAACGATCGTACAATTTTTTTTTCGTTCGTCTAAAACTCGAGTGATGCACAGCGGAATGTAAAACAATAGAAGTAAAGAGACAACTTTGTTTTACTTGGTTACATGGCCAGAAAGTTGCTACTCCAAGGCCCCGCGATCCTAGACCATGTACAAAGGGGCAATCCACTATAAGTCTCTTCCTCGTTGGAGGTAGGAGACAACGATTACAACAAAAAGACAAAAGCTTGAGGATGAGGCAACAAGTCTACCTCACCTCGTTACGATGAAAACTTCGAGTACAAGAAAAGTAAACAAAAGGTTGGAAGCTCGGCGTTTCGTCGGCGTTATGGAGGCATAGTGTTGTCATCGAAGCGTAGCATCGTTGGAGCACTTTGGGAGCAAGAATAGATGATACAAAGAGGTGAAATGACTCTTCTTTTATAGCCCTCCAAACCCTATCTCGTTGAGATCTGGATCTGGGTCAAAGAGCCTCATTTCCCTAAGATAAGTGGAGCTTATCTTGATTTTCATTGAGCTGGCCAGTTTGAATAACAGTCGACTGATGCTAGTAGCAGTCGACTGCCAATATCTGTCAGTTGACTATTGGACTGGTCACTCTTCTGTAGCAAAGAGTTAGCACAGAACTAACAAGTAATGGATAATACGACGACTACTTACCGTCCGATCTCGACCTAGACCTTTCACTGGAAGTTTTAGTCGGATCGCCGCCTAAGTTGTTGGTGCAGTAGGCACCTAAGTCGAACCTGAGTTTTGATTATAGCAAATGATACAAAGTTAAGCTCATGTCGTTATCTCACGAGCTAAATTGAGTGTGCAGAAAATTGCTATAGCTAGAGCTGAAGGCTAGTGACACCCGGAGGAAGCCGCGGTGGTCGGGCGAGACTCGGGTGACTTCGGAGGGAGCCGAAGGAATCGGGTGGAAGGCCGGAAGCGAAAGTGACATAGTAAGTATCGAGGTAAGCTCGTGTGTGTGCGAAAGTAAGTAAGGTCATATCCTCTTTACGGGGATGATCTTAAGCGTAGATCTGACCAAAGACATCCTATAGATGGTCTAGGTCGAGATCGGACGGTCGACGACCGTCGAAATTATGTTTTTGTTGAGCTAACTTTGACTTGCAGAAGCATCGATCGCTGCCCGGCTTGGAGGACTCATTCGTCGATCGATCGTCGGTCGGCCTCGGTGATCGCCATCGATCGATGATGGACATCAATCGTTGATGGTCAAAGGATCATTATCACCAAATTTCAAGGGGAGTGGTGCTCAAATATGATTGGCTAGGGTTCCTCTCGAAAAGGGGCTCAAAGGTTATAAAAGGAGGTCCTAACCTAGGGTTTCTTCATCAATTCTAAGTGCTCACAAACCTCCACAACTCTGCAATTTTTCGACGACTCTACGACGAAGTGTTGTCAACAACCCTAGTTTACTTTCTACTCTTTTAGTTGTTGATATTCTTATTTTGTCGTCTCTTTAAATATTGCAATTCCTTTTATTAATCGAGGTTTTCTATCGTTGCACTTTACATTAATAGAAGAGAGGGTTTGTCTCTCTATCTTTTCTTTCGAAGTTTTTTTTGTAATCATCAAACTCCTACCTCCAACGAGGAGGAGTGTTTTTAGTGAATTGCCCTCCGTGCGTGATCAAGGATCACTAGGGTCTTGGAGTAGTAGCCGAAGGCTACGAACCAAGTAAAAAAATATTTTTCTCATTTATTTATAGTTTATCTTTCCGTTGCAATTAACTGTCTACTCGAGTTTTAACAAACGAATTAAAAAAGAAAGGTTTATCGCTATTCACCCCCCCTCTAGCGATCCGCTTCGATCCAACATAAGTTCATCCCCATACAGAGGACATGACATCACCATTACTCTTCACTCAGTGCTTACCTCTGGTCCTTCTGACTTGTCGCTTAGCTTTCGGTCTCTATCGAGGTTCCTCGACTCCACGAGGTTCTCCTAGTGTCGCCCGACCACCACAGTTTCTCGACTCGAGATTCTCCGAGTGTTGCTTGACCTTGGTCTTAGCTTAAACACTTCTTGCACACTTAATACAGCTCATGAGATAACAATAATAACTTAACTTAGAACATTTGTTATAATCAAAATCTAGGTTCGATTATCTGGTGCTCTTGCACCAATAATCTCTCCCTTTTTGATCTATGGAAAATCGATTCAAAGTTAAGGCAACTTTAAGTATAAAATGACTATGAATAAACAAGTAGTTTAAAGCTTGTAGTAAAAAAAAAGTGAGTATGAGTAACAAGTGTAAGTATGTAGTAAAAATAAGCATGAGTAAGTTAGTATGAGTAACTTACTATAAGTATGAAATAAATATGAAATGAGTATAGAATGAGCATGAGTAAACTCTTTTTCAAATCCTCCCCCTTGAGGTTACCTCCCCCTTGACCTTAGATGAGTTTTTGAAAAAGAAGCTCAGCTCTCCCCCTTAACGTTTGGCCACTTAAAGAAAGTTTAAGTAAGTAAACTTTTGATCCCTTAACTTTGGCCCCTTTTCTCTCCCTTTTGTCATAAATAGAAAATATTTAGGGGTTTGTAAAAGAACTTTAGAATCACTTAACTTTATAAATAAGCGATTAACATTATAAGTCCAAGCATGTTCCTTTTAAATTTTGAAAATAATATTTTCAACATAAACTCAACTACTATAATGTTCAACTCTTTTTGAATTTTGATATGAAATGATCATTAAGTCGTGATTAGAGTTGGTTATTTTGAATAATTATACTCCATGATTCATATCGATGCACTAGATCTACATCTAGAATCAGGAGTCAAGTCCTAACATCTCACGCTCATCTATGTGACTCAGTACACAAACACATTGATCCTATGTGTTGTGAGATGTGTTGGCTCCTTAAATCTATAGGTGCATGCTTTCTAAGGGAAACCCTAAGCTAGTTCCATGTAGCAAGAAAAATAACGATAAACTATATGTATGAATTGAGTCCTATTCTATTACGCAAATCCCTAATCTTCGTCTGAGCAGACTAAATTCTGCTTCAGGTAAGGGTTTCGTGAAGATGTCCGCTAGGTTCGATTTCGACTCAACATATTTGAGTTTTATGGTTCCATTTGCTATGCGTTCTCGTACAAAATGATGTTTGACTTCTATGTGTTTAGTCCTAGAATGACAAATTGGGTTTTTAGTAAGATTAATAGACCTAATGTTATCGATTAAAATTCTAGTGTTACTAAAATTTAATTGAAAGTCTTGGAGAGTGTGCTTCATCCAAAGAAGTTGAGCTACACACTCACCCATGACAACGTATTCAACTTCGATGGTAGACAAGGCAACACAATGTTGCTTTCTACTACACCAACTAACTAGACTCGAGCCTAGGAGTTGGCAACAACCACTCATGCTTTTCCTATCGAGTTTACTACCGGCATAATCTGAGTCAGAGTAGCTGATTAGTTCGAACTCGCGTACCAAATTTCTACGTTTAGTGTTCCTTTTAGATACCTAAAGATTCATTTGTCTAGCGTTAGGTGCGATTCCTTAACACAAGATTGAAATCTCGCGCACATACTCACTGCGAAAAGTATGTCTGGTCGACTCGTAGTTAAGTATAGAAGGCTACCAATCGCGCTCCTATAGTATTTTAACTTTATCGATTTTCCTTCTAAGTCTTCTACTATGTTAACATTGGTAGCCACTGGTGTATTAATTTCCTTAGCGTCTTGCATTCCAAATCTATATATTAGTTCTTTAGCATATTTACGTTGGTGTAAGTAAATTCCTTCCCTAGTTTGTTTTATTTGTAAGCCTAAGAAAAATGTAAGTTCTCCTACTAAGTTCATTTCAAATTCACTTTCCATTAGTGAAATGAACTCATTTAATAATGTTGAATTAGTTGTACCAAAAATTATTTCATCTACATAAATTTGTGCAATAAAGATCTCTTTCCCTATGGTCTTTACAAAAAGGGTTGGGTCAACTAAACCTTGATTAAATCCCTTGGTCTTAAGGTAAATTGAAAGCCTTTCATGCCAAGCTCTAGGAGCTTATTTTAGTCCATATTGTTGGATCGAAGCGGATCGCTAGAGGGGGGGGGGTGAATAGCGATAAAATCCTTTTTTTGTTCGTTCGTTAAAACCCGAGTAGATAATTAATTGCAGCGGAAAGATAAGAAATAAATAAAGGAGACAAATATTTTTACTTGGTTCGTAGCCTTCGACTACTACTCCAAGGCCCTAGTGGTTCTTGACCACACACGGAGGGCAAAACACTAAAGAACTCCTCCTCGTTAGAGGTAGGAGTTAATCGTTACAAATAAAAGCAAAAAGCTTGAGGTAGAGGGACACTCCCCCTCTCCTTGTTACGATAAAAGCTCCGAGATTTGAAAGTAATGAACTAAAATAAACAACTTAAACTGACATAATAAAGAAAACAATTAAACCTAGACGTCAGAGAAGAAGCAATTCATTGTCGGAAAGTTGTAGCTTGGCGGAGGCTTTTGGAAGCTTGGAATTAATGATAAAACCCTAGGATTGGCCCTCCTTTTATAGCCTTTGAGCCCCTTTTCAAGAGGAACTTCACCCAATAGAGTTTTGGCACATGACTCCTTGAAAAATGGTGATAAGGCTTGACTCCTCGAGGTTGATCCTTGACCATCAGTTGACTGATGGCCATCATCAGTTGACTGATGGTAGCATCAGTCGAATGCTAACCTCCGATCATCGTTGATCTGAGTCGAGTCCTCCAAGTCGGGCAATGATCGATGCTAGCTGCAAGGCAAAGTTAGCTTAACAAAAACATTATTTTGATGGCCTCCGACCGTCCGATCTCGACCTAGACCACCTATAGGATGTCTTTGGTTGGATCTACACTTAAGATCATCCCCGTAAAAAGGATACGACCTTACTTATGCTCGTACACACGAGCTTACCTCGATACTTACTGTGTTACTTTTTCTTTCGGCCTTCCACTCGATTCCTTCGGCTCCCTCCGAAGTCACTCGAGTGTCACCCAACCACCGCGGCTTCCTCCGGGTGTCGCTAGCCTTCAGCTCCAGCTATAACAATTTTCTGCACACTCGATTCAGCTCGTGAGATAACGACATGAGCTTAACTTTGTATTGTTTGCTATAATCAAAACTCAGGTTCGACTTAGGTGCCTACTGTACCAACATATAAGGCTTTTCTAAGCTTGAAAACATGGTCAGGTTTGTCTAGACTTTCGAATCCAGGTGGTTGGCTAACATACACCTCTTCCTTAATGAATCCATTCAAAAATGCTGACTTAACATCCATTTGAAATAACTTGAATCCTAGATGTGCAGCGTAGGCTAATAGCATTCTAATCGATTCAAGTCTAGCTACGGGTGCATATGTTTCAACACAGTCTAACCCCTCTACTTGACTAAATCCTTAAGCAACTAACCTAGCTTTATTCCTCACAACATCTCCTTTATCATCAAGTTTGTTTCGAAATACCCACCTTGTTCCAATTATTGTTTTTCCCTTAGGTGGGGGTACTAATTCCCACACTTGACTCCTAGTAAATTGAGCTAACTCTTCTTGCATAACTATAATCCAATCGGGATCAAGAAGAGCTTGATCAATTGTTTTGGGTTCAATTTTTAAGATGAGTGAAATTTGACTTAGGTTTTTATAAGATGCTCTAGTTCGAACCCCTAAACTGGGATCACCTATTACTTGATCAATAGGATGATTTGATTGTAACTTAGATTGATTTGGGTTAGGATATATACTAGACTCATTTTGATGGTTAGGTTCAGGTCTAGCATCATTTTCAATTTGTTCATTAATCAATTCTATTTCGGGTTTCATAGTTTTGTTTTCTTCATCAAATATAGGTTGATTGTTTCTTCAATTTTTAGGGTTTCATTGTTATACACTCTATATGCTTTACTAGTCATTGAGTATCCTAGAAGTATTCTGGTAGTTGTTTTAGAGGTGAACTTTTCTAAGTAATCTTTAGTGTTTAATATATGTACCCTACATCCAAAAACCCTAAAGTACTTAATGTTGGGTAGTTTTTAGTAATATATTTCATATGATGTTTTAAGGTGTCTTCTAACTAGTAGAATCCTATTTTGAACATAGCAGGTCGTATTGATAGCTTCTGCCCAAAACCTAATAGGTAAGTTGAATTCATTTAGCATAGTCCTAGTGGCTTCTTGTAGGGTTCTATTCTTACGTTCAACTAGACCGTTTTATTGAGGAGTCCTAGGGTAGGAAAACTCATGGTGGTACCCGTTTTGGTTACAAAAGTCGGTGAACCTATGGTTTTCGAATTCACCACCATGATCACTTCTAATTCTTTTAATCCTAAGGTTCTTTTCATTTTCTAATAGTTTGCATATATTGGTGAGTTGATCTAAGGTTTCACTTTTATGTTTTAAAAACCTAACCCATGTGAACCTAGAGTAGTCATCGACTATAACTAGACAGTATAGACTTCCATTTAGTGACTTGGCTTCATGAGAGTTGAAAAGGTCTAAGTGTAGGAGCTCAAGTACACTTGTTGTTCTTTCTTGGTTAATTAGTTGATGTGAAGTCCTAGTTTGTTTACCTTGTTGACAAGCATTATATATTTTATTTTCCAAGTTGTTTAGGTTGGGTAGACCTCTAACTAAACCACTCTGACTCATTTTGTGTATGAGTCTTGGGTGAGAGTGGTTGAGTCGTCGGTGCCACAACTAGGATTCCTCTTGTTGTATTATTAGACACTTGGTTGAGGAGTTAGGTAAATTAATTGTATAGATATTACTATTTCTAGTTCCCTTAAGTATAGTTTTTAAGGTATCACTATTTTTAATTAGGCATTCATTTTGTAAGAAGATGATCTTATAGTTGTTGTCACACAATTGGCTAACACTAAGGAGATTAAACTCAAAATGTTCAACTAAAAGTACATTACGAATTATAAAGTTTAAGTTTAGCTCAATATCACCTGAACCGATGATTTTGAGCTTTCCATTATTTTTGAATGCTACCGATCCTTGGTTTTTGAATCTGAGCTTCAAAAATTTTAGTCAGTCTCCGGTCATGTGTCGGGAGCACCCACTGTCTAACATCCATTGATCCTATACACATAGTAGTTGGATCGGATATTGAAATTTTTAAAGTTGTTTGAATGTTTTAGCCTAGGAATTATCTCACCCTTTCTAAATGATCAAATATGTTATCCTTATATGTTTTTTGAGAAGATTTCAATTTTAACTTGATTAACTTTAGTGATTTCAAGATAGTCAACCTTGGGTTAGATTCAGATTTAACCTTTAGATCGTTAAGTAAGATTTTCAAGAAAATGACTTTTAGGTCGTGGCGAGGCATAGAGGCCTTATTTGATCGGAACAACGATCACTTCCTTAGATAAAGCCAATTTTAAGAAAATGTTCACTTAAGTCACTTAGGGTTACTTCCTGTTCTAACTAGTTTAGGATGTGGTAAGGTAGCTTCAGCTAGTTTAACTTAGCTGAGTGTACCAAGCTAGATACACCTTATCTAACTCATCTTGCCACGTCCTGATACTATGTTATCAAGGTTGACTAACTATTGATCTCATCTAGCCATTCTAAAAGTAAAAACAAAAAAATTAACTAAGCATGCAAAACTAAATCAACATATAGAGCAAACAAGTTTAGTACTAGCTCCCCCTGGACCATTGAACCGATGCGGTCTCTCCACGTAGTGGATTTGGTCCTTGGAAACCCAGTACTTGGTTGATCCTAATTGTGAATTCAAAAAGGTCTTAGGGACCCATGCTTAGACTTTTTGTCTATTTCGACTAACAATTGACATGTACGATTTGTTTGTTGTAGTTGATCTAAATCCAAGTATGACCTTATTGTACACGGCCCTTTGCGATCCAAGTAGTAGGTCAAGACCCTTGGATCCCAAAGTAAACCTTTCCAATGTTTTCCTAAGCTCTTGAACTTGTCTATTCAAGAGAGAATTCTCTTCCTCAAGTTGTTCAACTTGAGTTGAGTTTCCCTCTTGAACTTGACTAGTCGAAGAGATTAGGGAGACCTCATGCTTAAGGAGTTTGACCTCCTTAACCAGGGTCTCAACGTTGGACTCGGACTTAGCTAACTTCTTAGTTAAATATTTAATTGCACTATACAAAGTACTAATTATAGATCAACTCACCTTGATTGAATCTTTTGAATCGGATGCGGATCCGTGGCTTGTCTTGAATTGAAGTTCGTAGTCAGATCCAGAGTTAAAGTCGGTCTCAGACTCGTAGTTCGTGTCGGGTTCGGATTCATCTTCGGGTTCGATCGGCTTGGCCATGAATGCTAGATTGTTGAGTTCATCTTCTTCTTCCGACGACTCTTCCCAAATTTCATTGAAGGCCTTCTTTGTTTGTGCTTGCTTGTTCTTTAGCCTTGGACAATCGGATTTGAAGTGACCTCTTTTGTTGCATTCATAGCATTTGTAATTCAAATCTTGCTCGGGTCTCTTCTCCTTGGATTGCTTGATAGGTCGTCTTCTTCCTTTGACCATCTTTCAGACTAGATTTACTAGCTCGGTCTCTATTTCATCGTTCACCTCCGATTCGTACTCCTCTTCTTCTTCGAGAGGTGATTTGCTTTTCGCCTTCTTCTTTTGACCTGCAACTAAGGCAATATCTTTCTCGACTTGGGCCGAGTTAGATTGTTCATGCAATTCAAATTCTGAAAAAAGCTCGTCTAATCTAATTTTATATAAATCTTTAGATACCTTGTAGGCATCAACCATGGATGCCCAGAAGGTGGTTCTAGGAAAAGTGTTCAAGGCATACCTTATTATATCTCGATTCTTGACTTTTTGTCCGATCGAGTGGAAGCCGTTCATGATGTTCTGGATCCTCGCGTGAAGTTGTGTAGCGATCTCGTGATCCTGCATTTTCAAATTGAATAGTTTATTTAACAAAAGGTCACGCTTACAAACCTTCATATTGGGCGTCCCTTCGTGTAGCTCGATGAGATTATTCCATAGGTCCTTCGTGCTGATAAATGGTCCGACTCGATTGAGTTCCTCTTTGGAGAGCCCACATTATAGAATATGTGTAGCTTTAGCATCGACCTCCACTTGACGCTTCATGGAGTTCGCCCATTTGTCGCAATCTAGGAACTCACCGTCTTCGTTGGTTGGTAGCGTGAACCTGATTTGGATCACTATCCACATCTCGGCTTGGGTTTTTAGATAGCACTCCATCCGACCCCTTCCAATAACGGAAGTCATATCCATTGTAAAACGGAGATCGAGCGGTGCTAAACCCTTCGAGATGGGCCATCAAAAACAAACCTTGCACACAGAAAGTAAAAGACACGAAAAATTACCAAGACTTTGTCTTGGATTAGTAGTGCAGGAAAAAAATAATAAACTTAAATTGAACGAAACGAAGAATACGAAAAGAAAACAAAATTGCTAGATTGATGGTTGCACTGAATCTTAGCGCCCCTGCTCTGATACCAATTGTTGGATCGAGAGAATCGCTAGAGGGGGGTGAATAGCGATCGTACAAAATTTCTTTTCGTTCATCTAAAACTCGAGTAATGCACAGCGGAATGTAAAACAATAAGAAGTAAAGAGACAATTTTGTTTTTTACTTGGTTCGCAACCGAAGGGTTGCTACTCCAAGGCCCTGCGATCCTAGACCGCGTACGAAGGGGCAATCCACTGTAAGTCTTCCTCGTTGGTGGTAGGAGACAACGATTACAATGAAAAGACAAAAACTCAAGGATGAGGCAACAAACCTACCTCACCTCGTTACGATGAAAACTTCGAGTACAAGAAAAGTAAACAAATTGAAGGACAAAAAAAAGTAAAGACTACTGACGAAAAAGGTTGGAAGCTCGGCATTTCATCGGCGTTACGGAGGCGTAGTGTTGTCGTCGAAGCATAGCATCGTTGGAATACTTTGGGAGCAAGAATAGATTATCCAAAGAGGTGAAATGACTCTTCTTTTATAGCCCTCCAAACCCTAGCTCGTTGAGATATGGATCTGGGTCAAAGAGTCTCATCTCCCCAAGATAAGTGGAGCTTATCTTGACTTTTATCGAGCTGGCTAGTTTGAATACCAAGCCACTGATTACCCTCAACAGTCGATTGATGCTAGTAGCATCGGCTGCCAATAGCTGTCAGTCGACTGTTGGACTGGTCACTCTCCTGCAGCAAAGAGTTAGCACAGAACTAACAAGTAATGGATAATACGATGGCTACTTACCGTCCGATCTCGACCTAGACCTTCCACTGGAAGTCTTAGTCGGATCGTCGCCGCCTTCGTTCGCCCCAGACGACCTCACCATTACTCTTCACTCAGTGCTTATCTCTGGTCCTTCTGACATGTCACTTAGCTTCCGATCTCCACCGAGGTTCCTCGACTCCACGAGGTTCTTCTGGTGTCGTCCGACCACCACGATTTCTCAACTCGAGATTCTCCGGGTGTCGCTTGACCTTGGGCTTAGCTTAAACACTTTCTGCACATTTAACACAGCTTATGAGATAACAATAACAATTTAACTTAGAACATTTATCATAATCAAAACATATGTTCGATTATCTGATACCCCTGCACCAACAATTAAGACCTCCTCTTTCCAGACAACACATACAAAAGAGCCCATCAATCATCAAGGTTTTAGTGAATCTCCCAAAGATAGCTATTTTTTTTTATGATTGCATTTTTTTTTCCTATCTCTCATTCATCTATTTAGTTATTCACTAGAGCAATTATGATATTGAAGTCAATCCGAGGCAAGTGTTCAGATTATTATGGCATGACAATTAGGTGCCCAATTGGCACGTTTTTCCTTGGAAAGTACTTTCCGGGTGAAACAAAAAAGTATTTTTTTTTAAACCTAGTATACTTATAATGTATAAATACCCATATGAATGTACTTCTATGGAATATTCTATTCCTTTAATACAAAATCACAAGATCATTCATTAGGATTGATAAAATCCATTGCATATATTATCCATATTTAGTAACATATCTTGTATCTTTCTTTTACTAGCTTTATTAGTTTTATTCTATATCATTTTATCCCTGTGAGATACCATACAATGATTTTATTTTAAAAAGAAAGGATATAATGAAACTCTTGATTGGATCTTTTCATGGGAACACGATCTATTTTATTTGATTGATGGATCCAATAACTAATTTTAATGAATTAAAAAAGGAAGTGATCTTATTCAAAATGTCTCGTGATCTTCAACCAATTTTGTGCTTCAGACTAAACACTATAGCTTGTTTCCAATGCTCAGTAGCTTGATCGGACCAAGTCTATGTAATTTCAAAATCACCTTGTAGAATAGTTTGTTCTTCCCAATCAGAATAGGTAGCTTCTTCCCTTAGAATCGTACTTGAGAGTTTCCTACCTCATACGGCTCGACAATCAATTTTTTTTGCTTGTGCCCCCATCTCAATCTACCTTTTGTTAATTGAATTAGATTTGTTATAAAAGTATCCCTTTTTTTTTTTGTTAGCCAAAAAAGTTAATTACATAAGTTTAAAACTTTAATTTTTTGAACGATAAAAAACTTTATCCTTTCTCCTAGCTTCAGAGGAATGAAGTATGGATTGACGCTATATCCTATATATAAAAGTGTTAAAATATAGTGTTAGAATTCTCTAAAAGATAACTATCTCAATTGCATATATACAGTTTATATAATATAGATAAGACTTTCTTCTCCAATATCCTAAGATAATATAATATAAAAAAAAAAGAACTTATGATCTTTGGGATCTAATGCTACACCACTACTCAATACCTTAGTTGACCAACTCTATTACATAATTTGATTCCTAACTTTTATGTTGTATCATAGGATAAGCAAGCAAAGCCGTTCTTAACTCTATTGACCAAATAGCTTGCTAATTGATGACACTTTCTCTATCAATTCAATCCTTTATCCTTGGAGTATATAGGCTTTATCCATTTCTTCTTATTTTTGATTCTCGTGAAGTATAATTACTTGCTACAACTGATAAAAATCGTTGCTTTAGATTGAATCTTTTTTCCTTCTTTCTAGTGTTGAGATAATCACACATAATGATAGATCATGACCATATTATTAAAAGCCTGTGGCAAGAATGAGTTTTGTTGGTGCTCAGGAATAATATTCTAAAGCCCTTGTATGCTCTTCATTGCTTGTGTGTATAAGTCTTAAGTTATAGTGTATAAATTCGATCATAGATATCAATTTTTGGTCGTGTAGCTTCGTAATAATTTTATAAAGCTTCTGCATAATTTCTTTCGGATTGAGCCAATATCCGTTACAGTCATTCATTCTATTCAAAGAATTTCCGTTCTTGAATTGTACTTGATATTTTCATTTCATATGGCTCCTCCCTTCTTTCTGCGCATAATAGTAAAGGAAATAATCCATGAAATGAAATTTTTACTATTCTACTTAAGGAGTTAGTATTTTTACGAGAAATCTCTAACCAGCCTTCTTGCAAGAGGTTTTTTTATTAACACCAACCCTATTAGTACTAGATGAAAATGATAACTCCAGCAGTTTCTTTATCCCCAGCACCCCTATTTCTAGGAATTAGTCACTTCAACAATCTTTGATGGTTATACGAATACCCAATGTACTAACGAGATGGATGTTTGTTGTCCCAACCATTCTTGTTAGCCCCGATGCCGATAAGGAAAAGGGTAAGGTAATTTATAACAAAGTTTTCATGTTGTTGATTCCTAGGTATAGTATCTTCTTCTATGTGTTCAGATTTTCGAAAGAACAATCAAAGTTCTACATTAAAAAGACATGAAAAATATTATGAACTTATAAGATAAAAAAATATTTTCATTGATATGAGACCCTTTAGGTATAACCTAAAAATAAAACTATAGACCACTTAATTCCAAAGTGGACAATATCATACAATTGTGGAGATATATGAATCTTATAGACACTAACAATTGATATTAGAGCTATTGGTCCATGTTGAGCCATGAGTCTTAAATGAAGGAAGTGAAGACTCCCATGTCCAGATCAAGAGAACTAGACACCGGATAGAAAGTCCAATTGAGTCAGAAGTGTCACGCCCCAGAGCATGCCGAGCCAAAAATCAAACGGACGACATCTCCCTTGTACGTGGCAACATTTCGAGTTAATACAAGGCCCGTAGGCTCACAATAACAACATAACATATAAATATGAAAACAACCACAACAACATAACAACTAATTACAACAACTACACAGCGGAAACATAAAACACAACAATATCAATCCCACACATGCATACCGGTATGACTAACACATCACAACAACACGGAACCTCGACAAAATCCGAATATACAACATGTACATCACGAAAACTCCAAAATACAATACACAACGGACGGAACGCCAAAACAAACACGGGAGCCTCGGAGGTGAGATGAGATGTCAGCCAGCGGTGCTCCAAGCCGTCACGAAGTATTCTACCTGTTACCTGGGCGACAGAAAAACCTAGGGTCCGTGGTGGTGGTGAGTAAAACTCAGCAGGTAATAGAAAACATGTATATATGTAATATCACATGTATTTCAACAACATAATTTATAGGTACAACAGGTATATCAGCCTAGTATATAAATACAAGAATATACCATCTAACCAAATGAACAACATAAAATGCAGACATACCTGAAGTCTGTTATGCTACTCTGATCCAACCTAAACATATATCCAACATATATATATATAACAGGAAGAGTAATACCAACTCATAATCTACTCGTGCTATAGGTCAAGGTATCTAATGGTCTGTCCAACACATACCAGTATCCGACACAACTGTATAACATATGCAAGAAGCATGCATGAATATGATGTACAATCAAATGCAGCAAGCATAATACAATCAAATGCAACATCACAATAAGCATATATATATAGACTGCATCTATATATGTATACTAATCACAATCATCCATATATATATATATATATATATATATATATATGGCAATATGCAAAAATGTCATAAGTCGGCAATGCAGCATGCATGGTCATGTCAGCTCACCCTAAAGCTACCACGACCACAGTGTGACCTCGGTGGCTCGAGCATGACAACTGTCCCAACTCAACACCAACCACTACTCTCGAGTGGTCGAGTGGGCAGTATGATCGAGTAGCATATAAGCGTAAAGAGCAAGCTACACGATGGGGGTCCCTGTTGTTGGCCACTCCGACAGTCACTACCCATGAGTGGTCGAGTGTCACACACGCAGGACTACGACACGCAAATCCAACTACCACGGTCTATAGTGGTAGAGTGCGGCACCACAATGCTCTGCCCTCACACCGGGTATTCCTCCTATGAGTAACCGTGGAGGCAGGATGACTGGCGACACTCTCAACCACAAGAGAGACCTCGTCGCCAGTGTGCATGCAAATGACATGAATGCAATGTCTCACATATAGACATCCACCATACTCTCTATTCTACAGAAAGTCATACTAATCAGATCAACGCACTCTCTGTCTTACAGAGAGTCGTACTCAACTGATCAACGGACTCTCTATCCTGTAGAGAGCCGTACTCAACTGATCATAACTCTCTATCCAATAGAGAGTCGTACTCAACTGATCGACACACTCTCTATCCTGTAGAGAGTCGTACTCGACTGATCATAACTCTCTATCCAATAGAGAGTCATACTCAACTGATCGACACACTCTCTATCCTGTAGAGAGTCGTACTCGACTGATCATAACTCTCTATTCAATAGAGAGTCGTACTCAACTGATCGACACACTCTCTATCTTATAGAGAGTCGTACTCATCCGATTGTAACAAACTAGGACCATCGGTCCGTAGCGACACACTAAGTATCATTACCCTTACCATTTACACAATACATGGTTGGTGGTAACATGCAACCTAAGGGTATTAGAATTAACCCTACGTTCAAAACATTATCTATCCACAGATGACCTCTTTGCCCAATTTACTATCAGGTTGTCATCCGGGCTTTACTATTCACACTTAACTAAATAAATTTTACCTATATATATATAACTCCTAATCATGATTAAATGTAACATGATAGAAACAATGGAGTTAATAGCCAAAGGTAAAGTATCAAGCATAAGATAATAAGAGCAGGGTCAAGGTAACATGATCATATAAGATGATCATGCATCCAAATCTGTATACATTAAAACTACCTGATCAGGGTAGGAATTACCCACCTGATATGTAGCTCGTGCTGATTGTATTCGCGTCCGTGAATTTGCCTCATATCAAAATCCTGAAATCAGAGAATACCAATATAATCCAACAATAACACATCCAGATCAGTTAACTAAACAACTGATATGCAACTATAAACATTCAAATCTTACTTAATCTCTGCTTCAATCACAACCATCCTCTTAATCCGCTTAATGGAATTTGATCTGCCCCAATCATTAACTACAAGTAAATCCCTTCCCATTGTTTTAAATCAATGAATCAACACAAAACATGATATACTTTCAATTAATAGATCAATACACAAACTCTCCTACCTTAGATGTCATCGTTCAACATCATGCTCCCCAATTGATATCAAATCCAATAATGGCTATGTCACATATCTGAACCCATAGATCAATTCATAGATCGACCCTTCCATTGTGCGATAAGGTTGGAACCATTGAAGTCCATGATATCACACCCCTCTAGGGCATTTGGTCAGATAACCTATATGCTTCATCTAAGTGGCCAAATTGGGTCACAACAATTTCGTTGATACTTGACGCTGTCCAAATCCACTGCACACAATAACAATAACCTGAACAACACCTCAAATCAGAGTTATATTTACCGTTTACCTGCTTTTGAAGTCCCTCGGCAGCCAACCCTCCATTACCCCTGTTCACCAGCTCCAATTCTAATCAAGAAGGACGCAGTAGATGAAGTTGTCGCTGGTCGATGATAAGAACGCGAGCATGGAAAGGGGGTCAGTTCTCCTTGCTACTTGAATCGACAGAGGATGACACAACGGCGGCTACGCTGGGAGAGGAGGCGCGGCGTCGGTGGCAGAGGAGTCGGGCGGTTGTGCTGCTGCTGTGTTGGGGTGGCAACCGGCTGTCGTTGAAATAGAAGAAATAGAGAGGGGGAATACCACCGACGCTCGAGTGAGATCGTGAGAGAGAATGCTGCCGGTACAGCGGCCAAAGCGATCGAAGACTAGGGATCGCAAGAGGGAGAATCACAGCGGTGAAGAGAAGAAGTTGCAATCGGCTGCTGCTGCCGGCGTTCGATGGGCACCTCCGACAGGGCTGGCGACCAACACGCCTCTCCGGCGACGCTCGAGGGAAAGAGGAGAGGAGTCGGGGATCGAGAATGAGGAAACGGGGAGGAAAGTGATCGGGCACGATTTGGGGAGGAGAAGAGGTCAACGCGATCGGGAAAATGGCTCGCTCGCATTAGAGACGAGTGGGTTTTTAATGCTAAGTGGTTGAGTTAGTCTAGATCAAATCCGAGTTAATCCAACTCGACCCAACACCCATTTAGGCTTTAACCTTCCTCCAAATGGTCATACAAATCCCCTTTAATTTCAGAAAAATTTCTGAAAAATTCTACAAGATAATTCCCAATTGGAAAGGATTTTTTTTTCCGATATCTTACATTCTCCCCCACTTATAAAAATTTGGTCCTCAAATTTCATACTAACATGCAAAAATTTCTTCAAGCAAGTTTTCGAAAGGACCACCTACCTTCCTCAAGTTAATAGATGAGACTATCGAGCCCAGATATTATATTCCAGCCCCCACATAGCCTCCTTATCGGTATGATGCTGTCATCCAACCTTTACGAGTCGGATGGTCTCCGTCCCCGGTCTACGTAACTCTTCCGTCGTTATAGGAAGATTCCACTGAATGAACGTGGTCCTCCTAACTGCCTCTGAAATCCATGACACAGGATCTCAATAGATTCTCCAATGCCTGAATCATACGCTTAAACTGTCCATTCGTCTACGGATGAGACGTTGTACTGAGTTGAAGCTCTATGCCCATGGTCTGATGCAGACTCTACCAAAATTGCGAGGTAAATCGCAAGTCTTTATCAGATATAATACCCAAAGGCATGCCATGCAATCTGATAATCCCTCGTCAGTACAACTCTGCCAGATGATCCAACAAGTCCATTCCACGAATAGGCAGAAAGTGAGCTGAGTTGGTTAGTCGATTACCCAAATCGCATCATGCCCCTTACGAGTTCTAGGTAATCCCGTAACCAAATCTATCATGATTTGCTCCCACTTCCATTCCGGAATCGGAATTTTCTAGAGCAATCCAGTGGGTTTCTAATGCTTAGCTTTCACCTGCTGGCGTACTAAACATCGAGCAACAACATCTGCTATAACCCTCTTCATACCGTTCCACTAGTATGAACATTTCAACTCTCGGTACATCCGAGTACCATCAGGATGAATAGCAAATATCTAATGATGTGTCTCCTGCAGCAACTCTTTCTTAAGTGGATGCGTGTCCATAACACATATCCTTATTAGAGACGGAAAATTATCTTCTCACAAGAGAAGTTCATCAACTATTCAAAATCCACTCTACCACACACTCTGTAAGTGCATGGAAGACTATAGCGATCAATCTCACTTGTTATAATTGTTTACGTACCAGCAACTCTATAGTAGCTACCCAGTAGCTAGTCAAGACTCCATGAGCACTTCTGCTCCATATCACTACAAATCCAAATAATAACTACTAAAACCACGTCATGTATATGACAGCTATCTCGTAGTTTCTTAATTGATGTAGGCATAAGATATGCCTCATTCAACTGCGTCGGAATCGCTCTGTTCCTTGGATCGTTGCATCCGCGTCCAACCTCCTTTTTATCCACTCCAAAAGGATTAACTAATACTTGCGTAAAAGTTAACCGCTATCTAGGTCCTGTAACTGGTTTCACCAGCTTCTGACTAAATGATTTCCAACATCACCTTTGTCAAACAAGTCTGTGGTATAGTAATGCTAAGACATTCTATCCACATCTACAGTACTAACCAAACAATACAAGGCAAACCACCATCTACGGTGGTCGAGTGCGCAACTCCAACTACCACAATCAACAGTGGCCAGGTTACGCAACTCCAACAATCACAAACTGATCCAATCGTGTCCAGGATACACGATTCTCAAATTCATGGACGACTAAATTGTTAATTAGTCTAACAACTTAATCAAAACTCATAAAATTCATACTAAGTATGAAATGGTTGTCTCTACACACCTACATCCTCTTTACTCTAAGCTGATGATATATTAATCATCACAATGACAATGATAATTGTATGACACCATGTTACTACAATATCAATACTCCAGTTGTAAATCGACTCTAGAGTATACACAGGTGTCCTTTGCTGATCTAAATAGATCATCTATCCACAATAGAGGATATTCACTTTTAACAACTATTGCATTCCATCATCAATAATCGATGCATAGTCTCAAAGATTCATCTCTCTTTTAACAAAGAGTTTGATCTTCTCGAGGAGGAATCGATAGATAATTATCCCTTCCAACATCTCCTATAATCGCAACTTACATTCTTCCAATTCCCATAGTGTTTAGTAACACTTATACCAGTTAAATTATCACCTGACATGGGATCTTCGATATTGGAACTATTTCCGCAATCATTTCGATCACCTACTCCACTTGCCTATGCAATAGCAAGGCTAGGAGTTCATCCGAATACTCTCGGATTATTCGCATATCTTAGAGACATATCATACCATACTCTCAATAATTTGACCATCCGTAAGGACATGTCTACAATAAAGATATGTCTATCCAAGTCTAAGGGCATCCCTTAACTTTTTAATTGTTGGTCCACATCTCACATAATGGTAGAGATACCACCGACCCACAAGTCGATGCATAAGAACCCTTCTAATCCGAACTAATAATGTTCTAGACACAGATACCTGTAACTACAAGCATCTCTCAATATATTAACCTTGAGGCTAAACTAAAGTAATACCCTGAACAATCCGTTATCTGTCGATCTGATTCAAAGGCTCCTCGCAAGTCTTGGCCTTTCTCCGAAGAGAAGAAGATCAGATCCAACAGTCAGCGATAACACGGTCGCATTTCTATGACGAATGACCCGAGGATTTTCCTGGATCATCTGATCCTATCACTTAATTCTACGAGCTGCAACTGTAGAATACAAAATAGATACGACCATCGTCGTATACTCTCTCCTCTGTACAAATCAAATCACATCTGGAAGTAACTGTTGTTGTCTGCATGAGTCTTCTGCGATGTCTTCTACTGATGCTGCTTCTGTGCTGATCTCTGCTGAAGGATAGTATCAAGGAACTCCAACCACGCCTGAGGTAGTAGGTTGTTGTTGATAAGATAACTCAATCTTCTGCCGATCTCGACTAGGGATCGCAAGAGGGAGAATCACAGCGGTGAAGAGAAGAAGTTGCGATCAGCGCACGCCGGCGTTCGATGGGCACCTCCGTAGTGGCGACAACACGCCTCTCTGGCCCGAGGGAAAGAGGAGGCAGTCGGGGATCGAGAATGAGGAATCGGGGAGGAAAGTGATCGAGCATGGGTTGGGGAAGAGAAGAGGTCAACGCGATCGGGAAAATGGAAGAAATGGCTCGCTTGCGTTAAAGGAAGAGACGAGTGGGTTTTTAATGCTAAGTGGTTGAGTTAGCCTAGATCAAATCCGAGTTAATCCAACTTGACCCAACACCCATTTAGGCTTTAACCTTCCTCCAAAAGGTCGTACAAATCCCCTTTAATTTCAGAAAAATTTCTGAAAAATTCCACAAGATAATTCCCAATTAGAAAGGATTTTTTTTTCGGTATCTTACATTCTCCCGCACTTATAAAAATTTGGTCCCCAAATTTCGTACTAACATGCAAAAATTACTTCAAGCAAGTTTCCGAAAGGACCACATACCTTCCTCAAGTTAACAGATGAGACTATCGAGCCCGGATAGTATCTTCCAGCTCCCACATAGCCTCCTCATCAGTATGATGTTGTCATCCAACCTTTACGAGTCGGATGGTCTCCGTCCTCGGTCTACATAACTCTTCTGTTGTTATAGGCAGATTACACTGAATGAACGTGGTCCTCCTAACTGCCTTTGAAATCCATGACACAGGATCTCAATAGATTCTCCAATGTCTGAATCATACACTCAAACTGTCCATCCGTCTACGGATGAAATGTTGTACTGAGTCGAAGCTCTATGCCCATGGTTTGATGCAGACTCTACCAAAATTGCGAGGTAAATCGCAAGTCTCTATCAAATATAATACCCAAAGGCATGTCATGCAATCTGATAATCCCTCGACATTACAACTCTTCCAGACGATCCATCAAGTCTATTCCACGAATAGGCAGAAAGTGAGCTGAGTTGGTTAGTCGATCACCCAAATCGTATCATGTCCCTTACGGGTTCTAGGTAATCCCGTTACCAAATCTATCATGATTTTCTCTCACTTCCATTCCAGAATCAGAATTTTCTAGAGCAATCCAGCGGGTTTCTGATGTTCAGCCTTCACCTGCTGGCATACTAAACATCGAGCAACAACATCTGCTATAACCCTCTTCATACTGTTCCACCAGTATAAACGTTTCAACTCTCGGTACATCCGAGTACCATCAGGACGAATAGCAAATATCTAATGATGTGTCTCCTACAGCAACTCTTCCTTAACTGGATGCGGATCCAGAACACATAACCGTCCAAAATCCACTCCACCACACACTCTATAAGTGTATGAGAGACTATAGCGACCAATATCACTTGTTGCAACTATTCATGTTCCAACGAATCAATAGTAGATACCCAGTAGCTAGTCAAAATCCCATAAGCATTCTTGCTCCATATCGCTATTACACGAGATCATATCTGTTAAAACCACATCACATGTATAATAGCTTATCTCATAGTTTCTTAACTGACGTAGTCATATGATATGCCTCATTCAACTGCATCGGATTTGCTCCGATTCTTGAAACGATGCATTTGCATACAACATCCTTTTGTCCACTCCAGAAGGATTAACTAATACTTGTGTAAAAGTTAATCGCCATCTAGGTTCTGTAAACTGGTTTCCCCAGCTTCTGACTGAATGATTTCCATCATCACCTTTGTCAAACAAGTTCGTGGTATAGTAATGTCAAGCATTCTATCCACATCTCCAGAATTAACCAAAACATACAAGGAAAACCACCATCTATGGTGGTCGAGTGCGCAACTCCAACTACCACAATCAACAGTGGCCAGGTTACGCAACTCCAACAACCACAAATTGATCCAATCGTGTCCAGGATACATGATTCTCAATTCCAGTGGCGACTACATCGTTAATTAGT
Source organism: Wurfbainia villosa (assembly GCA_025175895.1). NCBI lineage: Eukaryota > Viridiplantae > Streptophyta > Magnoliopsida > Zingiberales > Zingiberaceae > Wurfbainia > Wurfbainia villosa. Next base: position 349,363 of record JAKLTH010000054.1, on the reverse strand, counting down.
CTAACAACTTAATCAAAATTCATACAATTCATACCAAGTATGAAATTGTCGTCTCCACACACCTGCATCTCTTTTACTCTACGCTGATGATATATATTAATCATCACAACAACATTGATAATTGTATGACACCATGTCACTACAATATCAACGCTCCAGTCGCAAATCAACCTTAGAGTATACATAGGTGTTCTTTGCTGATCTAAACAGATCATATATCCCTAACGGAGGATATTCACTTTCAACAACTATCGCATTCCATCATCGATAATCGATGCATAATTTCAAAGGTCCATCTCTCTTTCAACCAAGAGTTCCGGATCTTCTCAAGGAGGAATACTGGGACATATAAATATCCCCTCCAACATCTCCTATAATCACAACTTGCGTTCTTCTAATTTCTATAGTGTTTAACAACATTGATACCAACAACACTATCACCCGATATGTGATATTCGATACTAGAACTATTTTTCGCAATCATTTCGATCGCCTACTCCACTTGCCTATGCAACGGTAAGCCTTGGAGTTCATCCGAAACTATATCCGAAGGATCTTGGATTATACGCACATCCGAGAGCATATCGTACCATACTTCCAACAATTTTACCATCCATAAGGATATGTCTACCGTAAAAGTATGTCTATCAAAGTCTAAGGGCATCCCTTGACTTCTTAATTGTTGGTTCACCTTTCACTTGACGGTAGAGATACCACCGACCCACAAGTCGATGTATAGGAACCCTTCTTATCCAACTGAGAATGTTCAAGACAAGGATACTTGTAAACTACAAGTATCTCTCAATATATTCCCCCAGAGGGTAAACTAGGGTAATACCCTGAACGACTAATTATCTATCGATCTGATCCAAAGGCTCTCCATAGATCTCGACTTTTCCCCGAAGGAAACCAGATCAGATCCAACAGCTCGCGATAAAGTGGTCGCATTTCTGCGATGAATGATCCGAGGATTTTTTCCTAGATCATCCGATCCTATCACTTAAATCTACAAGCTACAACTGTAGAATACAAAATAGATACGACCACCGTCGTATACTCTCTCCTCTGTACCAAGCCAATCCACATCTGAGGGTAACTGTTATTGTTGTCATCTGCATGAGTCTTCTACGAGTTGATGCTGCTTCTGTGTTGATCTCTGCGGAAGGGGAGTATCAAGGAACTCCAACCACACCTGAGGTAGTAGGTTGTTGCTGAAGAGATAACCTAATCTTCTGTGTTGATCTCTGCTGTCGAGACAATGCATCATCCTCCTAATACCATCGATAGTCTTCAACCGAGTCTTCAAAGTACACCTCCTCCACTATCGTTGCTCATAATAGCAATAAATGTAAATTGATCCAACGGATAATCTGACTTCGCGTATCTTCGTGATCCGCACTGCACATAAATAATCCCTCCGGAGTCTTTGTTCTGATTTTGCTGATGTGCACGAGAACATTCTGATGATCTGCGGTTGGTCTTCTATAATCGGAAAATAGCTCAAGGCATATGACTCTGATCTTGCTCCTTTTGTCCAACATTCGGAGGCTTCTTATTCCAATATCTGACTTGTAAAGTCTGCTTATCGATCTCCAACTTTTTAAACACTTGTACGGAGTCATTTCTAAACTCATGACTCGATCCAGTGTCTTTCGGTAGGATCTGATAGAAGATCCAGTCATCTTAATCTAAAAGTAAGCCAACAATCGTGGGTGGCTTAAAACATCCATTCACACTCCTGAGCTATTAGGTGGTCGTAACCTTTGCAAGTCTCACGACTCTGCACAGTACACTATTACTAACCGATCACCCTTTCTTGAAGCTCAAGAATTCCTTACAATGTTTCACTACAAGTGACACGGGGAAATACTCTATTTCAACATCACTAGACCATGATCAAGTGATATATTATTTCCCGTAGATTATTTTCTGCATTTACCACCAAATACCGCAGATCCCGATAATGGTATGCAAATAACTCTACTTCTTTTGTATAACCCAAGGTAAGTACTCAAAGTACCTCAAGGTTATACAACCCAAGACGAATTTAACAACTCGTGGATAAAATCCCTATACAACACCGTAAACTAGCCTTTCCGCTTATCCATCAATAATAGTCAATTTGTCTTGTCCATTACCCAACAGGTAATGATCTGACTAGCATAATTAGTCAAAATCTCTAAGACTGTAGTCTCTGATTTTTCACAAGAAATGTGACGACTTGACCCTTGTTTTCCGACTCGGTATCAGTCGGCTCTCAAAGGTAAATCACCTTTTCGACACAGGTTCAAGATTCACAGACTCAACAGGTCGTTCCCGTGGTAAACTCATACCACAGTTATGAACAATAACCAAAACCCTACAGGTTATTCCCTGTTATATACACTAACTACATAGTCAACAAAACCGGGAGTATAAACCCTATTGGCAACTCCGGTTGGTCACCTCGGTGGACGACCTCTACCACAAGTCTACACAAGTATAATATATCTAATTGTATATACTCGTTAATCAAGTCTAGATAACATCTAACTAAATATAAGTTATCAGGGATTCTTACCTTGTGCTGCTTGGAGCTCAGGTCGTTGTCCATCTCATCTCAGAAAAACCAAAACCGAAACAAATCGACTCCCGAGAATCCAAGACTCGAGACAAAAACATTGTATGGCATCACAGAACCTTGGGCTCTGATACCACTAAAGTTGTCACGCCCTGAGAGCATGCCGAGCTGAAAATTAAACGAACGACATCTCCCCTGTACGTGGCAACATTTCAGGTTAATACAAGGCCCGTAGGCCCACAATAACAACAACATATAAATATGTAACCAACCACAACAACATAACTAACTAACTACAACAACTACACAGCGGAAACATAAAACACAACAACCTCACAACTACATGGTGCATACCGGTATGACTAACACATCACAACATAATGGAATAGCGACAAAAATCCGAATCCCCAAGTCCACAACACAGTACATTAGGAAAACTTCAAATACATATCACAATGTACGAAAAGCCCAAACAAACACCAGAGTCTCGGAGATGAGATGAGATGAAAGCTAGCGGTGCTCCAAGCCGTCACGAAGACTTCTACCTGTTACCTGGGCGACAGAAAAACCCAGGGTCCGTGGTGGTGGTGAGTAAAACTCAGCAGGGAATAGAAAAATATGTATATATGTAATATCACATGTATTTCAACAACATAATCTAGAGGTACAACAGGCATATCAGCATAGTATATAAATACAAGCATATACCGTCTAACCAAATGAACAACGTAAAATGCAGACATACCCAAAGTCTGCTATGCTACTCTGATCCAACCTGAACATATATCCAACATATATATAACAGGAAGAGTAAGATCAACTCACAATATACTCAAACTACAGGTCAAGGTATCTAATGGTCTGTCCAACATATATACCAGTATCCGACACAACTATATAACATATGCAAGAAGCATGCATGAATATGATGTACAACCAAATGCAGCAAGCATAGTACAATCAAATGCAACATCACAATAAGCATATATATATATACTGCATCTATATATATATTAATCACAACCATCCATATATATATATATATATATATATATATATATATATAGATATATATATATATATATATATATATATATATATATATATATATATATATATATATATATATATATATACATGCATATATGTATATATATATGGTAATATGCAAAGCGCCCTCAGATACGGCAATGCAGCATGCATGGTCATGCCTTCTCACCCCTACTCGCTACCACGACCCGGGCATGACATGACAACTATCCCAACTCACACCAACCACTGCTCTAGAGAGGCCGAGTGGGCAGTATGATCAAATAGCATATGAGCGTAAAGAGCTCGCTACACAATGGGGGTCCCTACTGCTGGCCACTCCGACTAACACTACCAATGAGTGATCGAGTACCACGTACCCAGGACAACTGTACGCAACTCTAACTACCACCATTTATAGTGATAGAGTGCGGCACAACAGATGCTCTGACCTCACACCGGTTACTCCTATGAGTAACCGTGGAAGCCTCTCAACCACAAGGAGACTACGTTGCCAACATGCATGCAAATGACATGATTGCAATGTCTCACATACAGACATCCACCATAGACTCTCTATTCTACAGAAAGTCATACTGATCAGATCAACGCACTCTCTATCCTATAGAGAGTCGTACTCAACTGATCAACGGACACTCTATCCAATCAGAGTCGTACTCAACTGATCAACGGACTCTCTATCTTGTAGAGAGTCGTACTCAACTGATCGACGCACTCTCTATTCTTAGAGAGTCGTACTCGACTAATCATAACTCTCTATCCAATAGAGAGTCATACTCAACTGATCGATGCACTCTCTATCCTATAGAGAGTCGTACTCGACTGATCATAACTCTCTATCCAATAGAGAGTCATACTCAACTGATCGACGCAGTCTCTATCCTATAGAGAGTCATACTCGACTAATCATATCAAGCTGGGACCACCGGTCCATAGCGACACACTAATCATTCTTCACTTAACCATTACACAACACATGGTTGGTAACAAGTATGTAACATACGAGTATTGGAAATAAATCCTATATTTAGGGCATTACCTACCCACAGATGACCTTTTTGCCAATTTATAAATTGGGTCATCACCCGTACTAACATTTACACCCTGCTAAACATCTAGGCCAATTTATATCACATCTATAACTCCTAAATCATGATAGAGAATATGTGATATCAACAATTGAGCATAAATACATCCAACGATAAGTTCAAGCATAAGATAATAAGAGCAGGGTCAAGGTAACATGATCATATAAGAGGATCATGCATCTAAATTTGTATGCATTAAAACTACCTGACCAGGGTAGGAATTACCCACCTGATATGTAGCTCGTGCTGATTGTATTCGCGTCTGTGAATTTGTCTCGTATCAAAATCCTGAAATCGGAGAATACCAATATAATCCAACAATAACACATCCAGATCAGTTAACTAAACAACTGATATACAACTATAAACATTCAAATCTTACTTAATCTCCGCTTCAATCACAACCATCCTCTTAATCCGCTTAATGGAATCTAATCTGCCCCAATCATTAACTGCAAGTAAATCCCTTTCCATTGTTTTAAATCAATGAATCAACACAAAACATGATATACTTTCAATTAATAGATCAATACACAAACTCTCCTACATTAGATGTCATCGTTCAGCATCTTGCTCCCCAATTGATATCAAATCCAATAATGGCTACGTCACAGATCTGAACCCATAGATCAATTCATAGATCGACCCTTCCATTGTGCGATAAGGTTGGAACCATTGAAGTCCATGATATCACACTCCTCTAGGGCATTTGGTCAGATAGCCTATATGCTTCATCTAAGTGGCCAAATTGGGCCACAACAATTTCGTTGATACTTGACGCTATCCAATTCCACAACACACAATAACAACAACCTGAACAACACCTCAAATTAGAGTTATATTTACAGTTTACCTGCTTTTGAAGTCCCTCGGCAGCCAACCCTCCATTACCCCTGTTCACCAGCTCTAATTCTAATCAAGAAGGACACAGTAGATGAAGTTGTCGCTGGTCGATGATATGAGCGCGAGCAAGGAAAGGGGGTCAATGCTCCTTGCTGCTTGAATCGACGGAGGATGACACAACGGTGGCTGCGCTGGGAGAGGAGGCGCGACGTCAGTGGTAGAGGAGTCGGGCGATGGTGCTGCCGCTGTGTTGGGGTGGCAACTGGCTGTCGTCGAAACAGAAGAAACATAGAGGGGGAATACCGCCGGTGCTCGAGTGAGATTGTGAGAGGGAACGCTGCTGGTGCAGCGGCCGGAGCGATCGAAGACTAGGGATCGCAAGAGGGAGAATCACAGCGGTGAAGAGAAGAAGTTGCGATCGGTCGCTTGTCGGTTCGATGGGCACCTCCGGCAGGGTTGGCGACCAACACGCCTCTCCGGCGACGCTCGAGAGAAAGAGGAGAGGAGTCGGGGATCAAGAATGAGGAATAGGGGAGGAAAGTGATCGGGCACGGGTTGTGGAAGAGAAGAGGTCAATGCGATCGGGAAAATGGGAGAAACGGCTCGCTCGCGTTAAAGGAAGAGAAGAGTGGGTTTTTAATGCTATGTGGTTGAGTTAGCCTACATCAAATCCGAGTTAATTCAACTTGACCCAACACCCATTTAGGCATTAACCTTCCTCCAAACGGTCATACAAATCCCCTTTAATTTCAGAAAAATTTCTGAAAAATTCCACAAGATAATTCCCAATTAGAAAGGATTTTTTTTCGGTATCTTACACTAAGTGTGCAAGAAGTGTTTAAGCTAAGCCAAAGATCGAGCGACACTCAGAGAATCTCGAGTCGAGAACCCGTGGTGGTCGGGTGACACCAGGAGAACCTCGGGGAGTCGAGGAATCTCGGGGAGTCGAGAAACCTCGGTGGTGACCGAAAGCTAAGCGATAGGTCAGGAGGACCAAAGGTAAGCTCCGGGTGTGGAGCGGTAGAAAGGACACGTCCTCCGTTAGAGGACAATCCTAGGCATCGATCCGACTAAGGCTTCCGAAGGAATGCTAAAGACGAGATCGGATAGTCAAAGGACTGTCACACTGCATGACATTATGCATCTATTGTGCTAACCTTATGTTACAGGAATTCCCAAGTGCAGCAGTCGACTGGAGGTGTCAGCAGTCGACTGCTAAGAGGATCAATCGACTGATGTCGACGAATCAGCCCAGTGCACAAGGTCAAAGAGATAGAGATTGATGCAGTCACCTCATGATAAGGTAAGCCGCCACCTCAAGATAAGATCCACGAGTTTTGGATCTGGATCGGGACAAATTCCAAGGCACAAATCTATAAAAGGAGGGGATGACTCAAACCCAAATTCAAGAATCTCTCAAGTGCTCATGCTCTCTACAACACTACTCCAATCGTGCACCATCTTCTAATTAATTGTCGGTATTCTTATTATCTTTCTGTACTTAATTTGTATAAGGACCGGTAAGGTTGTTACCGGCCTTATAATCATTGTAATCGTCTTGTCTCTTACCTCCAACGAGGAAGAGACTTTTAGTGATTGACCTTCGAAAGCGATCAAGGATCGCAGGGCCTTGAATTAGCAGTCGGTGGGTTGTGAACCAAGTAAAAAAGCTTTATGTATTTCTTGTGTTTATCTTTTAGTTTTCTACTACGTACTTGGTTTTAATCATCGAAAAAGAAAAGTTTTCACGATCGCTATTCACCCCCCCCCCCTCTAGAGATTCATTTCGATCCAACATAAAGTACAATAGCAGTAGTAATATTGCTCGATCTTGACTTCTTAGTCCCATGCAGACTATCTGTCAGATTGACGCCTAGCTTTGTCCCCCTACAGAGGACTCGACCTCACCTCTTCACTCGAGGCTTACCTGCCGGTTGCCTTGCCGGACTTTCCATACTTGACATCCGATTTGACCCACCAGGGCTTCTGCCAACTATCCGGTCTCCCTGACCCAGCTGGACTTCATGCCGACTATCCGATCTTTCTGACCCACCCGGTGTTCATGCCAGATGTCTAGTCTCCTGACCCACCTGGACTTCCTTCTTGGTGTTCAGTCCTCTTGATCTGTCAAGTCTTCTGCCTAGTATCCAGTCAACACAACCTACTAGGTCTTTCCATGCTTTGCCTAGTATCCGATTTTCCCGACCTACTAGGACTTCCTGCTAAACCTGCACACTTAACACATTTATCAAACCACAAGTAATTCCTGACTTTTAACTATGGTTCATACATCAAAACTAAGGAGTGATGCTTTCTGTACCAACAATCTCTCCTTTTTTGACGTATGACAACACATTAGTTAAAGTTAAGAGAATAAATTTGCAATATTCAAGTTTAACATATATCAGGAATGCATTGAGCTAAAAATGTATAACATTTAAATGCATGATATGCTCATATGCATGAAAAGCTTTCTTTACTCTAAATTTCTAACTTTAAACCTTCTCTCTCTCTCCCCCTTTGGCATACATCAAAAGTAATATTATCTTCAAATTCCATAATTTAAAGAAGAGTTTTAAAGTTTTTCAAACATGAAGACTAAAGCTTATAAAATATATTTACTTGACGAGCTTTATAAGTATTTCAAAAATGCATAAGTACTAAATCTTTCAAAGGACTAAGTTTTTCAACCACACTTTGGTTTTTCAAAATCAGCTAAGATTTGAAAACAACTTATAGAAAATTTTCTCTTCCATGTTTTCTGAAACCTCTATTTTCGAAAATTATTTATCAACACTCCCCCTTAACTTATGCAATAAAATTTTCTTTGAAAAAATAATCTCCCTCTTTATCTTATGGATTTCAAAATGACTCTTATCAAGTATTTAACCTCTACAAAAGATTAATCTTTTAAAATTTGAAAGATTTTATGTAAATACCCAAAAGTCAAAAATTTTAAAACTCTCAATATTTTTGTTTTCAAAACTCCCCCTCAATACAAAATAGTTTTGATTTTTTAAAAAAACTCTCCTTCAATAAAAGATATAAAAAATTTCAAATGGAAACTAAAATTTTAAATTTTTTCAAAATTTGATCTCAAATTAAGTTAAGATAATGCAAATGAGATAAAAAATGTCCAAGCATGAATTCCTATACATAATTTTTATCGAAAATACACATCTAAAAATTGTCCTTAAAGTAAATTTTTAACTCTTTAGTAGCTCAAGTGATATAGAATTATCATCAAGCTTTGAATTAGAGTTAGTCATCAAAGTGATTGATTTTATTTTAAACCCCGTGTTGGTTCATATCGATGCACTGAATCTATATCTGAAACCTTGGGTGCAGTCCTAACATCTAACACCCATCTTTGTGGCTCAATGCATAAACAGGTAATCCTAGGTGTTTGTGAGATGCAAAGGTTTACTTAGGTCTATAGGATCTTAAAATCTAAATTGACCTAGACTAGATTAATTTTTAATTTTCCTTTAAGAAAGTAATATTACTTAATAGATTTTGAATAAATGAACATCAAAGCATCCTAGTCTACTAAGCATAATCCAAGTTGTCTTCTAAGAATACTAAACTCATCTTCTGGAAGTGGTTCAATGAAGATGTCAGCAAGATTAGACTTGGACTCAACATAGTTGAGTTCAATACTGCCCTTTGCCACATGATCTTTCACAAAGTGATGTTTAACATCAATATGTTTAGTACGTGAGTGATGGATTGGATTTTTAGTTAAGTTTATTGAACTTATGTTATCAACCAATGTTTTTTTTTGACCTTTTGTATTCTAATTCAAAATCTTTAAGTGTGTGCATCATCCATAATAATTGTGCCACACATTCACCTAATGTTATGTATTCGGCTTCAGTTGTGGAAAGAGCAACACAATATTTCTTCCTACTGAACCAACTGACTAAGCATGATCCTAAGAGTAGACATCCTCCACAAGTACTTTTCCTATCCAATTTACACCCAGCATAGTCTGAGTCAGAGTATCCTACTAACTCAAAGTTATTCGTTCTTGAGTATCATATACCTACATTAATTGTTCCTTTAATGTATCTTAGGATTCTTTTGACATGTGTTAAATGTGATTCCTTAGCACAAGTCTGATATCTAACACACATACTTACTGCAAATAGTATGTCAGATCTACTTGTAGTTAAGTATAGTAAACTACCTATGACACTTCTATAGTACTTTAGATCTATAGACTTTCCTTCTTTGTCATCATTTAATATAACATTTGTTGCCATGGGTGTTTTTATTTCTTTTGCATTTTCCATCCTAAATCTTTTAATCAACTCTCTTGTATATTTGTTTTGATATATATAGTTACCTTCTCTTGTTTGTTTTATTTGTAAACCTAAAAAGAAATTCAATTCACCTACTAGACTCATTTCGAATTCTTGTTCCATTAAGTTTATGAATTCTTTCAAAAATTTTGAATTTGTTGATCCAAATACTATATCATCTATATATATTTGAGCAATAAAAATATCTAGGTTCAAAGTTTTTATGAAGAGAGTTGAGTCAATTTGACCTTGTTTGAAGCCTTTTGAGATTAAGTATGAAGATAGTCTCTCATACTAGGCTCTAGGAGCTTGTTTTAATCCATATAAGGCATTTTTTTAATTTATATACATGATTAGGGTATTCTAAGTTCTCAAAATCTGGGGGTTGACTTACGTATACCTCTTCTTTTATTACTCCATTTTAAAAAGTGGATTTAACATCCATTTGGTATATCTTGAATCCTTTGTGTGCCACATAAGCTGACAACATCTTAATTGACTCAAGCCTAGCTACTGGGGCATAAGTTTCATTATAGTCTAATCCTTCTACTTGACTAAACCCTTTAGCTACTAATCGAGCTTTATTCCTTATGATTTCTCCTTGATCATTTAATTTATTTCTAAATACCCATTTAGTTTCTATTATTGATTTATTTATTGGTGAAGGTACTAAGTCCCATACTTCATTTCTATCAAATTACGCTAGTTCTTCTTGCATGACTATTATCCAATCGATATCAGGTAAAGCCTCATATTTGGTTCTATCTTTGATATTAATGCGATTTGACTTAAGTTTCTTAAGGTTGATCTAGTTTGAACTCCTAGAGTTTAGTTGAATTAAGTTATTTAATTTTAGTTGAGTTGTGTAAATTTGTTAAGTTTAGTTAAGTTGTGTGAGTTAAGTAAAGTTGTTAAGTTAAGTTAAGTTAAGTAAAGTTGTTAAGTTTAGTTGAATTAAGTTATTTAATTTTAATTGAGTTGTGTAAATTTGTTTAAGTGTAAATTTGTTAAGTTTAGTTAAGTTGTGTAAGTTAAGTTGTACTAATTAAACTATTTAAGCTTGGTTAAGTTCTAATTCATCTTACCCAAGCTAAGTTTTCAATATACGTTAATCCTATGGATTTTGTGAGATGAGAATTTATTTTATCTTAATTTTAAAATGAAATTTCAAAGTTTTTAAACTTGTGTTAGATTCAAGTTTAGCTTGAGCTAATCAAGTAGGTTTTTTCAGCATTGACTTCTAGGTCGTGGTGAGGCATATGACTTGTTTGGGTATCAGATGGACCACTTCCTAGACAAAGTCAATAAAGGAATCAAATACTTGACTCACTTTGGACTAAGCTTTGGTTTAACTAGTTAACGACTTAGTGAGTTAGCTTCGGTCAGTTTCACTCGACTTAGTGCACCAGGTCGTGGCGAGGCATATGACCTTCTAAGATATCGGATGGATCACTTCCTAGACATGCACTTCGAAGGGCTTCCCTAACTTACTATCAGTTCACTTTGTCTTAGTACTAGGTTGTTCAAGTTTAAACTACTTTGTTTCCTATCTAGTCCATTCTAAATTAAGCAAGTAAAGTAAACTAATACATGCAAGAGTTTTACTAAATAAAGAAACAAGCAAGGTGTTTGCTCCTCCTAAGTGATAACTCGGTTGAGTTTTGTTCACTAAGTGAACTTGACTCTTGGGAATCCAAAATTTATTTGGTCCAACTTGGTTGACTAAGCTAGACTTAGGAACCCATGCTTGGACTTGATTCTTAGCATTTCAGCTAAGTAATAACATGTATGATTTATATGAGGATTTAGCTTTGTGTCCAGGTCCAGACTTATTATACACGGCTCACTGAGATCCAAGCATCATGTTTAGATACTTGGAGCCCGAGGTGAACCTTTCCAACATTCCGATAAGATCTACTACTTGCCTTTTTAGAACCGAGTTCTCTTCTTCAAGTTTTGCAACTTGAGTTGAGTTGTCCTCAACTTGGCAAGTTGAAGTCTTCGAGTTTACTTGCTCTTTAAGTACTTGAACTTCCTTAAGGAGTGAGTCTACTCGGTTCTCGGACTTAGCTAATTTCCCACCTAGGAATGCAATTATGTTGTAAAGTTTATCTTCTAAAGGAGAAGTTACCTCGTCTAGTCCTTCGGAAATGGATGTGGATTCGTGGCTTCTCTCAGACTCAGACTCGGACTCAGACTCGGAACTTGATTCTGCTCTGGAGCTTGATTCGACCATGAATGCCACGAAGCTTCTCTTTGTCTCTTCTGCGTCTGACTCTTCCAAGGACGATTCATCCCAAGTTGCCTTAAGTGCTTTCTTCTTCTTCTCCTTTTTAGGGTTTTCTTCCTTTTTTAAATTTGCGCATTCCAACTTGTAGTGACTTTTTTCTGTTGCACTCGTAACACATTATTCCGATCTAGGTCTTGGTTTGTTGTCGACAACCTTTTTGGCATCTTTCTTCGTAAACCTTTTTCTCCAGTTGAACATTTTTCGGACCATGTTATAATTTCTTCCTCTCCATTTAGATCTGACTCTGACACGTCTTCTGACTCACTTTTTGTTTTTCTTTGCTTTTTAGTCAAACCTTCCACTAAAGCAATACCGTTCTCAATTTGTCCCGAGTTAGCTTGTTCGTGTAGTTCGAGTTCATAAAATAATTCATCTAATCTAATTAAGGAAAGATCCTTGGAGACCTTATAGGTATCGACGATAGATGTCCACAAGGCGTTCCTCGGGAATGCCTTAATTGTATATCTAATTACATCCCTATTTTCTATTTGATATCCTATTAAATGAAGTCCATTTAATATATCTTTTATTCTAGTGTGAAGTTGACTAGCATTTTCATTTTCATGCATTTTACAATTAAAGAGTTTATTAAGTAACATATCTAATTTAGCTATTCTAGTATCATTAGTTCCTTTGTGTAATTCAATTAACTTATTCCAAAGTTCCTTAGAATTTTCGAAGGGACTGCCTCTATTGAGCTCTTCTTTGGTAAGTCCGCATTGCAAGATGTTAAGGGCCTTTAATCGACTTGAGCTTGTTTCCTTACATCCATGTCCATTTCTCCGATTCTAACAACTTCTCCCGAGTCGTCTACCGGAGAGACGAAACCTTTCCTAATTGAAAACCATACCTCGAAGTCGGTTTTCAGGTAGCACTCCATTCACCTCTTCCAATAAGAAAAGTTTTCTCCGTTAAAGAGAGGAGGGCGAATGGTGTTGTACCCTTCTAAGTGCAATATTACTAATAGAATTTTGTTATTAAATTTTTATTTAAATTAATTTAATTAATATTAAGAAATATTCCTAGAGTTACTGTAATTGACCAATATTGTATTGAGCAAAAAGAATAAATTTATACTAAAGCAAGACAAATATTTTAAATTTATTCTAGTGCAACAATAAATATTAAAATTAATGCAGAAATCATTCTAAGACAAAAATGCTAAAACTAAAAAAAAAATTAATGCTCTTGTTGGTGGTTGCACCAAAATCGGAGCGCCCCTACTTTGATACCAATTGTTGGATCGGAGTTGTACGAGAAGGGGGGTGAATCTCGGAATATTAAAAATTTTATTTTGAAAAACTTATTTTGTCTTTTAAGAATTTAAAGAGTAATTGCAGTGGAAAAAGAAATATGACAAGATTGTTTTACTTGGTTCACAACCCTAGCAAGGTTGCTACTCCAGGGCTCGAGCTCTCCGAGAGCTACCTCGATGGGCAATCACTGAAAATCTTTCCGATTCGAAACTCTCAAACTCGGAGGGTATTCGCTTTACAAAAATGAGAGGGAAAGGTAACACACTACCTTCCCTCTAGAAATTAAGTACAAAAGAGAAAAGTAAATACAATGTAAATCTTATACCGACACTCCTTTTGAATGTAGAAATGTAGCTCGGAGTGCGAAGTGTTGGTGTGTAGATGCTTCACGGATGAGAAACTCTTGCAACAAAACTTGGACGTAGTAGATTAGTTATCTTCGAAGCTAGTCGTGCATGTCTTTTATAAGACATTTCTAGTCAACTGGAATACCCTCCAATCGACTCCACATCAGTCCATCGATATGATACTTCAGTCTTCCCAGTTGACTGGACCTGTTCCAATCGACTCCAGGTCACCTGACTCTGCATCGGGAAGTTTGCCTTTCCAGTCGACTCGACCTCTTCAGTCGACTGAAACTCTTTCCATATGGGCTACCAGATTTTCGATCGATCACCAGCTAATCTTTCTAACCAGGTATCTAGTCGACTGGACCATACTCAGTCGACTATACTTCAGTCGACTGTTCCCTGTAAAATGAGATTAGCAAAAACAAATAGTATAAAGTACAATAGCAGTAGTAATACTGCTCGATCTCGACTTCTTAGTCCCACGTGGATTATCTGTCGAATCGACGCCTTGCTTTGTCCCCATACAGAGAGCTCGACCTCACCTCTTCACTCGAGGTTTACCTATCGGCTGCCCTGCGTGACTTTCCATACTTGACATCCAATCTGATCCACTAGGACTTCCGCCAGCTGTCCGGTCTCCCTGACTCAATTGGACTTCATGCCAGCTGTCCAGTCTCCTTGACCTAATCATTCTTCATGCCAGATGTCTGGTCTTTTGACCCACCTGGACTTCCTGCCTGGTGTCCCGTCCTCCTGATCTATCAAGTCTTCTGCCTAGTATCCAGACAACATGATCTACTAGGACTTTTCATGCTTTGCCTAGTATCTGATTTGCCTGACCTACTAGGACTTCCTGTTAAGCCTGCACACTTAACACATTTATCAAACCACAAGTAATTCCTAACTTTTAACTATGGTTCATACATCAAAACTAAGGAGTGGTGCTTTCTGCACCAACATTACCTTTTGTCTTCTTCTTTTAATATATGAGACTCTTCAACTTCCACCCTATCTCTTCTAAAAAATGAATACTGCATCTCCTCTCCCTTTATAAAGGTACCTACTCCTTGGCTCTCTATTCTCACATTTCATACTTCCTCTACCTTCTAATCACCCCTTACTACATGGCTGACAACCTACCACCTAGGGATGAGCTTCCTCCTACTGACCATCCCATTCCAACTCAGCAGCGAATAGCATAACTAGAAGACTTGATGGTAAGCTTGTGTCCACACTTGCGTTCCTTCTCTACCCGCACCTATGCATTATGCCAATAATTGGCGGTCACCCAATGCAATTTAGCTAGGACCCGAGAAGCATACAAGATTTTACTGAGGCATCATCTCTCCTAGATGCCTCCATTAATTCCTCTATCCCCGGATATTCCAACAGAAGAGAAGATTATTCGAGAAGCACCCTAGCTTTCCTTTTATAAAGATGTACCTTTTCCTTTTTCTCACAAAGTGACTATGCTAGTTCTCATGAGTTCAAATAAATATGTTATACAACGGCCTCTATCATTTTACAGTTTGCACTACACTTCATAAAGAAATTTAAAACTGTATGATTAACATCGCGCACCTCCTCCCTTGAAGAATATATTTTTAGAATTCTTCCTTTTACCTTCATATATATCGTTCACAATGACATAATTCCTTCGCCAATGAACTCTAGAAGTCTTCCAGATGTAACATAGACCGCCAAATGCATAATAATAAGAACCACCTTGAGAATATATGAAAAACTTCAACCAGTTGAGATGCACATCCATCACCATCCTTCTATAATTTTTAACTTTATTCCACCGCCTCCGAGACATCTCCCCATAGGGATAATTGAGGCACCACCAATGTCGCATTGAATGAGAATGTAGACTAACTCAAGGACTTATAAATTACCCTGGTCTACTATAGAAATATACACCGCTGTTCTTTTATAGTGAATCCCACCTTAAACCCAGCTCCTTCATTCTGCCACCACACGGGGACAGTAGCTTCGATCAATGCTGAGCTATAATGAAAGTCAAGACCTAACCTAAGGCTTGCCTTAGCAAGTCGCAATAATATATTAACCTGTCGTTCTTCTAGAATGAATCCTACCTTAAACCCAACTCTCCGTCCCACCACCACACGAGGACAGTAGCTTTGGACAATGCTGAGCTGTAATGAAAGTGAAGACCTGACCTAAGGGCTTGCCTTAATAGGTCGTAATGATATTTTACTTCGCCGCTCTTCCAGAATGAATTCTATCTTAAACTTGGCTCCTTCGTCCCACCACTGCACGGGGATAGTAGCTTCAACCAATGCTGAGCTATAATGAAAGTGAAGACCTGACCTAAGGGCTTGTCTTAATAGGTCACAATGATATTTTACTCCGCCACTCTTCCAGAATGAATCCTACCTTAAACTTGACTCCTCCGTCCCACCACTGCACAGGGAAAGTAGCTTCAACCAATGCTGAGCTGTAATGAAAGTGAAGACCTAACCTAAGGGCTTGCTTTAGCAGGTCGCAATGATATTTTACTCTGTCGCTCTTCCAAAATAAATTCTACCTTAAATTCGACTCCTCTATCCCACCACCGTACGGGGACAATAGCTTCGACCTAGTTGGGGACTCCCAAGTTGCACACCTACTGGCCTTTTTTACCATCGCTCCTCCCTGCCTCGCCACCATTCAGGGGAATAAGAATATGCTATGACTAATGTCGAACTGAGACTCTATCAAAACACTTCGACCTAGTCGGACACTTACAATTAGTGCACTGACTGACCCTACTTATCACCGCTCCTCCCTGCCTCACCATAATTCAGGGGAATAAGAATATGCTACGACTAATGTCGAGATGAGACTCCGCCGGAACACTTCGACCTAGCCGGGGTCTTATAAATTGCGCGCCGACTGACCTTACTTATCACCGCTCCTCCCTGCCTCACCACCATTTAGGGGAATAAGGATATGCTATAGCTAATACCAAGCTGAGACTCTATCAAAACACTTCGACCTAGTCGGGGACTTACAATTAGCACACTGACTGACCTTACTTACACCGCTCCTCCCTGCCTCACCACCATTCAGGGGAATAAGGATATGCTATGACTAATGTTGAGATGAGACTCCACCGAAACACTTCGACCTAGTCGAGGACTTACAATTAAAGAACTGACTGGCCCTACTTATCACTGCTCCTCCCGACCTCGCCACCATTCAGGAATAAGGATATGCTATAGCTAATCTCGAGCTAAGACTCCGTTAGCACTTGACCTTGTCGAGGACTTACAATCACCACTCCTCCTCACCTCGCCACCCTTTAGGGGAATAAGAATATACAACGGCTAATGCCGAGCTGAGACTCCACTAGAAAACTTCAACCTAGTTGGGGACTTACAAATTGCACGCCGACTGACCCTACTTATCACCGCTCGATTAGTATTAGCCCTAAGTGCCGATTATGAGAAGATTGGTAAAGGGACTTTTGTATCATATTTTATAATAAAGGAAAAGTTTATGGTTATTATATTTACTTCATTGATGTGTCATTTGAATAAATATAATAATATCCTAGGGTAGTTAGTTCTAGTCTATGACATATCAAGTTGGTGACTTGATAGTAGGATATTGTAGATATATATATATATATAGAAAACTACTCGTAACTATTCCTAGTTAAGTATTAATATACAAGGATAATACTAATATACTGAGACTAGCATGTAGGTTAATTGATGACTTAATCTCATAAGTCATGGATATAGGATATCAAATTGACACATGGATATATATTAGAGAATATGTGAATCAATTCGCCATGAAAATGTTTCATAGATTGTCATATGAGTGTCATAAACATTCTCATAGTGGCTATTGGTGTGAATAGTCTTTAGACCTGAAATCACTACATTTCCCTACATAAGGAGTTGTATACTTTGGTATCGACAAACGTCACCTATAACAAGGTGGATTATAAAATCGATCACCGGGTATGCAATGAATTATGCAGAGAGATATGAGTGATGGAGATGAGATCTATCTCTTCCATATGACGGAAGTGATATCTGTGGGCCCCTTGATAAAGTAAGACTACTAAAATATATGGTCATGCTAAAATAAGTCAATATAAGATATTGAACTCATTTGATTAGAGTAGTCTACTTGGAGATCAAGAAACACAAAGATTGATAAGAGGATGACACGGTTCATGCCTCATTGATCAATCTAGATATCAAGGATAGAAGGATTGAGTCATACAAGATAATAGTCACAGAAAGGTTATGTCGAATCTCGATATTCTTGTCACTTGGGTAGCAATAATGTATTGCTAGATGTCACTCATTGCTTATGTCTCTAAAATTATTTTTAGGGACATTGCCAATGTTACGAGAATCTATAGGGTCACACACAAAAAATATGTTGTTTTGGAGATGGGTTCAATTTAGTTTGACTAAAGGAACCATTAGGCTCATTGAA
This sequence comes from Wurfbainia villosa, assembly GCA_025175895.1. Classification (NCBI taxonomy): domain Eukaryota; kingdom Viridiplantae; phylum Streptophyta; class Magnoliopsida; order Zingiberales; family Zingiberaceae; genus Wurfbainia; species Wurfbainia villosa. Next base: position 331,158 of record JAKLTH010000054.1, on the reverse strand, counting down.
TGGACTAGATTGAATTAGACTCATAGCTTGGCCGAAACTTGAGTTAGACTCAAGTTGGATCAATTTGAGTTAGACTCAAATTAAACCAATTGAAGAAGATGAATGGATATTGATTCATCATGCATGATTAATGTGGATTAATCATGAATAGAAGAAGATGAATGGATTTGGATTCATCATGCATGATTAATGTGGATTAATCATGCATTGAAGAGGGAATACAAAAGAATGCAAAACCATTTGGGGAGTGCCTTTTGTTCTTCTTTCTCATCTTCTTGACCAAAACCTACTTTAGGCAAAAAGCTTTTGTGAGGTTGCTAGCACAACCTAAGGCTTCTTCTTCCTCTCCTAAGCGAGTATTCGTGTGGATACCATAGAGGCGCGACCATCCTGATCGCGCTGAGATCTATTGCAAAGGGTTGCTGTTGGGATTGCAAAGGGCTACGCATCAAGGGTAATCTCTCAACTAGATGTAGTTGTAAGAACAACATGTTTATTATGTATACACATGGATCTCTGGAGGGATCCAATTTTTTGTTGCATTTTTGCGATGTTTTTTTTCGCATAAGATCCCTACACGCTCCTCTCTGCCTCACCACCATTCAAGGGAATAAGGATATACTATGGTTAATGCCGATCTGAGACTTCGTCAGAACACTTCGACCTAGTCGGGGACTTAAAATTAGCACACAGACTGACCCTACTTATCACTGCTCTTCTCTGCCTCACCGCCATTTAGGGGAATAAGAATATGCTACGGCTAATGCTGAGCTGAGATTTCATCGGAATACTTCGACCTAGTCCGGGACTTACAAGTTGCACCGACTAACCCTTTTTACCACCACTCATCCCTACCTCGCCACCATTCAGGGGAATAAGAATATGCTACGGCTAATGCTGAGTTGAGACTCTGTAGGAACACTTCGACCTAGTCGGGACTTATAAGTTGCACACCGAATCACCGCTCCTCCCTGCCTTGCCACCATTAGGGGAATAAAAATATGCTATGACTAACACTGAGCTGTAATAAGAATGTAGACTGACTCAAGGACTTATGAATTGCCTAGGTCGATCGTGACAATATACTCCTATAGAAATCTTCTGCCGCCATACTCTAGAATTGGGCTCCTTGTTATGAATGAATGACCGAGCCCATTAACAGAATGTCACTTAGGCTTCACCTGTCATATATAGCCTTAGCGGCCAAGGGCCCTCTATTTTCTCTTATAAAGAATTTGCCACTACTTTTTAAATAGGGTTTCCTAGCTTCTCTCCTTCATCCTTTCAAATTCATCGGCTTCGAAGCATTTTCTGCCACCACCATCTAGCTTAAGAATTCTTCCTTACCTCTATGTGGAACAATTTCACTCCTCTTTCTTCCAAGATGAAAGCAACCATGTTGAGTGACGCCTGTCGAAAAATTCAACAGAAGCATACCGAGGCCACCAGCATGTCCACAACCCTTCCTCTTCACTAGCCGCACCGATTGTCAGTAAACTTTTGTCTACCACTCTTTCCCCTACCTCAGTTTCCTCTTATCCATTAATAACATCACTCCTCCCTTCCTCACCTCCTTCTGATATTATTTCCTTCAATGTGCCATTAGAATATCCCGTTCTCATTTCAATAGTGTGGAACCCTAAATCCCCTTCTTCCTTCCCTTCCTTCTCTTAAGAAGCTACTTTCACTAGTGCACTCTTCCCCATCATCTCTGTGTCTTCCCCTTTAGCACCCCTTTCCATGTCCTCACCGCCTTCACCCCTAGTTTTTTCGGCCCCTACCTCTCTGCTATTCCCAAAGGGCTCGAATTCCCCTTCAACAATGCGGAACCCTAATTTCTCCCCTCTTTATTTTTTTTCCTTTGAAATGGAAATTATTCCGAATAGTGGTGACTTATCTCCAGTTACTCCCTAGATATCTTCCCCATCACCCCACCTTTCTTTCCTAGAGATTTCTATGGGCTCTACCTCAAGTCTTCCTTCTGTTTGTCCTCCCTTCATCCTTCTCTGAGGTTTCTTTTCCTCACCTCTTTGAGGCCATTAAATATTCCAAAACAACAATCTCATTATTTATTGCAGTATGTGAATAGATGCCACTGCTCTCCCCTTTTCCCCCTTCATTATCTTTGAGAGATTTGCGCATCCTTCATCAAGAGGAATTGACACCTCGAATGGAAAGTATGAAACATGCCCTTGAGTTGGTAAATTCCTTTAAACTCTTTCTTCATTTATTCTTGGATGATTCTTTCTTTTAACCCATATTGCATAGGCTCTGACAAACTATCAAGAGTTACAATGCTCCTTATTCCAGTATCAAACCCAACTTCAACGACAAGCTTCTCTACATACTCAAGCAGTCTGATAGCTCAAAAGGTAGCCCATCAGAGAGAAGACCTCCTCCTTCAAGAATTAGCTTTATGTTGTGATTAATTGACAGAGGGTCAATCACAAAAAAAGAAAAATGAAGAGATCATATCAGACTTAAGGATCCAAGTAAGTAGAGAAATTAGTAGGAATTCAGATTTGTGGGCAAAAAAAGACAGAGCCTTTTCTCAAATGCATAAATATGAGGTTTCTTTATAGCAAGTGAAGTATGAAGCTGCCTGATCCATGACTCATTTAGCAGTCGTTAGGGATGTTTCAGCTTCTATATGCCAAGACTTGGTGGAGATGTCTAAGATCGTTCAATAGGACTACACTTCTCATGCTCGTGACATGCGTATCCTTACTGAAACCCTCAGCCAAACATCATGCCAATATCATCATATCTGCCAAGATTTCATAGAGCATAGAGAACACTGTATTAAATTTCATAAAGACATAGAGACTTCTGAGAAGCAGAGAGAGAATGCTTGATGCCCCTTATGCAAGCTACTTTTCAGGATGGTTTTAATGAAGCAGTCCGATAATATTCATAACAAGGATTCCCCTAGGTCCCTTTCTGAATTGGGAAGTTAGTTTCAGGCATTATCCTTCTAGGCATTTTAAATTGTAGCCTCATTTTGACCTCTTCATATAGTTGTAAACATTGTAGATCATTGTGATATAAAGGTTGATACGACATTGCAACTTTCTTGTTCATGGGCAACACAGGTATACAAGTATAATATCGATAGTTCTTTCCTTGCATGTCTTCTGTTAACATCTCCTCATCTTAAACAATAAAAATACTTCAAGTGTGCTGCATTCCAAGGTCTAGGCAACTCCTTACCTTCAACATCTTGTAAGTAGTAAGCAGCTCCAGCAACTCGCCGAGTGAATTTATACAACTTCCTTGCCAAAATCCAATTGGACTTATGCCGCCAAGACTGTATACTTGGACTTTACACTATCAAATCTACAAACTTGGATTTTCCCTTTGCCAAGTACCCATAACTTGGACTTTCAATTATCAAGTACCCATAATTTGGACTTTCCAATTGCCAAGACCATGCTTAGACTTTCCATGACAAGACTATGCTTGGACTTTCCCTTGCCAAGACCATTCTTGGACTTTCCTTGTCAACTCCATGTTGGACTTTTCAATTGCCAATGTTCACTTCGACTTTACGCCGCCAAGACTACACACTTGGACTTATATTGTCATGACTTTACCTTTGGACTTCCCTTGCCAAATATCCACATTTGGACTTTCCTTGCCAAGTATCCAAACTTGGACTTTCAAGGTTGATTGCTCTAACAATCTCCCCCAAATAATCTTCCCCATATGACTTTGGATATCCCAATCATCTGCTAGTCTCATGGTCAACATATGGTCCAACCATATTGTCAAACAATGGTCAAATCCTTTGTCAATCTATTGTCAAATATCAAAATCCTACTTGAGTGACAATGGAGTTTGGTCAATATTGACCTGGGGCCTATTGCACCAACAAAGGAGGCAGAGTTAGTGGTAGTGCATCACTAGAGATCACTCTAGAGCTCGACCGTGGAGTAGGAACTAGGGTTTCGAGCCACTTAAAATCGGTGTTGTGTTTGTGTTTTGCATTTGTTTATTTAGTTTGCTATTTGTTTTCAATGTGCTAACTAATTGTAGATAAGCACAAACACGATCGAAGAGCGAATTAGAAATCGAAAAATATCTACTCACCCCCCCCCCCTCTAGTGCACAACAAGATCCTCAATAATTGGTATCAGAGCGGGATGCTCTTCTATAGACTAACTGCCAAGAGAGCACAAAAGCTAGAGGAGAATGGATCCTAGCGATGAACTTGGATACGAAATCTGAGTTCCACCTTCCTACGAATTCTACATACTAGGGGGATTTGATCAATGGAAGGCGAGGATGGGGACCTTCTTGATGATGAACATCAAGGAGTGGTTTACCCTGATGGACGGATTTGAAGTTCCTAAGAATAGAAAGGGAAGACTCCTCAAGAAAGAAAAATGGATTGAAGAGCAAGTTCAAAAACATGATACAAATAAAAAGGTAACAAAAACTTTAGTTAATTTAATTCCTAATGATCTATTATGCAAGATAGGTGAGTATCAAGATGCTAAGGATCTATAGAGCAAGCTCATCAAGTTTCATGAAGAACCATCTGTGGCCCAACATGATGATGAGTTCGAAGAGAAATGCTTGTAATCCCAAACTCCTGATGAGTCGAAAGTTGAGAGGTACTCAACATTCGAAGTCGAAGAAGTCTTGGAAGTCTCCACCTCTAGGATTGAGGCGGAGGATAGGAAAATGACACCGGAGCAAGAGCAATAGGAGACCTCAACCTCCAGAGCCGATGAAGAATCATTCCACATTTCCCCTACTACCATGAAGGTAACTCAAGCTCATATTGTAAAAATAAAAATCATATCATTTTCTTTGAGTGTAGGGAGAAGGGATACTACAAAAGCAAGTGTCCAAGTAAAATCAAGAAAAAGGCTTAAGTGGTGTCAAAGGCCAAGGTGAAGCCCAAGGAGACCAGAGTCCCAATACGCAAAGGCAAGTAACACATTACATGTTTCCAATACAATCAAAAGGGACATTATCAAAGCTAATGTTCGAGGGGGAAGCACCCAACTAAGGACACGGTAGAGAGCTCAAGTGTAGGGGGAGCTCCTAAGGCTAAAGGTATCATCTTTAAATAATGCAATTTCAATTTCTCATAACAAGAAGCATACTAGTAATGTATCACATTTTAATGCACTTACAATTTATCATAAGAAACATGCTAATAACAAATTTTATTGTTTAGGAGCTAAACTTCATGAAATTAGAAATAAGGATAACTCTAGAACTACTCTACATAAGGATAGGAAGGCAAACAACAACCTAAGCAATAATCCTACAAAGAGTAGACATATGCCTAGGAGGAAGAGTCATATCCAAAAATATAATGAAAAATCAAAAATGGAGAAATTAGAAGAAGAAAATTAAGTCTTGAAATCAAGACTTGATAAATTGGAAAAGACCCTTGGAAAGATGACAAATTTGATTAAGGGGTCAAATGGATAAAACTTAGGTTTTAGGAGGCAAGAAATTTCTAAGGACAAAAAGGGTTCGGGTTACAACCCTAAGTCCAAGGAAATCATGCAATCTTACTATAATGTTCCATTTAACTGTAGAACTAATCCTAGATTTAGGAGTGTCAAGTTTGTAGGGGATCGATATGGCCGGCTAGAGGGGGGTGAATAGCCCTCGTACGTTGGACGTCGTAATTTGTTCGTCTACAAAAGATTAGCGCAAGCGGAATATACAAATACAAAGCAAAAGACAAACAATAGAACAAACGCTAACACGATGGTATAACGTGGTTCACGGCTACGCCGCTAATCCACAGTCCGATTCGTCCACGGTGAATCACTCCGCCAAAACCAATCACTATCGGTCTCTCCTTTGCACAAAGCTAGGTGGAGGTAACCTTTACAACCAAGATCACTCTTCTTACAATAGGATTGAAGTAAAGACAAGTAAGAAGAGTTTAGAGCTTGTGGGGCACTAGGAAGATCGTTTGGAGTATGAGCATTAGCCTCTCAAAGGCTTACACCCTCTCTTTTTATAGAGAGGGCTAACTTCTTCCGTTGCGCCATCGATCGATCACGCCTCTGGCGATCGCGTTACTACAACGGCCTCCGAACACGTCGGATCCCGACCGTTGGAGTCCAACGGAACTCTTGGCGATCGATGGACCTCACGATCGTCGCCTCGTAGTCGACCCGCATCGGCTACGCTCGGCGGCCGAAACCCCATCGACTACCGATCGACGCCGCCGCGCCGATCGATGGTCTTGGCGATGACGCCCATCGATGGCGATCGATCGCCACAATCCAGCCGATCGTATACCCGATCGAACTTACTGATTGAGCGCCGATCGCCATGACATGGCAATGACCGGTGTCGGAAAACCCATCCGACACTTGGCCAAATGGCTGTTTCACCTAAGAGCTACCCTTCCTCGGGTTACAATCGCCACTCTCATTTCTGAGTCCTCGCCGGTTCTCGCGTTCTCGCCACGCCCCTCGGCGATCGGCGCACGGCTCGCAATGCTCCTTCGCGCCTCTTGCCTCAAGTCTACTTCCTCCGCTTCACTCCAAGCTTCGTCGTCCGCGGTCCCTCGGATGCTCCAAGCGCACGGCTTCCGCAAAGCTATCCTTCACCGACTCAAGGCACGAGTCATGAGATGTGAAACTCGCCACGGCTCCATGTGCGAATTACTAAGTCCTGCACGACTTTAACGCACATATCACATCAACATATCAAACTAACTTAAACCCTTTGCCACACCATCAAAACCATATCACGGCAAGAGATTGCCCTAACAAAGTTTACAAGGGAAGTTATTCCTAGAGTTGACTTTGACAAGAGTTAAGTGACTAATGTTTCAAAGAAATCTAGAAAAGTCACTAAAAAGATTATAAGAGAAGATATCCCTAGGGTTAACCTTAATGAGACCACAATGACCAAAGCTTCCAAGAAGCCAAGGAGAGTCATTAGGAAGGTATCTAGGGAAGTCATCCATAGTGAATACCTAGAAAATCCAAGGAGCTCTAATAGGTATTGAGTTCCTAGGAGTGTGATTTCTTTACACTAAATGAGTTTAGGGCGTGTCAACTTAAAATGGAAAGGTAGTTAACCTAAACATAGTGGAGTTGACACTTAGAGCATTTTCGAGGTATAATGATTCTTTGAAAATGAAATTAGATTATGATCCTAAAAGGTTTTAGGATGTGCCAATTGGAATAATGAAGCTTGAAAAATTGATTATAATTAACACAATTAAGTTAGAATCAAGAATGCACCAAGTTGCCCCCAGGGCAACGGCGTGGTGGTAGCGGCGCGAGGCTCCCTCTCGCAGATCCAGGGGTCGATTCCGCCCTGGCAGCGCGAGTGGCGGTGCTCGGAGCCCCCTCGTCGCAGCGTGGTCAACCTTCCTGGGCAGCACGGGTTCAGACGCGTTGGACCACCCGTCACCCTGATTTACCCTCGTCAGCTGTTGGGAAACTTCCGTGGGGCCGGGGCGGCTAGCCATCAGGACTAGTGGGAGAGCAATCGCATCTGAGATACTTGATGTTAAAAAAAAAAAAAAGAGCACCAAGTTAAGGTTTTGACACACTTGAGGGAGTTGGATTGTCATTATGATAAAGTTGATATTTGATATAATCCTAGCAAATGAAAATTAAATTTAAGACTTAGGTATTTCTATACCTTCATATTATAAAATTTACCATGCTTTGATTGCTAATTCATGTCATGATATCATGTTCCATGTGATTATTTAAAATATCATGATAGTACTTAGATTGATTTATATCATGCTATGACATCATGTACCATTCACAATGTTTTTAAATTATGCAATCAATAATGTCATGATCATATTCATGCATTAAGATAATCAAATTGAATTTAAGGACAAATGATATGATTTGACATCTTAGGTAAGGAGATCAAATGGATATGTCTAGATAATAATGCATGATCCCTTAATTTAGGAAGAACCAAAATCACATCTCAAAAAGACTATAGGATGTCATGTGTGTATTAAATGATATGATTTAATGTGTTTATATGGTACATCAAAATGAACTCAAACTCATTAAATCATAGAAAAAAATCTTGAAGAAAGCTAATGTACAAGTCATGTACACTTAGCCCATTGACCATGATTGAAAATAAAGTTTAAAAATAATTTTAAAATTATTTTAGAAAATTTTGGTAAAGTCTATCTTTTGATAGCAATCACTATTGATAAGATTGATACAAGTTGGGCAAAAATATTGAAGTTTTCAATGACTTTGAATATCATTCTTTCAAAATAATAGGTATTTTCATATAAAATTATTTTTCACTCATAATATTTAGCATAAGTAATGTATGTGTGAAATTTTATGATTTTTTTTTAAATTATAGAATTACTTATGCATTTTCAAAACTCATCCGAAAACTCAGATTTCTTCAAATGCAGAAACCAATCGACTAGTAGTGGTTTCAGTTGACTAGTCACTGATAAAGTCAACTGATGATACTAATTTTGACTGAACAAAATTTGTTTAACTAATTATCAACACCCCTAAGTACCCTAACTACTCCTAACCCTATAATATGCTTAAACAAACATTGAAAGGGTGAAATATTCATTGAAAATGAATTGAAGAGTTAATTAGAGTAAGAATCAAATTTTAAGGGGATGTTAAAGTTCAAGTTTGAACTTTTATTACTATTTTTTATTGTTTAGATTTCATATAGGCTTAGAAACTTTTCAAGGACATTGTTGGTGCAATGGTTAAGGGGGAGCAAGCCTTTAGGGAGAGTTTGTTCATCAAGGCATGATGGATGAAGGTTAAAAAGGGGGAGAGTAAAGAATTATCTTTCATTTAGTGATAAGAGTTTTTATCACTAAAGAGAATGAAGAGATTTAAGATGAATTTGGACAAAGGGAAAGAATGAAGGATCTCATTGGAAGATGAGAGACTTTTTGATGTATGCCAATGGGGAAGAAATGAAAGGTTTAAGTTAAGAAACCTTCATTATTCCTTGGCATAAGAAGAGTCAAGTTGGGCTTATGGGTTAGCCTAATTTAAATATTTTTTCAAACATAAAAAGGGAGATTATTGGTGCAATCAGTCTCAAGTCAATGTTGACCAAGTTCGAGTGAAACTTGAGTAGTGTTTTGACGTTCAACAATACATTTGACAATATGTATGATCGTATGATTAATGGATGGTTTGAGACATCCAAGGTCATATGAGAGAGATTGTTAGGAGGAGATTACTGGAGTAATCAACCTCAGTTCAAGGTTGACCAAGCTCGAGTAAGACTTGAGAGAAAATCCAAGTATGAATACTTGGCAATAGAGAAGTCCAAAAATGGATTCAGAGCAAGGAGAAGTCCAAGTTGTTTGTAAGTCCAAGTATATATGGATACTTGACAATGGAGAAGTCCAAGAATGGATTCATAGTAAGGGAAAGTCCAAGTATGGATATTTGGCAATGGTAAAGTCCAAGTGTGTAGACTTGGTAATAGAAGTCTTAGAGGCACGATCTCTTGACAAAGGTAGATCCAGTAGCATGACAAAGTCGATGGAAGCACTTGAAGGCTAGTGCAAGAGTGAGGAGTCGTGTGTACTCAAACCAAAGACGTGAGGCTGATGGAAGTGACATGAAGGCTTAGGTCTAGGCTAAGGGTAAGTGTCAAGTATGAGGGGATCATACTTGGGTCTTAATCTCAGTTTTGAGGTTTACCAGTCAACTGGAATTTTATCCAGTTGACTGGTCGAGTGTTCGACACTCGGGAGCTCAGGAGACTCGGGCAGTCGACTGGAGTTATGGACCAATCAACTGGTCGAGTAGTCAACTCAAGCACGTGACTACGACTCAGAAAATTGGTTATGGCTTGGGCAATCGACCGGGTGATTTCGACCATTAATCGACTATCTAGTCGACTACAAGATCGAAAGCATTTAGTGAACAATAGTACGAATATTTTTGAGTCGAGATGGCTCAACGATCGATTGATGGCTATGAGCAGTCGACTGGTCGATTATTTTTGACGTGGATTAGTCCGTTGTGAGATAATGGTACAATGACCAGTCGATTCGTGAGTAAGACTATTTGGCCAATCGATGAAAAATTAGCTCGAGCGGAGCTTTAAAAGAAGGACATGAAGGAGTCTTTAACAAGTTGGTTCTTGGTGATTTGGAAGGAGTTGTCGCTACTACATTTCGCACCTTCCAAAGCATTCCAAAGCAACCAAAAGCAAAGCAATCAGCTCAATCTTGTAAAAGTGTTTTCACTTGTTCTTTCATTTGCTTTTGTATTTCATATTTTGGTTATTGTACTTTTGTATAAGTATCTTGTATGAGTTTTCTCCACCTCCAGAAGTGTCTGAGAAGGAGAAAGAGTTAGTGGTGGTGTATAACTAGAGCTCACTCTAGAGCTCAACCATGGAGTAGGAACTAGGGTTTCGAATCACATAAAATCGGTGTTTATTTGTGTTTTGCATTTGTTTATTTAGTTTGCTATTTGTTTCCGCTGCGCTAATTAATTATATATAACGCGAACTTGATCGAAGAACGAAATTGTAGAAATCGAAAAAATATTATTCACCCCTCTCTAGTGCACAACAAGATCCTCAACACAAAATACATATATTTTTGGTTGAATATTGACATAAGATATCTACCCAAGACCCATGATATAGGTTGCTCAAAGTTTTCTCATACTTACATATCAAGAGATCTTGCCTTTGAAAAATATGAAATTGTCATATTAGTGACTCCCTTAGTTGTCTCTAATCGAAGAGAGAGATAAATCGAACGGATGCAAGCGTGAACTATTTCAGTAGACTTGAGCATCCTAAGAGATCGACTCTTATTTAGAGAAAAATTTATAAATATATCGTAGCTAGAGATTGACCCAAAGATTTTATAGCCTGAGAGCTAAGAAATCTAACCTTTGAAACTTCTTATGTGTTAGCTATTTGATCGACCTCAATTTATTACCATTTATTATCTGTTAAGAGATCTTGCCTCTTCTTGATCTGCCAACCTCATTTATCTTGAACTTCCTTGTTTGCTGACACCTAATCGTCTTGTAAATACTCAATCAACCTCAACCCTCGCAATTTTTTTTTATCTTCTAATATTTATTGAATTTTCCTTGTCCGTCAAATATTTAATTTGTTTTATCTAAATATCAATGTTAATTAATTTATACTGACATAATTAACATACTATATTAGTAACAATAATATAAATATTTTATTAAATATATCAAAATTATATAATTGAACTCGACCATTAAGCAATATAAACTTAACTAAACTTTTTGCTGAGCAAAATTAGAATTGTCAAGTTGGATTGGATCTGTCGGATTGACCTATCTCATCAATTAATTAAAATGAATTGAATTGAAATTTTATTAACCCGTTAATTTGACGGTTTAACGGATCGAATTGTGGGTCTCAGACGGTCTACCAGTAGCATTGACAATGTGTTGAGAAATGTCAAAAGATGGAATATATGAAAATAAAATTGTATAATTTTTTTTTTCCAATATTTTAATATTAACAAGATAAGTTTTTCACCATTAAAATCTTCTTCTATCACACATATATCTCAACAAAGTACAAAAGAAGTTAAGAGGAAAGACCAAAAGAATATTTGATAAAGTACTTTTTTTTTATACTCTAATTATTTTATATTATTTTGTCACTATTATTCTAATAAATATAGAAAATAATGACATATTAAAATCAAATAATTATAAGGATTAAAAAATCTTAATTGAATCCTTATTTGGATGAGCAAAAATTTACATTTGTATATTATCAAGATTTGAATATTTGAAATATTAGAAAGGAATAAAAAATATCGACACTCAATTTTATAGGTTGATAATTGAATCTCAATTATAAGATTTTAGTTACTTCAAATGCTTATTTTTTAATTATATTCTCATCCGTCTTTACCGATTATCATTCTCAAGTCCTTAATGTCTCAGTAATTTTAGATATATATTTTTTAATTTTTTTTTGCCCGTGGATTGACCCGTCTAATCTGCAACCCGCCTTAAATTTGATTGGAGATTTCTCAATCTGTCGAGATGGTAGATCGGTCCACTCTTCTCCACTAAATATTAGATTTACGATGGATTAATCTGTTCCGTCATGAATCGATCCGTTGACAGTTCTATTTGATTACCACTTACAATCACAGGAATTCCACTTACATTTATATATTTAAAATATAATTTTAATGCTAAAAAGATATTTAAAATCAATCCTTATATAATGCGGCCCCCACTCGATACAATTTAAAGCATAAAAAACAAATATGTAACTTCAAAACTTCAAATAAAATAAAAACAAAATAATGACGACCACACGATGGCATCTGGTTGTCAGCCGTTCAATTTAATATTTACAGATATTTTTTTTTTTTGGAAATAAGCAAATAAAATCTAATAAATTTAAAAGCACAAAAAACCAATAAACAAACGCATTTTGTTATCCAACGGGCCCACAAGAGGCCCCTCCTCTCACGTTTACTCACGTGGCCGGTAGGGCCGGCCTTGCAGCAAAGAAGTCAATGGGAAAGCACGAAGGTTCCTCGTAGCGTATTTATGTGTGAACTCGGTTATCACGCGCAAATTCTCAATTATTAAAATCTTGAATTTTCTTTGATATCACAAAATACCTTTCGCTTTCAAAATATTTGATAAATTAAAATATTTAAAAATTGAAATTCAAAGAAAAGATCTCCATTTAATTTTTTTTGGACAAAAACAAAAAAACACTTATTCTTAAAGGACATTCCTTTTTGTTAATAATAATAATAATAATATATTTTTCTTCTTACAAATATTCATTTTGAAGAAATATGAATAATTTTACCAATTTTTTTTTAAAAAAATATATTTTGATATAACAATATTTTATATACAGTAATTTTGATAATTCAATCAATGTTATTATAAGAGTATTTTTAAAATAAAAATATATATTAGATGCTATTTATTTTAATATATATATATATATATATATATATATATATATATATATATATATATATATATATATATATATTATATATATATATATATATAAGAGTTAGTGAGCAGTGTTTTATATATATATATAGTGATCCCCTACACGTACAGTGATTTATAGTAACCCTACACAATACACAGTCATACATAGACGCGCATTGCATGTCCCACGGGAGAAACAAATTATATATATATATATATATATCTTTCAATTAAAAGAATAATAAAGGAATCTTTTTTAAAAGAAAATCCTCTATATATTTTTTAAAAATATATATTTATCTGTAATATTGAATTCTCTCTCTCTTTTTAATTTCTTATTCTTCGAATTAGATCCTGGAAAGGGAAGCCTCTGTGGGGTCCGATGTCCGTAATCGATCAAGAAAGAAGGCTCATTTATTGCATTGCTTTCGTCAGCGTCCAACTCAAGTCCCCCCGCTCCTTCGTCCCCTTCCTCCACTTCCACTCTCTCGCTCGCACGACGCACGTCGTTCGTTCCTCGTTGGCCGTTGCATCGCACGCCAACATCCCTCTCGCTCGCTCGCTCTTCCCCTCGACGCACCAGTTCCTCTGCTGGAAGCCGGATGCAGCTTCCGATCCTTAGCCGACGAGGAGAATGCACCGCTCGAGCGGCAGATCGGGACGCCGGAGAAGCCGACCCTCAATTAGGTGCCGCTTCGCCTTTATTTTATTAGGGTTTCACTTTGCACCTTGCACGGTATTGGACTCCTCTGATCCGTGGCCATGTTGCTTGAAAAAATAGCTATCGTCTTTCAGATCCACTACTTTGGACGCTTCTCTTTTTCTAATCGTCGAATCGCATTAAAAAAAAAAACACCACTTTTTCGATTCCATCATATTCTGATAAGGTCTTTGCTTCTTTTACCCGCGTTCCCTTTACACCGAATCGCAACTCTTACTTGTTTCTGAAGCTTAGTTTGGTAAATCCATCTGAGTTGGAGACAGATAATTCATTGCGTTATATAAACAAATTTGTAAAGCTTGATTTTTAAGCATCTTGTGCTTCTTTTATGGGAAAAAAAAAGAGTTCAAGATAAACAGAATCATTTGGTTAAACAATTCTGCAGATTGGTGCTTCTTTCCTGGAACTCCCTATTCACTAGTTTTAATATCTAACGTTTCGATCTGTAAACCTGGATTTTCTTGTTTGACTTTCAGGCAGATTTTAATTGCAAAATTTGCTAAATTCCTCGAGGGATTCATCTGATCCTTTTTGCCACATTGGATTTCAATCAGAAGAAAACCGGGTAAGTATTTTTGTTTTCAACTATAGCTTATGGTTCTAATGTGGAATATAGTTGCCCTGTAACCACATGTTTGCATGCTTGAATCTCAACAGTCTACCCTTGGATTCTGGCGAAACTCATCCATGAAACCCAACAGGTATCTTGCAAAGGAGATATTAGATAACGAGGTATCAAAAGCTAAAGTGATGGAGCACCACTCTCCCAATTTGGTTGCAAGGCTGATGGGTCTGGATACTCTTCCATCTTTAATGAGACAACAGAAATCTATTGATCGTTGTCATCTGAGAGCACCAGAGAGAGAGATTTCCCGCAATGCTGCACATTTGGAGCATCATCCACACAGGAGAAGCAGCAGTGAGGATCTATATTTCAAAGATGTCTTTGAGGTGGCAGAAACATCCAATGTTAATAGGCATAGGTACCATCATCGTGTCAGGAGAATGCACCATTCAATTGGAGGAGTGCTTGACGATGCAAAAATGTTTAATCATATACCTGATGTCCCAGATTCAAGCAAGGATATCTTCCTAGAACGTCTCCAAGATCATAATTTGCTATTCATGAAACATTTTCAAGAGCCAGATAATGCAGCAACCACATCTCAAGGGGACAATATTATGATATTAAAAGCATCTAAAAGTGCTAAGAATTGGGGCGATGGAGGCTGGCTTAAACCACCTGAATCTGAAAGGATCCAAGATTGGTGTTTTGATTGGCAGCAAGAAATTTTCAACTCTGTCAAGACAAACTTTGTCAACCCACATCTGTCATCAGCATCACAACACGGAGGCAACTGTGAATCTTGTGCAAGTCCTGCTTGCATTGTAATCCTAAAACCAAACAAAGGGAAGACAAGCAAGTTGGCAGAGGATAGTTTATTTACGGATGAGGATTTCCATTTTAACTTTAAAGTGTTCAGTGAAATTGCTGCTTCTAGAATTCAAGAGATGCATAATGAAGTGAAACAAAAGTTATCATATAACACTGAGTTATCATGCCAGAAGGATTCAATTAAAATTGCCCAGGAAAACACAAGAAAGACCAGGCAGACTAGAAGCAACCCAGTTAAACATTATTCTCTATCTGAAAGGATGCCTTTTCCTGAGAATGGAGAGTCAGAGGCAACTTATTTTTCAGATAACTTCAAGGTTTTGATGGGCAACTTCAACTCTTCGCCTTTGTCTTCAACTGAATCTTCTGTGACCAGGGAGGCACGAAGGCATCTGGCTCAAAGATGGAAGGTCACTAGGAAGGTTCAGAACGAAGGACATGGTTCTCATAGCTCACACACACTAAGTGAACTCCTTGGTCTATCTTATAACAGGGCTGTGAAGTTTACTGAGGATACATCTAATGCCAAATCTTCTCCAGATAAAATTTTTGACAGCAATGAGCCACCTGGGAGCACGGACAATCTTTCTAGAATTGACAATAAAGACAGAGTACGATATGTGAACTTATGGCCCTTTGTTGAGTATGATTCATGTCTGAAGATAAGTGACAGAGAACGAGATGTTGTATCAAATAATGATATAATTGAAGATGTGTCAATGAGACCATCTTGTGTCTCTTTAGTTGCCAAAACGACTGAACCACAAACTGGGTCAGTTAGAAATGTAAAGGATCAAACTCATCGATCTCAACTAGAGCATTTGGTTACTAAGGAAAACATGCTACCTGAACAAGAAATTAACGTGAGCACAGAAGGAGCAAGGAAGAGAATTCACATGGCAAAAACAACAATACATCCTTCGTCCATGCATTGTGCCAACCATGATAGTCAACAAAAAAATTGCGTCTCAATTCCTCAGCTTGGAGACGAGTCATGGAACTTTACGACTCAAGAGGAGAAACCAGCAACCTCTGCACTTGAACTGTCATTAGATAATGAAGGTTTGATTGGACAGATTCTAAATGAAGTAACAAATCAGGTTCTCTTCTATCTCTGTAATTCTCCACCAAAATTTTTTATTTTTGCATTTACAAAGTAAATTATTTGTTTATGGAGATGATCACTATAGACAAAATTCACTTCTTTTAATGAGATTTTGTATGTATAACAATTGGATGCACATGCTTCAATATATATATAAAACAAGAGCAGTCCATTGCACAAAGTTTTTGTCAATGCAGGTCATGACGAAGGATCTATTATATGCAGTCTTACTCTAGCCAACAACTTTACCATTACACCGAGACTTCCCTTCACTTGTTTTAATATGAAAGATGAAGCAAAATGAAACTTTTTGACATATATTTTTTTTTCTCGAGAAATTACTTTCATGCCTTTCAATTGGTAACAGGTTGTAGATTATAATCACACAAATTACTTTTATAGCTATCACTTGATAGCGAGTTGTAGCATATCACATAAGCCTACTTTTAGCCATTATAGTGTTGCTAGGATCCGTTCCATTTATCACATATTATCATCATTTAATTGATTGTGTAGTTCAATCAAGTATGGTTTGCTTCTAACCGAAGCATTAGTTTCTTACCTTTTAAACAATCAGAATCATAAAGTGTTTTACTTAATTACAATAATAAGATAGGTTCTCTTTGGAGATATACATAAAAGGGTAGATTATGTTCTTGTTTTTTTTTCTGTCAATATGTTGCTTTGCCCAAGAACATATTTTGCGTTACTTAAAAAAAAGCTTCATCAACTCAGGAAACTCCAATTAACAATCTTCTACTCGAGCCACTTCCCTCTGAACCTGATATGGGTGTATTAGATAACCTAAGCACGGAGGAAAATGAACAGCCAAGCCCTGTCTCTGTTCTGGATACTCCATCTGAAGATGAAGCATGTAGCTCAGGATGCTTTGAAAGATTAAGTTCGGATCTTAAAGGCAAGCGAACGAACTTGTCATTGTTTTCATGTCTTCAGTTAAGACTATAAACTTTCTCATATTTGATTTGAAATTTCAGAGCTTAGGAGGCAACTGGAACTTCTGAAGTTGGAGTCAGCAGACGTATATACTCAGAAAGCTGAGGTTGCACCTAATGAGAGAGGTTGTGATCATGATATGGATCAAGAACTCATAGACAATGATGATAGAGACTTTGCATACATACTTAACACTCTTCAAGAATCAGGTTTCCTTGGTATTGATGATACCAAGCTAGTGGATACCTTGGACCAAAATGTCTTTGATAAAGTAGAGAAGAAGTACAACAAAGTCGTGTCATGGCCAAGATCCGAAAGAAGGCTACTATTTGATCTTATAAGTTGCACCCTCACAGAAACGGTTGCTAGATCATGCAAAAATGTTCATCGCATATCAGAGTTTTGCCGTTCAGCATTGGACTGCAATAGCATTGCAAAAGCTGTGCGGCAAAAGCTAGTCGAGGGAAGGAAATTTCTGGATTGCCGTAATAGAAACGACCTCCTCGACCAAGAATGGCTTTGCATGGTTGGCGATGTCGATTTGATTGGAAACCGAATTGAAGGGATGGTAAATGATGCACTGTTGGAGGAACTTGTTTTTGATTTGTTTAACTAGGCAATGGGAAGCAGAAAATTCACTGGGAGCTCAATAGGCTCTACTAGCATGTACAACTTAGCATTTAAAATAGTTGATATGTGAAGATTACTACTTAGCTTGAACTCGTTTTTTCAACGTGATGGCTCACCAGAGGCTTAAACCTTTTGGATTTTCTGTGAGGAACACAACTCAAAAGGGTTCAAGGTGTGAATGTATTAGAAGGATGATATAGCATCCTTTGTAATTCTCACATAATCATCCCAAAATAATAAGGGAAGATTTATCCTAGATAGCATGTTTCTCACCGTACTATCCAAAATGGCGCTGGGAATTGTCTAATTACTGAATATCCAGGATCGAAGTTACAAGAGCAAGAGCAAGTGGTCTTCTAGGATCAAAACACCAGCACTCATGCTCACATTATAGAAACGCTGATTGATCTTTAGCCCTTTGATCTCCTCCGTGGAGTTTGCTCCATCTTCCTTTTGCATCTGGCGATATCATCGGCTACAGCCAGACGACTGTGGCATCGATGACAACCCGCATCCAGTGTGGTCAATCATTTTCCAGTAAACAAAAAGTTTTGGGACTTCTAGCCAATTGTCCAGCTTTGTCTTTGCCAATTCGATTGAATTAATTGAATTTTTTTTTACATTGTTGTATTAAATTAGAGTTGAGCTGATCAATTTTTTAATCGAACAGTAAAATTGAATAGTTAACTGATTAATTTTTTATTTGATTTTTAAATTGATCAGTCAATGGAATTAAATTTCATTGCTTTAATCGATTTTTGAATTTTAAAATGGAAATAACAAATTAAAATAATCAATATTTAAAAAAATAAATTTCTAAATAAATTGAATTAAAATTTTAATTTCAATCGATTAATTCAATTTAATTCATATTTTGCTCATTCCTACCTGCATCTTATGTGTCATTCTAAACTATGATCTCCCGCCTGCCCTGTGAGGCTATTAGAGTTACAAATCTTTAGTGAAGGAATATGGAGCGATATTCTTCTACAATTGTTGACCATCTTCTAGCATCATCACCACTTTCTAGGCTTCAGTGCTGCTGCTAAATTCCAGTCGACCATCCCTACAAGCACCAATGGCTTGCGAATAGCAGCTAGCAACCAAGCCAACATCATTCTTGCGATGGCTAGTAGCTGCCAATGACTCTAGTACTGATCAATCAACTTGCGATAATTATTCTGTAAAAAGATTGGAACTGTCAATCTAGCAGTCTCCGGCCCTCCGTCCCAAGAAGAAATCGCGAAGGAGTAAATCACGGGGTAGACCTATGACCTTTGACGGGCTGATACCAGTAGAGGGGAGGTTCTGCTACGACTGAGGGAGGATTAATCCAGTCACCCCAGGGATCGAACCCTGGCTTCATCTGCAATCACCCTCTGCCTTAATCAATCCGTCATCCCCATGGGAACAACTTGCGATGATTATTGCAACGAAGAAGGGTGATCCTGGTGATCAACTATGGCCAATGGCCTCTTGTTAGAAAATTGATTTTGAATTAATAAATATTTAAAAATAATTCAAGTGGATTTCATCTGATAAATTTAAAAATTGATCAAAAGTAAAATCTACCTTTTGAATAATAGATAATTTTAGAAAATTTATTTTTTCAAAATCAATTTTGAAGTGAATAAAAAATAATTATTAAAAGAAAGGTTATTAAAATTTTCTTATACTATATATGTTATGTGTTTTTAAAATTTAATTGATTCAAATCAATTTATATTTGGATCTTGAGGAGGGTGCACTAGATTGATTCAATTTAGAATAGAGTAGTTGTAGAGTGAGCCTTTGTCCATGCCATTTGATGGAGTAACAATGGACTCCATATATACCCATTAATTCCATGGGTAGAGACCACATTCTTGTTAGACTATCCGAGCCGCAAAAATCATTTTTTGCGTTGTCGAAACCTCGGAAGCCAGCCAAAGATCCGTGCGAAGATAAATAAAAATTTCATGTACATGTTTATCTACACTATATCTATCTTAGATCTACATGGGAAGAGTGTTACCTTTGTAGCGATGTCCTTCGCTTATCTCGCTCGTCCAAAAGATTGTCGGATCTCGTAAAGTGTCAAGTGTACACTCCTCTACACGTATCTACACAGACAAAAGGTGGAGAGAACCATTTAGGTCTTAAAGTGTGCTAGCACCCTTGGGAGGTCTCGACAATGGAGGAGAGGGAGAGAAGAGGAGAGGAGAAGGAAGAAGAAGACTTGAATTCCACTCTTAATTCACTTTGGTCGGCCACTTAATGGAGTTTAAAAACATCCATGTAATACCAAGAGCCATGGCTCTTGGTCTTTCTCATGAGGTGGCACACCATGATGTGTCCATGATGATGTGGAACATCATCGTTGGCCGGCCCTATGCCAAGTCACTATAAAGTGACATTTGGTCAAGTCAAACTTGACCATTCATCTTTCTTCTCAAGTCAAGTCAAACTTGACCTCTTATCTCCCATGGTTGATCAAATCTAATCTTTGATTCAAATCAATTTAATTTAATGAATCTCTATTCATTAGTTTAAATTGACTCAATGAATCAAATCTAAATTAGACTCATTCAACACTTGAATCAAATTGAGTCCAACTCAATTAGTCTAATTTGGATTACTCTTAATCCAATTTGGTTCATCACATGAACCTAATCCTCTTGGTCCATCATATGAACCTAATCTCCATCTAATTGCCCTTTATGTGTGACCCTATAGGTTCTTGTAACGTTGACAATGCTCCTAAACTGATTTAGAAACATAAGCAATGAACGGTATCTAGCAACACATCATTGCTACCCAAGTTACAAGAATGTTGAGATCCAACATCACCTTTGTGACTACTAATTGTGACTCTCACAATATGTGACAATGTCCCTCTATCCTTGACATCTAGATTGAACAATTGAGGCATAGACCGTGTCATCCTTTGTACAATCTATATCTTGAACTCCAAGTACACTCACTCTAATCAAATGAGCTCAATATCTCATATTGACTCATTTAGGCATGACCATGCACTTAGTGGTCTCACTCTATCAAGAATCATGATATCACTCCCGTCATATAGGAGGGATATATCTCATCTACATTACTCACATCCCTCCGCATAATTTGTTACATACCCAATAATCGTGTAAAATACTGAAATTAAAATACGAAATTTAATGGCCAGAATTTCGGGGAAATAATCCTAGGGATTATTTTCGAGATTTTTAGGGAATTTTAGGAATTTTTTTTGGAATTTTTTCTGGATTTAAACGGACTCCGTACGAGATTTTTACGGGGATAAAATAAGTAGGCTTTGAAGGGGTCTATATAAAAGGGTGATAAATACGAGATGGAAAAACCTAAAAAAATAAAAACCTAGGTTTCTCTCTAATTTTTCCCCGATTCTCGTTCCCAAACTTCCCGTTCCTTCTCCTCGCGCCGCAGACAACAACCACCGCGTCGCGATCGCCGCTTAACCTCAACGCCGCCCCTTCGGTTGCTCCATGCTCGACGAGATGGTGCGACCCCCTCCTTGGCAGCGATCGCCCAGCCGACGCCGCCAGCCTTGCCGGCGCCACAGACCTTGCAACGATCGCCCAGTCGACGTCGTAGTCCTCTCTGTCACCGCCGACCTCTCCGGATCGCACGTCGCACCGGCGATCTACCACCCTCGATCGCGCACCCACCTGCGATTCTGCGCCGAGCCGCATGCGTCGGCACAACCACCGCCGCCAGATCTTCTCCATACGATTCACACGCCGTCCTTTGCGCCGGCCGTCCGTCTCCGCGATCGCCTTGCTAACGCCTTCGTAGCCAGGAACTAGCAAACAAGTCGACGGAGCGTGACGACTTAGAGTCCGCCGGTGGTCACCTGGAGATCGAAGCTCTGTTCTCTTAATCTGGGACAGGATTCCTTTCCTTTGAGATGGATATCAATTTAACGAGATGTGGTGTTCTATGTTTGTGATTTCTATAGGGAACAGGGGAATTAGGGCAGTGGTATTATAGTTGCGTTTTCAAGTGTACAAGGCGGCTTTAGGGGAAGGGCTGCCGGTGGAGGTCCCTAGGGCTGGTAAGCTTGATTTACCCTCCTTTCATTTGTTAATTGTTGGATTTTGCTAGGCAGTCATGTATGGTGTGTGATCTGTGGAGTTGGCTGTGAATTAGAGGTTTGGGTCGTTTGAGACGGCTGTGAGGTTTTGCCGACTGTGAAGGGTTGTTGATTTCGGTGAGGTTGATTAGTTCTGTAATTATTTATGGAGGATTGATTAGGTTAAATGGGATAACTAGATCAATCTAGTTGACCGGGATTTTATTAAGCATTTGGGTTAATTGGTTTAAATCCGAAATCGGCTTAGGATTCGATTTGACTGTGGATCGTATTTTAGTGCTTAACAATAGTTATGTTGTATGCAGGTTTCGGTCACGAGGCAGGTTCACGGTCGTGATGATTTGGTTGTTTTCTCGAGCAATTTATCAGGCGGGTATTTTGACTTATCTTTTAGATATAGTCAAGTTGATATGTTAGTTAGGATAGCATGCAATACTTTTCATGTTTATATGCCTAGTATGTTTAGTGCCTACTTGCTACATGCATTTGATCAGTATGATTATATCTTCCCTGTTTTATTTGGATCATGGTTGCTTGGATCAGTTATATGCACTTATTGACTTTGCATATTATTCGGATGGATATTTGTAGTTGATTTACATGCTTTAGTATCATGCACCATCTTGCGGCCGGACGGGTTCCATTATTGTTGAGCCCGCACTAGTTACATGGCTCGCACACCGCCACTCATGGGTTAGTGGTACATCGAGGGTGTGTGCAATTGCTCTGTCAGTTCACCGACCGCCATGGGTAGCGAAGCGCGCAGCGTGGTAGCGGGGCAGGATCCCTCCTCCGCCTATGACACGTGAGAGAGATGAGAGCTTAGCTCCCCACTATGTTTGGGGCGGAGGATAGGTGTACTCGACAAAGATCCTCGTCCACTCTGGCCACTCAGGAGCAGTGATGGCAGAGTGCACAGTTGTCATAGCCCTACCCACTCGGCTTCACCATTGCGTGTGAGGCGGCTGACTGGCGTCAGGGGTGACCATGTCATTGGCACGGCATGCATTTTGCACGGATTGCATTTGTATTGTGTTTGCTGCATTATTGTATTGATGCCTTGGATGTTGCATATGATTGACATGCATACAGGATTCATATTCTTATATGGTGATGACTTTATCTCTTATAGTAGGGCACATGCTCCTATATCAGGGTAGGAGACTCAGGAGAGTACAGTCCTTAAGCATTAATTTCTTGCTTACAAAATATATGAGACAGTAAATGCATGATTAGTATAGTTAGCTATTTATTGCTATTCATATCTAATATACCCGCAGAGTTCTTTGAACTCACCGCTGATGATATATCTATTTCGTGACGGAGTCGTCAGAGAGTCCACCGCCAAACCCCCTCGTCGTGGAAGTGTATTTTGTTATTTGTGTTTACGGTTTTTGGGTATTTGGATTAGAATATATGTTTAGGACTGGAGTTGGATATTTGTACCTGTGGATGTTTTGGTATGTCCTTAGGGACCTTGGATCGGATTTTTATTTCGATTGATTTGGTTGAGTATTCCGCCAGATGGCAGAAGGGGTAAGTCTAGTTAGAATAGACTTTTGTTTACCTAGATTTGTTGGCCTGAGGCCTTATTATTATCTGCGTGTGATGTGGTATGATTCCGATCGTGTTGACCGATGTATAGTGGCCGTGTAGGCCTTGTATAAAAATTGGTATTGTCACCGCAGACAGGAAGATGCACGGATTTTCGTCGGGACTCCTGGCGTGACAATTTATTTGCATCGAGCGTAGGTTTCCGAGTTCCTTGGTCTTTGGGTTTTGGAGTTCGCCAAGTTTGGCAGTTAATCGGGTATTTTCGATTAGTACGGATTTCGAACGATTGTTATGTTTCGAAATTGAGGTATGTGACGAGGTCAATATGGGGGATTTGGCGGCGACAGGACATCTCCAGACGGCTAACAGGTAAACAAATTCTAGAAAATTTTCTAGATTAAGTGCATATTTATATTGGTTATATTTGGTTATGCGGAGATATCATGTTTTATCTAATATTGTTTTAACCTGATATCTGTTAGACTGTTAGATTTTTAGGTTGCTGATTTATGGTTAGCATATGGTTATAAATTGATATTACTGTTATACGTAGCTAGTTATCATTGTGATATAAATGATAAGATATTATTGGTAGTTGTTTACCTCTTAGGATTTGACTAGTATTATGATTGGACTAGTTGAATAATATGACTAAGATGGATAAATTCGTAGAAGGTATGAGGACATGATTACATAGCTTATGTAGTTTAGAGTATATATAAGCATCTGATGCTTTATTTATATATTGCCTCGACTTTGTTCTGGCATTGACTTTGATCTGGCATGACCCTTTAGATATACCCTAATTAATTTCGGCTATTGATTGCCATTGGTATGACTATGTCGCTGCTTATTAGACAAAGATGTTATATGTTTATGGTTATGAGTTTGCTGGATATCATGATTAAGACTAGTAGAAATAGAATAATTTAGATGAAGTTATTCTGTAGGAGCGGATCTCAGAAATGAAACAACATTAGTGGAACCCTAGGCGTAATGATCCGGATGTGCATATTGGTATATGTGATTACCCATTTACTGTTTCAGTGATATGGTGATCGGAGGTCGAATGATTAGGATGCGATTAATCCTTACTATATCTCCCATTCTTGGTTGAGAGAGAGAGTCTGCAGTAGAGTCTCTCTATAGGTAGGTGCTTTGTATACATGTGGTCTCTCATGCATGGTTGAGATGATCTACTGCAAGATATATTCTTGCGTTATTCGTTCGGAGTTGGTAATAATCGGATTTGGATGACGTCTGTAGCTAGATAGCTACTTTACAGTTAAGTAACCACGAGATCATTCTTGGTAGCATCGTAGTATGCATGATCGATGGGTAGGACGATATAATTTGGGATTAACCCTCTTGAAGGGCTTGATAGTAGACTTGTGGTCCTTATTGGCCTTGATAGGCGTTTCTTGTTAGTTGGGACGAAACCCTATGATTAATTGTCTCGACGCGATTATTAGTGGACTTATGATTTTGATCGACCTTGATACCGATCATGTTGGAAGGGTTGGAAGGCTAGATTTAATCATCTAGACTTATTTATTTATAAGTTGATGATCTTTACCGACTTTGGTAAACGTTTGGTATTAGAGGTGTTGAAACCCTCGCTTGATCGCCTCAATGGGTTTAATTGTAGATCGATGATCTTTGTCGACGTTGAAAGTCGATTTATGCAAAATGTATTGGATAACCCTAGGCTTAACAACCTAGGACAATCGACTGCTCACGCGACCTATTGGTGGTAGTACGCCAGAGCGTGCAGTCAATAATTAGATATTTATATACAGTCTGTCTATCCACGAGTCTCATTTGTGGTAGTATATAGTTGCGCGTAGACCGTGCTATTGATTGTCGGCCATGGGTTACGTTCGTAGTAGCTCATAGATAGTTTCCTTTGTGCGAGAGCCACGAGACTTTGTCGTGGTATCCGGATATACACTGCTTGTTGCAGTGGTTGTGTATCTTGCAGGTATATTTATTATACTGCTGATCGGGTTAGTAGCAGACTGATATGGGTACTCTGAGGGTTGGGTTACTCTAGCTTGTTCCCTGTGACTTCCATTATGTGCATTATGATTATGCACTATTGTCTATACATCCACAGAGTGGTTGTACTTATCCCCTCCTCATTTATCCTCTAGGTTAACTGATGGAGGACGTGTCATATTGACCTACCTTCGAGTCGCTCAGAGAGTTCCTTGTCGTGCTTGTCCCACTGCATCGTCGAGATGCCGCTTTGTTTACTTTATTGGTATTGCATTTTATTTATGCACTTTGGATTTTTGGTCGCAATTGGATTTGGGGTCATAAAACTATTTTACTTTGATTGATATATGTTTAGTCGTGCATGCATGCAGTTATTGAAATACTTGTATTTCTATAATTATTTCGAGGTTTTTACCATATTTGGTCCATGGATTTCGGAATATTGTCACTAAGGGGCTCCTCTGTCATTTGGATGACGGATATGCCCCCAGGACGTGACAATTTTATTGGTTTGCGGTTTTGGTTTGGTTTTGGTGTATCGAGGATTTTATTTTCCTTGGATTTTTGGGAGTTCTCGGGTTTTGGGACCAAGCAAGCTGAAGGATATCTCTGAGCTATAGGAAAGGTATTGTCTTTAGTGGTTATAGTACTTTTGTGGTTAGGAAAACTATTGACTTAGGGAAATTGCCCCTACTCATGGTCGTGGACGAGTTCGACGACGTATTGATCTTGAGGAATCTAATGATGATTTCGGAAGTACGGACTCTTTAGAGGTGCCGACTGATGTCAAATTAGGAAGCTAGGGATTTAGCTGCTAGCCATCGATTTGAAGGTCAAGGAGTAAACCCTCAGAAAATATCAGTCCATACTATTAGTGATTTGGTTATGGATAAGGCGTGTATACTTACACTGGTCAAGACGATGAAAGATCGTTTTACCTTATTATAGGAGGTGTTGGATGGGATATTTATCTATCCCAGTATTTCTTCTAGAGAAGATCCGGAACTCTTTGTTAAAGGAGAGATGGACCTTTGAGGTTATGCATCGATTATCGATGATAGAATATGGTAGTTGTAGAAGGAAATGAATATCCTTCATTGTGGATAGAGGATCTATTTAGATCAACTATAGGGCATCGGTGTATGCTCTAGGATTGATTTATGATTGATGGGTTGATATTGTAGTGACATGGTGTCATACAATTATCATGGTCGTTGTGATGATTGATATATCATCAGCCTAGAGTAAAGAGGATGCAGGTGTATAGTGATGACAATTTCATACTTGGTATGAATTGTACGAGGTTTGATTATCTTGTTTGACTTATGACGACTTAGTCGTCCAGGGATTTAGGAAATCGTGTATTCTGGACACGATTGGATCATTTATGATGGTGGCAGTTGGAGTTGAGCACTCGGCCACCGTAGATGATGATTTTCTGGTATTGATTTGATTTATTATTACCATAGATATGGATAGGATGCTCTAGTGGTACTACACCACTGACGGGTAATGGAATTTATTTAGTCTGAAGCTTGTGAAACTAGTTTCAGGGCTCAGACGATGGTTGACTTTTACACCAGAGTTGTTTGATCATTCTCGGGTGGAAGGAAGGGTATTGTATGCGGATGCAATGTTTCAGAGAATGGAGCGTTTCTGATTTAGTTGATCGAGACGTATCCCGTGTTTACGTCAAATGGGGAACTACGAGATGGTTTGTCATATATATATATGACGTGGACCTAGTAGGAGTTGTTATGTTGTTTTGTAGAGATGAGGAGCAGATATGCTTATGAGGTTTTAGCTAGCTACTGTGTAGTTGCATTTGAATTTCGGAAGAGTTATTATTGATTCGGGAACAACAGATAGATTCTGTTGTGATGTTAGAGAGCATTTACCATAGAGTTGTACTCTTGCTCACCGGGTTCGGAATTAGTGATAGTGGAATTTGTATGTCGAGGTGGCTAGATAGCTACCGACATCTTGACCACGAGTCGGTTGTGGTAGCATGTCATTGCCTGTAAGTAGTGCCTTTGACATTACTACGAGAGCCAAGAGGCTTGGTCATGATATTTTGATAAGTATTGCTGAAGATTGCAATAGGTTCTATATGTTGCAGATGTATCGGATTGTATTCGGAAAATAGTAAGTGTTGAAACGTTCTCCATGGTGGAACGACATGCAGGACATAGTTGATTGATTGTGCGACAGCGCAGTGTGTCAACTAGTAAAGGTGGTATATAAATAATCAGCAAGGTTCTGTACCGAGATGGACGTGAAAGCATAGTATGATGGACAATGTTGGGAGATTATTTGGAATTCAGAAAGGACTTAGTATGATTAGCTAAGTCCGCTCATTTTCATTCGATCCATACGAGGAGTTTGTTGGATCGCTGGATAGGTTATATTGTGGTGATTTCCAGTTCATGGAGGATCTTTGAGTATCGTATGCGATAGCGATTCAAGATTTACCTTAGGGTTATGGTAAAGTCTTTAACAGGTCATGAATATAGAGCTCCACTCGGGTACAGTTAGATACTTATGATAGATGGTCGATATGAAGATACTATTCATACTCTGGAAGAGCTACTAGAAGCAAGTGTGATTTGGTTTTAAGGGATATCAGTAACCCCACTTAGTCACTTGAGGTGTGACTTGTCTCCAGATGCTTGAGATGGTTATAGGGACATCTCGTACTTATATACGAGTAGGAAATTTGGGGACCAAATTTTTATTAGTGGGGGAGAATGTAAAATACTGAAATTAAAATACGAAATTTAATGGCCAGAATTTCGGGGAAATAATCCTAGGGATTATTTTCGAGATTTTTAGGGAATTTTAGGAATTTTTTTGGAATTTTTCTGGATTTAAACGGACTCCGTACGAGATTTTTACGGGGATAAAATAAGTAGGCTTTGAAGGGGTCTATATAAAAGGGTGATAAATACGAGATGGAAAAACCTAAAAAAAAAAAAAAATATAAAAACCTAGGTTTCTCTCTAATTTTTCCCCGATTCTCGTTCCCAAACTTCCCGTTCCTTCTCCTCGCGCCGCAGACAACAACCACCGCGTCGCGATCGCCGCTTAACCTCAACGCCGCCCCTTCGGTTGCTCCATGCTCGACGAGATGGTGCGACCCCCTCCTTGGCAGCGATCGCCCAGCCGACGCCGCCAGCCTTGCCGGCGCCACAGACCTTGCAACGATCGCCCAGTCGACGTCGTAGTCCTCTCTGTCACCGCCGACCTCTCCGGATCGCACGTCGCACCGGCGATCTACCACCCTCGATCGCGCACCCACCTGCGATTCTGCGCCGAGCCGCATGCGCCGGTGGCCAACCACCGCCGCCGCAGTCTTCTCCACAGCGCCGATTCACCGCCGGCCGTCCCTTGCGTTGCGTCCTCGGCGATCCGCAGCCTTTGCTAACGCTCTCGAGAGCCACCGGAACTAGCGGCCAAGTCGAGCGAGCGACGGCTTAGAGTCTCGGTGTGGTCATCGGAGATCGGTAAGCTCTGTTCTCTCTTAATCTGGGACAGGATTCCTTTCCTTTGAGATGGATATCAATTTAACGAGATGTGGTGTTCTATGTTTGTGATTTCTATAGGGAACAGGGGAATTAGGGCAGTGGTATTATAGTTGCGTTTTCAAGTGTACAAGCGGCTTTAGGGAAGGGTCACGGTGGAGGTCCCTAGGGGTAAGCTTGATTTACCCTCCTTTCATTTGTTAATTGTTGGTGTTGTGAATTAGAGGTTTGGGTCGTTTGAGGAGGTTTTGGAGTTTGAGGTTTTTATGAAGGGTTGTTGATTTGGGTGAGGTTGATTAGTTACGTAATTATTTATGGAGGATTGATTAGGTTAAATGGGATAACTAGATCAATCTAGTTGACCGGGATTTTATTAAGCATTTGGGTTAATTGGTTTAAATCCGAAATCGGCTTAGGATTCGATTTGACTGTGGATCGTATTTTAGTGCTTAACAATAGTTATGTTGTATGCAGGTTTTATTGGCCACGGGCGTGTTCACGCCGTGATGATTTGGTTGTTTTCTCGAGCAATTTATCAGTGTATTTTGACTTATCTTTTAGATATAGTCAAGTTGATATGTTAGTTAGGATAGCATGCAATACTTTTCATGTTTATATGCCTAGTATGTTTAGTGCCTACTTGCTACATGCATTTGATCGATATGATTATATCTTCCCGCTTTATTTGGATCATGGTTGCTTGGATCGCTTATATGCACTTATTGACTTTGCATATTATTCGGATGGATATTTGTAGTTGGATTTACATGCTTTAGTATCATGCACCATCTTGCATGCTGGCTGGACGGGGTTTCTTTATAGTTGAGCCCGCAGCCAGTTACATGGCCTGCACACACTGCCACTCATGGGTTAGTGGTACATCGAGGGTGTGCGTCAGCTCGCCGACCGCCATGGGTAGCTAGCGGCAGCGTGGTAGCGGCAGGATCCCTCCTCCGGCCTATGACACCGGAGATGAGAGCTTAGCTCCCCACTATGTTTGGGGGCGAGGAGGATAGGTGTACTCGACAAGATCCTCGTCCACTCCACTCAGAGCAAGATGATGGCAGAGTGCACAGTTGTCATAGCCCTACCCACTCGGCTTCACCATCGCGTGTGAGGCGGCTGACTGGCGTCAGGGGTGACCATGTCATTGGCACGGCATGCATTTTGCGGATTGCATTTGTATTGTGTTTGCTGCATTATTGTATTGATGCCTTGGATGTTGCATATGATTGACATGCATACAGGATTCATATTCTTATATGGTGATGACTTTATCTCTTATAGTAGGGCACATGCTCCTATATCAGGGTAGGAGACTCAGGTGAGTACAGTCCTTTTGCATTTATTTCTTGCTTACCATATATATGAGACTGTACAGGCATGATTAGTATTGTTAGCTATTTCTTGCTATTCATATCTACTATACCCGCAGAGTTCTTTGAACTCACCCCGTTGATTTATATCTATTTCAGGATGGAGCTGTCAGGAGAGTCCAGCTGCCAAACCCCCTCGTCGTGGAAGTGTATTTTGTTATTTGTGTTTACGGTTTTTGGGTATTTGGATTAGAATATATGTTTAGGACTGGAGTTGGATATTTGTACCTGTGGATGTTTTGGTATGTCCTTAGGGACCTTGGATCGGATTTTTATTTCGATTGGATTTCGGTTGAGTATTCCTGCCCAGATGGCAGAAGGGGTAAGTCTAGTTAGAGTAGACTTTTGTTTACCTAGATTTGTTGGCCTGAGGCCTTATTATTATCTGCGTGTGATGTGGTATGATTCCGGTCGTGTTGACCGATGTATAGTGGCCGTGTTGGCCTTGTATAAAAATTGGTATTGTCACCCGTACAGGGAAGATGCTGCCGGATTTTCGTCTGGCGGGGACTCCCTCGGGGCGTGACAAATCGCCTTTATAGTCCACCCATTTACGGGTGACGTTTGACGAAGCCAAAGTATGCAACTCCTTATGTAGGGAACCATGGTGACTTCAGGTCCAAAGACTAATAGTCATACTAATAGTCACATGAGAAAGTATATGACACTCATATAACGATCCATGATATTTTCTCATGGCGGGTCATCCAGTATACATTCTCCAATGCATACCCATGTATCAACTTGATATCTCATATCCATGATTTGTGAGATCAAGTCATCGAGTTGACCTATATGCTAGTCTCTTTGCATTAATATTGTCCCTGAATATTAATACTCGACTAGGAATGATTAAGAGTAGTATTCTCTATATCATCTCATTATTGATTCAACCAATCGATTGATATAGATAAGAATTTTCTACTCAAGAACGCTATTATACTTAGTTATTTGGCACTAATACAAGTAAGTATAATAACCATAAAGAAATGTCTTTATAAACATATATAGGAATATGATACAACAAGTCCATACAATAATTATCACATGATCGACTCTAGGGCTTTCACTAACAATCTCTCACTAGCACTAGTGCCAATCACTGTAGTATCTAATACCCAATGACCTAGTGTGACCATCATGCTTTTTCTGTGCCAAAGTCTTGGTCAAGGGATCTGCGACGTTAGCCTCTATGGGTACTCTGTAAATCTTTGCATCTCCTCTATTGATAATCTCTCGAATGAGATAGAAGCACCGTAGTATGTGTTTGGTCCGCTGATGTGAGCGAGGTTCCTTAGCTTGCGCAATCGCTCTATTGTTGTCACAATAGAGCTCTATAAGATTTGCTATGTTAGGAACCACCCCAAGCTCAGTAATGAACTTGCGAATCCAAACTGCCTCCTTTGCTGCCTCTGATGCAACAATATACTCGACCTATGTTGTAGAATCAACAACTGTTTCCTGCTTCGAACTCTTCCAGCTAACAAGGCCACCATGCAAGCAAAACACAAATCCTGACTCCGATCTATAATCATCTTGGTCAGTTTGAAAGCTGGCATCACTGTAATCCTTTACAGCTAATTCTCTATCGCCTCCAAATATCAAGAAATATTCTTTAGTCCTTCTCAAGTACTTAAGAATGTTCTTGACTGCTATCTAGTGATGTTCACCTAGATCTGACTGGTATCTGCTCGTCATGCTCAAAGCATATGAGACATCAGGACGAGTACATAGCATGTTGTATATGATAGATCCTATGACAGATGCATAAGAGATCTTATCCATGCAGTCTCTCTCCTCTCTAGAAGAGGGACTTTGAGTCTTCAAAAGACTCACACCATATGACATCGACAGAAATCCCTTCTTGGAATTCTGTATGGTAAACCGTAGTAATACCGTGTCAATATATGTACTCTGACTTAGGCCAAGCAATCTCTTAGATCTATCTCTATAGATCTTGATGCCTAGAATATAGGCTGCTTCACCTAAGTCCTTCATTGAGAAACACTTCCCCAGCCAAGTCTTCATAGACTGTAGTGAAGGGATGTCATTACCAATGAGTAGTATGTCATCCACATACAATACAAGGAAGACAACTGTGTTCCCATTAATGCTCTTGTAGACACAGGGTTCATCTTCATTCTTGATGAAACCAAACTATTTGATCGCATCATCAAATCGAAGATTCCAGCTCCGAGAAACTTGCTTTAGCCCATAAATGGACCTTTGCAGTTTGCATACTTTGCCAGTATGCTGTGGATCTACAAAACCCTCAGGTTGTGTCATGTACACATCCTCAAGTAAGTTTCTATTCAAAAATGCGATTTTGTCATCCATTTGTCAGATCTCATAATCGTGGTACGCTATAATAGCAAGCATGATCCGAATGGACTTAAACATCGCAACTGGAGAAAAGGTTTCATTATAGTTAATACCATGAATTTGCTTGAAACCTTTAGCCACCAATCGGCCCTTATAGGTATGCGTAAGTCCATCCATATCAATACTTCTCTTAAAGACCCACTTACACCCAATGGGTTTGACGCCTTCAGGTGGATCAACCAAAGTCCATACTCGGTTAGTATACATGGATTCCATCTCGGATCTCATGGCCTATAGCCATTTCTCAGAATCTGGGCTCATCACAGCTTCCTGATAGGAGGTAAGCTCATTCTCAACAAGCATAACGTCATCATGGTCAGATAAGAGAAATGAATATCTCTCAGGCTGACGACGTACCCTATCAGACCTGCAAAGAGGTAGGTCTACTTGAACATGTTGTTGTCTCACAACTCTTTGTGCAACAATCTCATCATCCACAACACTTTATGGTTCCCGTTCAACCTCCATCAAGGCCTCAGTGCTATGGTCAATATCTTGAATTTCTTCAAGATCAAACATACTCCCACTAGTTTTTCTAGAAACAAAGTCCCTTTCTAGAAATACCTCAGTCTTTGCCACAAACACTTTGTGCTGATTGAGAATGTAGAAGTAATATCTCTTCGTTTCCTTGGGATATCCAACAAAATAGCACTTATCGGATTTGGATTCCAGTTTGTCTGAGACTTGACGTCGAACGTAAGCCTCACAACTCCAAATCCTCATGAAAGACATCTTGGGATTTTTCCCTGTCCATATCGTATATAATGTCTTTATCACAGCTTTGGATGGAACACAGTTAAGTGTGAAGGCTGCTATGTCTAGAGCATATCCCCAAAAGGATATAGGAAGATCTATGTGACTCATCATAGATCGTACCATATCTAATAGGGTATGATTTCTCCTTTCGAATACACCATTCCACTGTGGTGTTCCAGGAGGAGTGAGTTGGGATAGAATCCCACACTCAGCTAGATAGCCACGAAATTCATGGCTAAGGTATTCACCACCTCGATCTGATCGAAGTATCTTAATACTCTTGTTAAGCTGATTTTGTACTTCATTCTTGAATTCTTTGAACTTTTTAGAGGATTCTGACTTATGTGTCATCAAATACATATAACTATATCTACTGAAGTCATTAATAAATGTAATGAAGTACCTATAACCACCTCTAGCTGCGACATTGAAAGGGCCACACACATCACTATGTATAAGTTCTAACAAGTCTGTTGCTCTTTCGCTGTGTCCACTAAAGGGAGTCTTGGTCATCTTGCCTAGAAGGCAAGACTTGCATGTCTCATATGATTCAAAATCAAATGAGTCCAATAACCCATCCTTATGGAGCTGGGATAAGCGACTCTCATTTATGTGACCTAAGCGACAATGCCAGAGATAGGTTTGGTTCAACTCATTTGACTTGAACCTTTTGGTACTTATATTATAGATGGGGTTCTCTAAGTCTAGAATGTAGAGTCCATTAATCAGAGGTGCACGACAATAGAATATATCATTTAAATAAATGGAACAACATTTGTTCTTTATTATAAATGAAAATCCTTTCTTGTCTAAACAAGAAACTGAAATGATGTTCTTTGTGAGAGCAGGCGCATAACAACATTCATCTAATTCTAATACAAGCTCAGAGGGCAGAGATAGAAAATAAGTTCCTACAGCAACAACATCAACCCTTGCTCCATTACCTACTCGTAGGTTTACCTCACTCTTTGTCAATGTCCTGCTATTTCTCAGTGCCTGTACATTAGTACAAATGTGAGAAGCACATCCGGTATCAAATACCCACGATGAAAAAATAGATATATTGACTTCTATAACATATATACCTGAAGTAGAAGTCTCACTTCTCTTCTTCTTAAGATCTTCCAGGTATCCTTTGCAGTTTCGCTTCCAGTGACCAGTCTGACTGCAGTGGTAGCATTCACCTTCCTTGGCAACCCCTCCTTTAGGTTTCAGTGCCTTGCCTTTGCCCTTGGCTTGAGACTTTCCCTTACTTTTAGGCTTGCCCTTTCCTTTCTTCTTTTGCACCATCAAAATGGAGTTGGGCTTTGCCTTCTTAAGGTTGAGCTCAGCAGTTCTCAACATGCTAAGCATCTCAGGCAGTGACTTATCAATTTCATTCATGTTGTAATTCATGACAAATTGATTGTAACATTCTGGAAAGGATTGCAAGATCAAGTCAGTGGCTAGTTCTTGGCCAAGTGGGAATCCCAACCTCTGTAGGTTTTCTATGTACCCAATCATCTTGAGTACATATGGACCTACGGGAGTCCCATCTTGCATCTTGCACTGAAACAGTACCTTAGAGATCTCGAATCTCTCGTGCCTTGCTTGTCCTTGATACAGTTGACGAAGATGTTCAACCATATCAAAAGCATTCATCAACTCGTGTTGCTTATGAAGCTCAGAGTTCATGGTCGCGAGCATGAGGCATGACACATCTAATGCATCATCTTGATGCTTCTTGTAAGCATCTCGGTCAGCTCGTGAGGCAGTAGCAGGAGGTGCTTCCGGAATGGGCTGCTTCAGGACCTATAGTTTTCTTTCTTGTTTGAGAATAATTCTCAGATTCCTGTACCAGTCCAGGAAATTAGCTCAATTGAGCTTGTCCTTCTCAAGGACAGAACGCAGGGAGAAAGTGTTCGTGTTTGACGACATGACAATCTACAACATAAATAATGCAGAAAATAAATATCATATTCCATTTATCATTTAATCAGGCCTTTAATTAAATGATGCTCCCACTAAATTATAGGACTTTTGTAGAATCGAGTCATGGATGTGGTCAAACCACACTATTAGATTCATACCAACTAGCTATAATTCTCACGGGACAAGATCCACATCATACTACGCCTTGAGTTAGCTTTGGCTAAATCACCCAAGACTTAGTATGATCGGTAGGTAACTAATTACCAATTACATCTCTATGCAACTCTTGTTTATAGGATCAAGATCCACATTTATAAAAAAAAACTTGAGTTAGCTTTGGCTAAATCGCCCAAGATTTAGTGTAAATGTGATTTTATCCTATCTTTCTAACCGTTGGAATATGTCTATAGTTTTACCCGATCCAATTGAGTTAACTAGTTTCACTCAATCTAATTGAGCTTATTCTCACCCAAGCTTTGATAGGCGGGACCAAGATTGTCCCTCCGTACCCTACCAAGATAATATGCGTTGCTTTGTTTTGGTAGATTCAACAACAACAAATGATCGAGGTAGTGATGGATATCAAAACTTGATAGGCATTTCAAGTTGACTTGATTAAGATCTAATCTAATCGTGAATGTGTATCATATACGCATTAAGGCATTAATTACCCTATACTAGCATGCATCACATACACATAAGCAAAAACAAATATATATATATATATATATATACTAATTAATTAATTTGTGATGAGGTCATGACCCTACTACGATCTTCTCAAGACAATGAGAAGATCGGACGGTCAACCTAGGGTTAGCGGCTTCTCCAAGCGCCTCCTTTGACCGCCATGTATCGTCGGCACCCTCCTCGTAACTCCGTCTACGAGTGGACCTTCCACCGCTTCATTTTATACATTACAAACATGAAACTCGAGTTACATTCGAGTCTAAAATCTATTTACAATAGGAATATAATAAGGGAGGCACGACGCGCAGGTCGCATATCATATACAACATGCACAATACTAAAAACGGCGCGCAAGCCGTATTATGAATTACAACACAATTTTATCCAATCATATTGGGGTTTTTGGGCCATGACCATCACAATATCATACATAATTCTAAATTATGTATTTTACATAAATTTCTATAATTTTCCTACCTTTTTTTTTTTCAATTTTATGAGTCACAACTCCACAGTGGTCGTGCAAAGCGATTTTTGAGCGCGATCGCGGGACAATGCCCCTTGCGGGGTTAGGGGCAGCGCCCATTCTCGCAAAATGAATCTCACGAGTGTCCCATACCGATCTTACAGCGCCTTAAGTTGCTCTCCCAAGAAACAAAAACGAGACCTTGCCATTTCAGACAGTTTTTCTCAGTGGTTGAAGCCTACAAGTATCCAAACACTTGTTGCTTCGACTCTACGAGAAAAATACTCACAAAATCTATAAAATTAGGAAAATTACAGAAACTTACAGATCTATAACTTTTCATATCTAATACAAAAATTATAAATATAAACATGTACATGCTTTGCACGTGGCTCTGATACCACTGTTAGACTATTCGAGCCGCAAAAATTATTTTTTGCGTTGCGAAAACCTCGGAAGCCGCCCACGGATCCGTGCGAAGATAAATAAAAATTGTATGTACATGTTTATCTACAATAGTCTACCTTGGGAAGAGTGTTACCCTTGTAGCGATACCCTTCACTTATCCCGCTCATCCAAAAGGTTATCGGATCTCGTAGAGTGTCAAGTGTACACTCCTCTACACGTATCCACACAGACAAAAGGTGGAGAGAATCACTTAGAGTGTGCTAGCACCCTTGGGAGGTCTCGACAATGGAGGAGAGGGAGAGAAGAGGAGAGGAGAAGGAAGAATAAGACTTGAATTCCACTCTTAATTCACTTTGGCCGACCACTTAATGGAGTTTAAAAACATCCATGTAATACCAAGAACCATGACTCTTGGTCTTCCTCATGAGGTGGCACACCATGATGTGTCCATGATGATGTGGAACATCATCATTGGTCGACCCTATGCCAAGTCACTATGAAGTGGCATTTGGTCAAGTCAAACTTGACCATTCATCTTCCTTCTCAAGTCAAGTCAAACTTGACCTCTTATCTCCCATGGTTGATCAAATCTAACCTTTGATTCAAGTCAATTTAATTTAATGAATCTCTATTCATTAGTTCAAATTGACTCAATGAATCAAATCTAAATTAGACTCATTCAACACTTGAATCAAATTGAGTCCAACTCAATTAGTCTAATTTGGATTACTCTTAATCTAATTTGGTTCATAACATGAACCTAATCCTCTTGGTCCATCATATGAACCTAATCTCCATCTAATTGCCCTTTGTGTGTGACCCTATAGGTTCTTGTAACGTTGGCAATGCTCCTAGACTGATTTAGAAACATAAGCAATGAGCGGTATCTAGCAACACATCATTGCTACCCAAGTTACAAGAATGTTGAGATCCAACATCACCTTTGTGACTCTCACAATATGTGACAATGTTCCTCTATCCTTGACATCTAGATTGAACAATTGAGTCATAGACTATGTCATCCTCTGTACAATCTATATCTTGAACTCCAAGTAGACTCACTCTAATCAAATGAGCTCAATATCTCATATTGACTCATTTGGGCATGATCATGCACTTAGTGATCTCACTCTATCAAGAATCATGATATCACTCCCGTCATATAGGAGGGATAGATGTCATCTACATCACTCATATTCCTCTGCATAATTTGTTACATACCTAGTAATCGCCTTTATAGTCCACCCATTTACGGGTGACGTTTGACGAAGCCAAAGTATGCAACTCCTTATGTAGGGAACCATGGTGATTTCAGGTCCAAGGACTAATAGTCATACTAATAGTCACATGAAAAAGTATATGACACTCATATAATGATCCATGATACTTTCTCATGGTGGGTCATCCAGTATACATTCTCCAATGCATACCTATGTGTCAACTTGATATCTCATATCCATGACTTGTGAGATCAAGTCATCGAGTTGACCTATATGCTAGTCTCTTCGCATTAATATTGTCCCTGAATATTAATACTTGACTAGGAATGATTAAGAGTAGTATTCTCTATATCATCTCATTATAAATTCAACCAATCGATTGATATAAATAAGAACCTTCCACTCAAGGACGCTATTATACTTAGTTATTTGACATCAATACAAGTAAGTATAATAACCATAAAGAAATGTCTTTATAAATATATATAGAAATATGATACAACAAATCCATACAACAATCATCACATGATCGGCTCTAGGACTTTCACTAACATTCTCTTGCCATATTTTCTACTTTTAACCTTTTTCACCCCAACAATGTACTTTGCAAAATTGTTGTTTGGTGTCTTTTTTTTATGATTACTTGGGATCAACTCAAGTTTAGGCTTCACCATCCATCACAATATGTACCAAAATAGCATTGTATGGATGTACACATAGGATTGCACATATTTCGGTCCATTATACATTATTCCTTTTTCATACATGTGAATATATACATGTCTTTTGTCAATGCCAACCTAACATATATCACATATCATAGGAGACCATTCAGTTGCTCTTGGAGAACTACAATCAGATCGACACTAGAGAACTCTCTCTCACGAGCTTGATCATAGGAAACCATGTTATGATGCTAAAGCAAGGGAGATAGTAGTCGAGGAGCAAGTAGATGAGGAAGAAAGTAATGACATACGTTGAATACCACCACCATTGGTTAGACCCTCTTGGTTTCTCAAATAGATTGACTTGACTAGAGGAGATCTTAATTGTAAGACTTAACAATTTCGAACAAACTTTGGATGACTTTCTCAATCATTTCAGACTAATACAATCAACGACAAGATGAGAGATATATGAGATGTCGAGGAGCTAGCACCTAAGACAATAACCTCACTCTGAAGATTAGGGTAGTTTTGACTCTAGATATTTTTATGAATACTTTTATGATATTTTTAGGTCATGAATTGTTTGTTCCTTGACTACGCTTTTATGTGATATTGATCTCTAATATGATTATGACAGCATGCTAGATTTATTGATCATCTTATAGTGCATGTTTAACATAATTAATGGTTTTTTATTATCAAATATTGATAAAAGCATTGAACTTGACACTATGATACAAATTTTTTTAAAAACTATTTTAAAAAGTATCAAAATTTTAAAATAAAAGGAATTATTTTTCAAATAGATATTTCCTTGATAGATATTAATAAGTTATACATGTTTGCAAAATTTTGCTAATTCTTGACAAACACATAATTTTTTTATAAATTTTTAAATGAAATTGATTTGAAGAGAGTTGATTGATTGATCAAGCTAGTTGACTAACATTACTAATAGTTGTATGCTTGAATAAAATTAGTCAATTGCTTGGCACAAAAATAACAAAATGTTGTTTCTTCGATATTGTTAGTAGTAAGCTCTATAACTAATTATGTGATGATTGACTAGGGACTTATGTATCATATTCTATTAATTATAAAGGCAAAGTTTGATTATTATATTTACTTCATACTTGTGCCAGCTGAATAAATATAATAATGCCCTAGAATATAGGTTCTTATCTACAACACATCAATTGGTAAAATTGATTGTGAGAGGCTGTAGAAGACACTATTCTTAAATATTTCTAGTCAAACATTTATATACAAGGGCAGTATTAATGCATTGAGACTAACATGTAGGTCAATTGATGACTTGATCTCACAAGTCATGGATATGTGATATCATGTTGACACATGGATATATATTAGAGAATATATACTGAATTAACCCGCCATGAGAAAGTTTTATGGATCGTTATATGAGTGTCATAAACTTTCTCATATGACTATTAGTATGAATAGTCTTTAGACTTAAAATCACTACGGTTCTCTACATAAGGAGTTATGTACTTTGGTATCGTCAAACGTCACTCGTAACAGGATGGACTATAAAGGAGATCACTGGGTATGTAACAAATTATGCGGAGGGATGTGAGTGATGTTGATGAGATCTATCCCTCCCATATGACAGGAGTGATATCTTTAGGCTTCTTGATAGAGTAGGACTACGAAATGCATGACCATGCTCAAATGAGTCAATATGAGATATTGAGCTCATTTGTTTGAGTGAGTCTACTTGGGGATCAAGAAACACAAAGATTGATAAGAGGATGATACGGTCTATGCCTCATTGATCAATCTAGATATCGAGGATAGAAGGACAAGGTCATACATTATAGTAGTCACGAAAGATTTGTTAGTGCCTATAAGATCCACATATCTCCACAATGACATGATATTGTCCACTTTGGGCCTAAGCCCTCATGGTTTTGTTTTTGGGCTTTACCCAAAAGGCCTCATACAAATGGAGATATCTTTTCATCTTATAAGCACATGATCTTTTTCATGTCTTACCAATGTGGGACTTTGATTGTATTCCCAATACTCCAACAATCTCTCCCTCAAATGAAGGACCACATTGACCCTCCCCTCAAGCCTATCCGTCCTCGAAGGACATCCTCTACTTGATGTCCGATCCTCTACCCATCAGGACTTCTTGCCAACTATCTAATCCTTCTGACCCAGCTGGACTTCCCGCGGTTTGTTCGGTCCTCGACTAACCGGACTTCTGCACGGTGTCTGGTTCTCTTGATCCGGACATGGGAGCTCAACTTCCTTCGTTCGAGGTTCATGGCTTGACATGGACCACGACTCTGATACCAATTGTTAGTGCCTATAAGATCCACATATCTCCACAATGACATGATATTGTCCACTTTAGGCCTAAGCCCTCATGGTTTTGTTTTTGGGCTTTAGGATTTAGAGTTTAGGGTTTACCCTCATGGAGATATCTTTTCAATTTATAAGCACATGATCTTTTTCATGTCTTACCAATGTGGGACTTTGATTGTATTCTCAATACTCCAACAAGGTTAAGTCAGATCTCGACATTCTCATCACTTGGGTAGCAATGATGTATTGCTAGATGCTGCACATTGCTTATATATCTAAAATGGTTTTAGATACATTGCCAACGTTATGAGAGCCTATAGGGTCACACACAAAGAACATGTTGGTTTGGAGATAAGCTTATTCTAGTTTGACTAAAATAATGGACCTTAAGATTATGTGAGTTAAGTTGGACTAAACGCTCATGCATGGAGATGCATGGAGATTAGTGGAGCATTAAATGCTCATGCATGGAGATGCATGGAGATTAGTGGAATGTAAGTTACAAGAAAGATAGTAAATTGGATTTATTATCCACTTAAGTTTATCATGCATGATAATATTAAGGAGATTATAAAAGATGTGATAGAGATCATCATCTCCTCCTAATTCTTCCTCTCTTGGCCGACCACCTTCTTCAAGTCTTCTCCTTGGCCGGATTTCCCTATCTTGGTCCTCTTTTAGCCAAATGAAAGAACACCCTTGTTGCTAGCACAATGGTGGTGGTTCTTTTCTAAACGGAGTTCGTGAGATGAACGACGTGTTCATATGGATACACATAGAGGCACGGACACTTGAACATGTAAGAGATCCGACGAACCTTGAACAAGCGGGATAAGCTAAGGGCACGTATCAAAGGTATACCTATAAGATAGGGATTTATAGATCTAAACTTGTATGAATTTTTTTTGCATGGATCGCTAAAGGGATCCTTTTTCCGCTGTAATTTTATTGTTTATCACATAGGATTCCCTACAGATATATCTTTCAATCACACCCCTAGAACGACCTATAATATCTTTTGATCAATAGCGATTTCCTTTGTTTATCTTTTGTCAATCATGTACTCATCTACAAAAGGTTAGAATATAATGAAAAATAAAAGAAACAAATATAAAACAAAAAAACATTAGAGAACATCTTGATTTTACATGGTCTAGAATCTCTAGTTCTTACTTCATGACTTAACATCATAGCAATAACATCTCTGTACTTTCTCCTAGCCAGATATTTTTTAGAGACAGAGAAATTTCTTACAATTTCTATTGTGTAATGTATAATTAAGAACATCAAGAGGGGGATGAATTTTTTCTTCCATGGCCTTAGCTTGATTCACATCATTGATTGTTGGGTCAATACGTATTCTCCATCTCTTTGACTCCATCAATTCCTTTTCTGACAAGAAATACAAGCAAGAATACAAAAAAAAATAGCAAATAAGAATAATGCGAATGAAATAACTTTACAATAATAAATATTTGCTTTGATCGATTTTAGTTGCTTTGGATTACCTCCTAAAGGTATCAAATACAACAACACTTTCCCTCAAACCCTCTAAGAACTGACATACAAAATCCTCTTTTATAAGTGGTTGTTCATAGTTGAAATCAATCTAATGATCGACTGCTTGCGCCTATCAGTCGATTGCTCTGTTAAAATCTGAACATTGTTATGTTCGATCAACCCTGATGCACCATCAATCGATTAATGCATAATGAGTCAAGTCTCGTAGTCGAATTCAAAACTTTTTGCTCACTCTACAACATCATCAGTTAAGTTCATCACTCAATTGAGAAATCCGTTGATTGGTATGACACATTAGTCGATTGCTTATACCCTAAGCTCCTTAAACCCTGAACTCATGGTTTCAGACTCATCAATCAATTGTTATTTTGATAGCAATCAACTAATATCTTTGTTTTAGCCTTACCAATACTGAATTCTCACCTTATGTAGTATATGATTAGCCTTAATCTACTATGCCTTTCTTTGCCTAGTATTCGACCAACCTTGATTTACTGAGACTTCTTTTGCCTGACATCCGATCAACTTTGATCTATCAGGATTTCATTATTATCTAACATTTAGTCAACCTTGATATGTTTGGATTTCCCTTCT
Source organism: Wurfbainia villosa (assembly GCA_025175895.1). Taxonomy (NCBI): domain Eukaryota; kingdom Viridiplantae; phylum Streptophyta; class Magnoliopsida; order Zingiberales; family Zingiberaceae; genus Wurfbainia; species Wurfbainia villosa. The sequence continues at coordinate 287,892 of JAKLTH010000054.1, read as the reverse complement.
CATGTCTAATATTCAGTCAACCTTGACTTATTAGGACTTAACCTCTCACACCTAACATCCGATTCTCTATGACTTGTTAGGTTTTTACCATCACCAAGTGGTTGATCAACCATGACTCATTTGAGCTTCACCCTTTTCATGCTAAGTGTCTAGTCAATTGTGACCCACCTAGACTTTGCTCTTGCCATCTCCCTATTGGACTTTCGACTACTAAGTGTCCGATTAACCATGACTCACTTAGATTGCTCCATTTACTAACTCCTTATTGAACTTTCAATTGCTAAGTGTCCGATCAATTATAATCCTGGACTTTTCTGTTGGGATGTATACTGAAAGTCTAGCCTTTGTATGAACATCTTTATTTTTGAAATAAGAATCACATGATCATTGTTTGCATATTTATAGTTATGCATATTGTCTAATACTTTACATTGTAGATAACATGGTGTGTGGTGTCACACAGAACATCATGTTATCAGTTCCCTATAGAGTATAAGTAGAGGGTTACAACCAAGATGGTTTTGGATAAACCATTGACATGGTTGTAGTGTAATTTGATATTGGTTTATCTTGACCATAGAATTACACTAGTACACTTTGTGTGTATTGAGCAGAACCAACTTAGAGGTGATTCAATTTATTACTGACTACATAATTGAATCAGACCTCAGATATTATGGTGTACATGCTCTTAATCCCGATATAATAACGGGCACATGTACTTAGTATTTATTTCTTTGATTTACCAATGGACAAGATTTATGGATTAAATCGATAGGCTCGGTAAGTTGGGAAATAATATTTTTACATAGTGTGCTGTTGATTATAGGAGGAAACTGTGTCCTATGTATTAGGATGATGATGTCCCCTTGAGGAGCTCATAAGGATCATCATGTAAACCCTGCAGGTGGACTTGGTCCGGCATGATGATGAGGTTGAGTGACACTACTCATGGAGTTAGATGTTGATTAATTAATTATCAGTAAATTAATTAATTAATGGACATTCGATATCTTAAACATAGGGAGACATTTATACAATTAATATATGGAGCCCATATTTATTTATGGGGGTTGGTGAGGTAGATCAATGATAATCCTCTAGTGGAATGGATCATCATTAATAGATCAGGTTTGTGTGGTTCGGATCCATTGGGTGGCCAAGATCCAACTCCTCCTCATGGTCCCTATTATAGCCTAATATTAAAAACCTCATGAAGCTTAGATCCAACGGACACGATTAAAAGGAGGTTTGGGCAAAATCTATAAATATACCTCCAAGGCTTGGGCGACATGAGTATCAAAGAGATTTTTGGTGTTAGGGTTTTGCTACCTTGGCTTGGGCGGCAACACATCAATTAGGGTTAGGGTTTGGAGCTGGCTTTGGCTTGGGTGGCAAGGGTGTGCTAGGGTTTGTCTCCTAGGACCGGTGGCACAAGGAAGTTGAGGTGTTCCTTCTCCTTTTCTTCATTGCCGGCGCCACCCTCTCTCCCTCTCCTTTGGCCAGCGACACCACCCTTTCCCCCTCTTCTTTGGCCGGCAGTAAGAGTTAGATTTTCTTCCCTTGGAGCTCTTGGCCGGCGCCCACACTTTCTTCCTCTCCTTGGCCGACGGCAACAACCAAGTTGGTGGCTTGGTGATCGGCACTAGATAAGAGAATAAGTGTTTGATATTCTTCCCTTTGTTCAGAGTGAGCAAGGAAGGAAAGAACACGATCTAAGAAGTTTCAACTCTTGGAGGATCATTGCCCACACAACGTTCAAGAGGAGGATAGGTTATACAATAGAAGATCAAGAGGTATACAAGAGGTATAATCTTGTTTGTTTTGATTTAGTTCTTTTGTATAATGTATGTGGCTAATTTACTTGGACCCCGAAGATAAACACAAAAACCGGCAATCCGTACATCATCTATTCCGTGGTTAATTGAGGAAAAGAGTTAGGTTGCTTGAACAACAAGTTTATTCAAGAGACCACTCGAATTGAATAGCACGATGATGGATCGGTTGCTTGGGTAATCCGTCTTCTTCGTCAAGGATTAATTTTTTTTTAATCCGTTGATGTAGATAGGATCGCCATGCACGAGCAACTAGAGCGGGAAGCAATTCCCTACAATTGATATCAGAGCCACGATTTCTGGTTTTGTGTGTTTAGGATTTGATTACTTTTATGCACTTATCATATATTATGTGTGGCGGATAATAGTAGAATGTGCATAGGCTAACTTTTTGGTTGCAGACATAAGATCCAACTATTATGGCCATATGTGTGTGTATGTGATTGGATGTGTGTAATTGTAATATTATTTGAATGCTCGGGGTTGACGAGGCTAGTATTTAATTTTTGTAATTAAGTACGATATTGTTTAGCGACTCTTTTATTTTAGTTTACTTTCGATCTAGATTTCATGTACACTTCTTTGTTGAGTATATGATCGATGGATGTAAATTAAAATAATTTTTCGTGGCTCGGATCTCTCGATGGCTTGTACATGGCGTAGGGAGGAGCGAACGAGGTGGCAACATGACTGGAGGCATATTGGAAAACAAAACCCATAATAGTTGAAAAATATTTTTTTTCATATTTATTACTTCTTGTTTGATATGCATATTGTGTGCTTGTTAAAATTCCTCAATTTTAAAATTACTAAGTAGGAGAGGGATATTTTTTAAAAATTCCAATTGCCTCCATTACAATTTGACATGTGATGCAAACAAACTTGCGCGTTGGCTCTGAGTACCTTCCTCCCCATCGGATGAGTTTATTTTGCAGATCACTAGGTCAAATATGGTTATAGAAAATTATTTAGGAGTGTGTGTACTTCCCCATCGGAAGGCACATAATCCGAGATAATGGCCTTAGTATCGGGTAATGGTGAACACTTAGATACAAATAAGAGTATCCTCTGTATCGGAGTCACTGCTTTTATTTGTAGGGCTGAAGAGGAACCAACTATTAATTTTATTTGTCAAAAAGTAAGTTTGACAGGATAGGAAAATTAATGGGTAAAACCTCCTCTTACAAATGTAGAATTCGTATACGTTTACACTATCGTGGCATACGATATTCTTGGTGTTTTATGGTGTTGGTTGATTTTAAAATTTTATTGTTTGAGGAATCAATAAATTTTTGAAATCAAATGTTTTGATCTATGTGATTCTTAGGTTTTTCAAAAATGACTTTCAACCCACTTGCTGTGATACTAAAGGAAAATAAACTTACTGGACCTAACTATGTGGATTGGAAAAGGAATCTGGATATAGTCTTGACTGCTGAGGAGTACAAGTATGTACTTCTCGAAGAGTGTCCTCCTAAGCCTGCGGATGATTCTGGGGAAAAGGAGAAAGAGAGTTATAAGAAGTGGATAAAGGCTAATGAGATGGCGCGGTGTTAAATTTTGGCTTATATGTCAAATGTATTGCAACATCAGCATCAAGCCACGCCTACTGCTTATGACATGATGCTCAATCTCAAGGAACTTTTCAGACATTAGAATCGGGCTGCTAAGAAGGAAGCCATGAGGAACTTGATGATGACCATCATGGTTGAGGGAACACCCGTGAGAGATCATGTTCTCAAGATGATGGCTCATTTGAATGAGCTGGAAGTCCTTGGAGCTGAGATCGATGGGGAAACCTAGGTCGATATCATTCTCCAATCTCTACCAAGGAGTTTTGAGCAGTTTCGCCTGAACTACAACATGAATAATAGGTTGTATTTGTTGGCGGAACTTCTGACAGAACTCCAGGCGATAGAGGGGCTTTTTCGTCAGAGTGCTTAGGCTCAGGCCATGGTTGCTCAGAAGGTTTCTACTTCTAAGTCGAAAGGCAAGAAGAAGAAGAAACAAGGTGGAGCAAAGGTGGCGGGAGGATCTTAGAGAGGAGTGAAGAAGCCGAAAGGCAAGTGCTTCACTTGCAAGCAGACTGGAAATTGGAAGAAAGACTGCCCCAATCGGAAGCAGAACAAAGGTATATCTTTTAGTCTAGTCGTTGATGTAGGGTTTTGCTTATCGAGTCCGTGAGGGGAAACTTCGCTTCCCACTTAACCACGGTTGTTTGTTCATGGCGATCCGATCTATGTCCCCGGATTAAAAAAATTTAATCCTAGACAAAAGGGATTGCCCAAACAATCAAGTTATCATCGTGTTATTCGTTTAGAGAGGTCACTTGAACAAACTCGTTGTTCAAGCGACCATCCTCTATCCTACGAGTAGCCGCGGAATAGACGATGTACGGATCACCAGTTTTTGTATTTATGATCAGGATCCAAGTATTATTTAGCCACAAACAGATTTATATCATGCTCATAATTGAAAAACAAATATAAACATGTAACGTATAAAAATTAGAGAATCGATATACCTCTCGATCTTCTAATGTATGACCTTCCTCCTTTCGGACGTTATGTGGGCGATGATCTACCAAAAGTTGAAGCTCCTAGATCACAAATCTTCCTTCCTTGCTCTTCCAAATCAAGAGGAAGAATAGAAACAAAGCTCTATTCCTTCTTTCAACCAACCAATAACTTCCAAGGAGGAAGCTTGTCGCCGACCAAGAAGGAAGAGGAGATTGAGAGTGGTCGGCCAAAAGCTTCAAGGGAGGACCCTAAACCTTTGTTCCACCGGCCAAGGAGAAGGAGAGGACTTGTTTTGGATACCGGCCAAGGGTTGGAAGCAACTCTAAGGGCACCGACAGCTTGGGGAAGAAGAACAACACAAGGAAAAATTTCCTTATTAGGTGCTACCCAAGCCCAAACCCTAGCTTCTATGCCTTGCCGCCCACTTCCAAAACCCTAGCTTCTCTTGAATTGATCTCCACGCCAACCCCTTTCCCTCCTTTTATAGAGTTAGGGATAAGCCTCCTTTTAATCTCCACCATTGGTTCTAGGGATTTAATCTCAACCGTCGGATCTAGAGATTTAATCTCAACCGTCGGATCTAGAGATTTAATCTCTACCTTTGGATCTAGAGTTTTGTTTCTATCCTTTGGATCTAAGCTTCATGAGGTGTTAATAGGCTACATTAAAGACCATGAGGAGGAGTTGGATCTTGGCCACCCATGGATCAAGCCCACATAAAGTCCGATCCATTAATGATAATCCAATCCACTAAAGGATTATCATTGATCTACCTCACCAACTCCCATATGATAATATGAGCTCCATATATTATATGTACATTTTCTCCTCATGTTTAAGATCTCGAATGTCCGTCGATTAATTAATTTATTGACCATTTAATTAATCAACATCTAACTCCATGAGTAGTACCACTCAACCTTTTCATCATGCCGGACCAAGTCCACCTGCAGGGTTTACATGATGAACCTTATGAGCTCCTCAAGGGGACATCATCATCCTAATATATAGGACACGGTTTCCTCCTATAATCAATGACACACCATATAAATAATATCCCAACTTACCGAGCCTATCGATTTAATCTATAAATCTCGCCCATTGGTAAATCAAAGAGATGAATACTAAGTATATGTGCGCGTTATTATATCAGGATTAAGAGCATGTACTAAATAATATCTGAGGTCCAATTCGATTATGAAGTCAGCAATAAATCGAATCACCTCTAAGTCGGTCCTGCTTACACTCAAAGTGCACTAGTGTGATTCTATGGTCAAGATAAACCAATACCAAATCACACTACAACCATTCCGATGGTTTGTCCAAAGCCATCTCGATTGTGAGCCTTTACTTATACTTTACAAGGAGCCGATAACATGATCTCCCGTGTGACATCACACACCATGTTTTCTACAATGTAATATATTAGACAATATGCATAACCATAAAAATATGCAAATAATGATCATGTGATTCTTATTTCAAAATAAAGATGTTCATACAAAAGGTAGACTTTTTAGTATACATCCCTACAGTTGAAACATATTTAGCGGTGTTATCTACTGACACTTGGTGTGTAGATACGAGAGCCACTGATCATGTCTGCAATACTTTGCAGGGGTTTCAGGAAACTAGATGACTAGCTGAGGGGGAGATTACCGTTTACTTGGGCGATGCTATGAAGGTGGCGGCTATTGCAGTGGGAGATGTTTATTTATCTTTTGATAGGAATAAACCTTTGGTTATGAAAAATTGCCTTTATGTACCTTTATTTAGAAAGAATTTGATTTCGGTTTCTAAATTGTTTTTGGATGGATATTCTATTTCTTTTAATGACAGAGTTGTTATAAAAAGGAATAGGGAGATTATCTGTTATGGTGCATTAATAGGAAATTTATATACCCTTGAACCTAAAGCTCCCACAATGCAAATAGAAGTAAATAACTCATATTCTAAATCTAATAAGAGAAAAGAACCTTCAAAAATGAACCAAACGTATCTTTGACATCTAAGGTTAGGTCATATTAACCTGAGTAGAATTCAAAGGTTGATAGCTGATGGACCTCTGGGTTCATTAGTGGTGGAAAATTTCCCAACCTGTGAATCTTGCTTGGAAGGTAAAATGACCAAGAGGCCTTTTAAGGCCAAGGGGTATAGAGCCAAAGATGTGTTGGATTTGGTTCATTCTGATTTGTGTGGTCCTATATCTATCTAGGCTAGAGGTGGTTTTGAATATTTTGTCTCTTTTATAGATGATTATTCAAGATATGAATACATTTACTTAATGCACCGTAAGTCTGAATGCTTTGACAGGTTCAAAGAATTCAAGGTTGATGTGGAGAAACATCAAGGTAAAAGTATCATTACACTACGATCTGATCGTGGTGGTGAGTACCTATTGGAAGAGTTTAGGAATTACTTATCAGAGGCTGGGATTCAATCCCAATTATCTACACCTGACACACCCCAGCAGAATGGTGTAGCGGAGCGAAGGAATAGGACTCTTATGGAGATGGTTAGATCGATGATGAGTTATTCTGAGTTACCAGATTCATTCTGGGGGTATGCTTTGGATACGACAGTGTATATTCTGAACTTGGTACCATCTAAATCAGTGCCTTCTACTCCCACAGAATTGTGGATTGGGCGAAAGCCAAGTCTGAGACATATTTGGATTTGGGGGAGTCCAACACATGTGCTGAAGGTAGATGTTGGTAAGTTGGAACCTCGTACAGAAGTACGCTTGTTCGAAGGCTATCTTAGTGGAACAAAAGGTGGTTTGTTCTATAGTCCTAGGGATCAGAGGGTGATCATTAGAACGAATGCCAGATTTTTAGAGGAAGACTATTTGATGAACCACAAGCCCATGAGCAAGATGGTTCTGGAGGAATTGAGAGGGGAAGTCACTACTTCAGTACTATCGGTATGAGAGGACATACCACAAGTGACTGCACCACGTGTCACAGAAGATACACAGGTGATACCTCATCATAGTGGGAGGGTTGTTAGACAACCTGATAGATTTATGTTCTTGGGGGAATCTTCTGATTTGGTCCCTGGCGAACATGAACATGATCCCTGGATATATGACGAGGAAATCCAAGATAAAGATGCGATATCTTGGCAAAGTGCAATGAATTCTTAGATAGAATCTATGGATTCAAATCAGGTCTGGGAGCTAGTAGAACCACCCAATGGTGTGAAAATCATTGGATGCAAGTGGATCTACAAAAGAAAGAGAGGAATAGACGGGAAGGTTGAGACCTTCAAAGCAAGGCTTGTTGCGAAAGGGTATACTCAGAAAGAGGGTATCGATTATGAGGAGACCTTTTCGCCAGTAGCCATGCTTAAGTTTATCCGGATTCTCTTCTCTATTGCTGCTCATATGGATTATGAGGTGTGGCAGATGGATGTTAAGACAGCTTTTCCTTAATGGAAGTCTTGAGGAAAACATCTATATGGAGCAACCAAAGGGATTCATTGCAAAGGGAAAAGAGCATCTTTTGTGCAAGCTTAATCGGTCCATTTATGGATTGAAGCAAGCTTCGAGATCATGGAACATCCGCTTTGATGAGGTAATCCAGTCTTATGGATTTATTCAAAGTCCGGATGAGTCTTGTGTATTCAAGAGATGTGACGGAAACATAGTGGTATTTCTTGTACTATACGTAGATAACATTTTGTTAATTGGTAACAATGTCAAAGTGTTATCAGACGTAAGGGTATGGTTGTCCAAATAGTTTGATATGAAGGACTTGGGAGAAGTGGGACACATCCTTGGGATCAAGGTTATAAGGGATCGCAGGAAAAGGATGTTGTGCTTATCTCAAGCTTCATACATAGACACTATTTTGTCTCATTTTAGCATGCAGAACTCCAAGAAAGGTTTTCTACCTTTTAGGCATGGAGTACCTTTATCTAAAGAGATGTGTCCTAGAACATCAAAGGAGATAGAGGAGATGAAGGCGGTTCCTTATGCTTCGGTAGTAGAAAGCCTCATGTATGCTATGTTATGTACGAGGTCGGATATCTGCTTTGCCGTGGGCATGGTTAGCAAATATCAGAGTAATATAGGATAGGGACATTGGACTGCAGTAAAACATATATTGAAGTACCTGAGAAGGAATAGGGATTATATGCTGGTATACCAGGCAGATCAATTACTCCTTGTGGGTTACATAGATTCCAACTTCCAATCAGATAGGGATAACAGTAAGTCTTCCTCGGGTTTTGTGTTTACTTTGGAAGGTGGAGCCATTATATGGAAGAGTGTCTAGCAGAAATGCGTGGCGGACTCCATCATGGAAGATGAGTATGTGGCAACCTCTGAGGCAGCCAAAGAAGCTGTATGGCTCAGGAACTTCTTGATGGGCTTGGATGTGATTTTTGGTTTGCCCATAACTATCACAATTTATTGTAATAATAGTGGTGCAATTGCAAACTCGAAGGAACCATGAGGCCATAAGGCAAGTAAACACATAGAGCGCAAGTACCACCTGATATGAGAGATCTTAAAGAGAGGAGAAGTTGGTGTCGCCAAGATTGCATCAGAGGATAACCTGACAGATCCTTTCACTAAGGCCCTTCCAGCGAGAGCTTTTGACAGGCATGTGGAAGGAATGTGAATCAGATATATGGCAGTATGATGACAACATAGTCTTTTAGTATAAGTCGGAGATTGTTGGGATGTATACTGAAAGCCAAGCCTTTGTATGAACATCTTTATTTTTGAAATAAGAATCACATGATCATTTTTTGCATATTTATAATTATGCATATTGTCTAATACATTATATTGTAGATAACATGGTGTGTGGTGCCACACAGAAGATCATGTTATCTGTTCCTTGTAGAGTATAAGTAGAGGCTCACAACCAAGATGGTTTTGGACAAACCATTGGCATGGTTGTAGTGTAATTTGGTATTGGTTTATCTTGACCATAGAATTACACTAGTACACTTTATGTGTATTGAGCAGGACTGACTTAGAGGTGATTCAATTTATTACTGACTACATAATTGAATCAGACCTCGGATATTATGGTGTACATGCTCTTAATCCCGATATAATAACGGGCACATGTACTTAGTATTTATTTCTTTGATTTACTAATGGGTGAGATTTATGGATTAAATTGATAGGCTCGGTAAGTTATGAAATAATATTATTTACATGGTGTGCCGTTGATTATAAGAGGAAACCGTGTCCTATGTATTAGGATGATGATGTCCCCTTGAGGAGCTCATAAAGATCAACATGTAAACCCTGCAGGTGGACTTGGTCCGGCATGATGATGAGGTTGAGTGGTACTACTCATGGAGTTAGATTTTGATTAATTAATTGTTAGTAAATTAATTAATTGACGGACATTCGATATCTTAAACACAGGGAGATATTTGTACAATTAATATATGGAGCCCATATTTATTTATGGGGGTTGGTGAGGTAGATCAATGATAATCCTCTATTGGAATGGATCATCATTAATGGATCGGGTTTGTGTGGTTCAGATCCATTGGGTGGCCAAGATCCAACTCCTCTTCATGGTCCCTATTGTAGCCTAATATTAAAACCCTCATGAAGCTTAGATCCAATGGACACGATTAAAAGGAGGTTTGGGAAAAATCTATAAATATTTCTCCAAGGCTTGGGCGGCATGAGTATCAAAGAGATTTTTGGTGTTAGGGTTTTTCTACCTTGGCTTGGGTGGCAACACATCAATTAGGGTTAGGGTTTGGAGTTGGCTTTGGCTTGGGCGGCAAGGGTGTGCTAGGGTTTGTCTCCTAGGACCAGTGGCACAGGGAAGTTGAGGTGTTCCTTCTCCTTTTTTCCATTGCTGGCGCCACCCTCTCTCCCTCTCCTTTGGCCGGTGGTACCACCCTTTCCTCCTCTTCTTTAGCCGGCGGCAAGAGTTAGGTTTTCTTCCCTTGGAGCTTTTGGCCAGCGCCCACACTTTCTTCCTCTCCTTGGCTGGCGGCAACAACCAAGTTGGTGGCTTGGTGATCGACACTAGATAGGAGAAGAAGTGTTTGATATTCTTCCCTTTTTTCGAAGTGAGCAAGGAAGGGAAGAACGCGATCTAGGAAGTTTCAACTCTTAGAGGATCGTTACCCACACGACGTTCAAGAGGAGGATAGGTCATACAATAGAAGATCAAGAGGTATAATCTTGTTTGTTTTGATTTAGTTCTTTTGTATAATGTATGTGGCTAATTTACTTGGACCCCAAAGATAAACACAAAAACCGGCGATCCGTACATCATCTATTCCGTGGCTAATCGAGGAAAAGAGTTAGGTTACTTGAACAACAAGTTTATTCAAGATACCACTCGAATCGAATAGCACGATGATGGATCGGTTGCTTGGGTAATCTATCTTCGTCAAGGATTATTTTTTTTAATCCGTGGACGTAGATAGGATCGCCATGCATGAGCAACCGGAGCCGGAACCAATTCCCTACAATTGGTATTAGAGCAATGGTTTTTGGTTTTGTGTGTTTAGGATTCGATTACTTTTATGCTCTTATCATATATTATGTGTGCTGGATAATAGTAGGATGTGCGTAGGCTAACTTTTTGGTTGCAGGCATAAGATCCAACTATTATGGCCATATGTGTGTGTATGTGATTGGATGTGTGTAATTGTAATATTATTTGAATGCTCGGGGTTGACGAGGCTAGTATTTAATTTTTGAAATTAAGTGCGACATTTGTTTAACAACTCTTTTATTTTAGTTTACTTTCGATCTAGATTTCATATACACTTTTTTATGGAGTATAGGATCGATGGATGTAAATTAAAATAATTTTTCTCGGCTCGGATCTCCGGATGACTTGTACATGGCATAGGGAGGAGCGGACGAGGGACTGGAGGCATATTGGAAAACAAAAGCCATAATAGTTGGAAAATATTTTTTTTCCATATTTATTGCTTCTTGTTTGATATGCATGTTGTGTGCTTGTTAAAATTCCTCAATTTTAAAATTACTAAGTGGGAGAGGGATATTTTTTAAAAATTCCCATGCCTCCTTTACAATTTGACATGTGATGCAAACAAACTTGCGTGTCAGCTCTGAGTGCCTTCCTCCCCATCGGATGAGTTTGTTTTGCAGATCACTAGGTCAAACATAGTTATAGGAAATTATTTAGGAGCGTGTGTACATCCCCATCAGAAGGCACATAATCCAAGATAATTGCCTTTGTATCGGGTAATGGTGAACATTTAGTTGCAAATAAGAGTATCCTCCCCATCGGAGTCACTACTTTTATTTGTAAGGCTGAAGAGGAACCAACTATTAATTTTATTTATCAAAAAGTAAGGTTGACAGGATAGTAAAATTAATGGGTAAAATCTCCTCTTACAAATGTAGAATTCGTATACGTCAACACTATCGTAGCATACGATATTCTCGGTGTTTTGAGGTTTTGGTTGATTTTAAAATTTTATTGTTTGAGGAATCAATAAATTTTTGAAATCTAATGTTTTGATCTATGTGATTCTTAGGTTTTTCAAAAATGACTTTCAACCCACTTGTTGTGATACTAAAGAAAAATAAACTTACTAGACCTAACTATGTGGATTGAAAAAGGAATCTAGATATAGTCTTGACTGTTGAGGAGTACAAGTATGTACTTCTCGAAGAGTGTCCTCCTAAGCCTGCGGATGATTTTGGGGAAAAGGAGAAAGAGAGTTATAAGAAGTGGATAAAGGCTGATGAGATGGCGCAGTGTTACATTTTGGCTTCAATGTCAAATGTATTGCAACATCAGCATCAAGCCATGCCTACTGCTTATGACATGATGCTCAATCTCAAGGAACTTTTTAGACACCAGAATTGGGCTGCTAGGTAGGAAGCCATGAGGAACTTGATGACAACCATCATGGTTGAGGGAACACCCGTGAGGGATCATGTTCTCAAGATGATGGCTCATTTGAATGAGCTTAAAGTCCTTGGAGCTGAGATCGATGGAGAAACCCAGGTCGATATCATTCTCCAATCTCTACCTAGGAGTTTTGAGCAGTTTCGCATGAACTACAATATGAACAAGAGGTTGTATTCGTTGGCGGAGCTTCTGACAGAACTCCAGGCGGTAGAGGGGCTTTTTCGTTAGAGTGCTCAGGCTCAGGCCATGGTTGCTCATAAGGTTTCTACTTCTAAGCCGAAAGGCAAAAAGAAGAAGAAACAAGGTGGAGTAAAGGTGGAGGGAGGATCTCAGGGAGGAGTGAAGAAGCCGAAAGGCAAGTGCTTCACTTGCAAGCAGACTAGAAATTGGAAGAAAGACTGCCCCGACCGGAAGCAGAACAAAGGTATATCTTTTGGTCTAGTCGTTGAAACATGTTTAATGGTGTTATCTATCGGCACCTGGTGTGTTGATACGAGAACCACTGATCATGTCTGCAATACTTTGCAGGGGTTCTAAGAAACCAGACGACTAGCTGAGGGGGAGATTACCATTTACTTGGGCGATGCTACGAAGGTGGTGCCTATTGCTGTGGGAGATATTTATTTATCTTTTGATAGGAATAAAACTTTGGTTCTGAAAAATTACTTTTATGTACCTTTATTTAGAAAGAATTTGATTTCGATTTCTAAATTCTTTTTGGATGGATATTCTATTTCTTTTAATGACAGAGTTGTTATAAAAAGGAATAGGAAGATTATTTGTTCTGGTGCATTAATAGGAGATTTATATACCCTTGAACCTAAAGCTCCCACGATGCAAATAGAAGTAAATAACTCATCTTCTAAATCTAATAAGAGAAAAGAACCTTCAAAAATGAACCAAATGTATCTTTGGCATCTATGGTTAGGTCATATTAACCTAAGTAGAATTCAAAGGTTGATAGTTGATGAACCTTTGGGTTCATTAGTGGTGGAAGATTTTCCAACTTGTGAATCTTGCTTGGAAGGTAAAATGACCAAGAAGCCTTTTAAGGCCAAGGGGTATAGAGCCAAAGATGTGTTGGAATTGGTTCATTCTGATTTATGTGGTCCTATGTCTATCCAGGCTAGAGGTGGTTTTGAAAATCTCATCTCTTTTATAGATGATTATTCAATATAAGGATACATTTACTTGATGCGCTGCAAGTCTGAATGCTTTGACAGGTTCAAAGAATTCAAGGCTGATATGGAGAAACGTCAAGGTAAAAGTATCAATACACTGCGATCTGATCGTGGCGGTGAGTACCTCTTGGGAGAGTTCAAGAATTACTTATCAGAGGCTGGGATTCAATCCCAATTGTCTACACTTGCCACACCCCAACAAAATGGTGTAGCAGAGCAAAGGAATAGGACTCTTATGGAGATGGTTAAATCGATGATGAGTTATTCTGAGTTACCAGATTCGTTTTGGGGGTATGCTCTTGATACGACAGTGTATATTCTAAACTTGGTACCATCTAAATCAATGCCTTCTACTCCCATAGAATTGTGGATTGGGCGAAAGCCTAGTCTGAGACATTCAGATTTGGTGGAGTCCAGCACATGTGCTGAAGTAGATGCTAGTAAGATGGAACCTCGTACAAAAGTACGCTTGTTCGTAGGCTATCCGAGAGGAACGAAAGGTGGTTTGTTCTATAGTCCTAGAGATCAGAGGGTGATAGTTAGAACGAATGCCAGATTTTTAGAGGAAGACTATGTGATGAACCACAAGCCCATGAGCAAGATTGTTCTGGAGGAATTGAGAGGGGAAGTCACTACTTCAGTACCACCGGTACAAGAGGACATACCACAAGTGACTGCACCGCGTGTCATAGAGGATACATAGGTGATACCTCATCGTAGTGGGAGGATTGTTAGACAACCTGATAGATTTATGTTCTTGGGAGAATCTTCTGATTTGGTCCCTAGCGAACATGAACCTGATCCCTGAACATATGATGAGGCAATCCCAGATAAAGATGCGGTATCTTGGCAAAGTGCAATGAATTTTGAGATAGAATCTATGGATTCAAATCAGGTCTGGGAGCTAGTAGCACCACCCAATGATGTAAAAACCATTGGATGCAAGTGGATCTACAAAAGAAAGAGAGGAATTGACGGGAAGGTTGAGACCTTCAAAGCAAGGCTTGTTGCAAAAGGATATACTCAGAAAAAGGGTATCGATTATGAGGAGACATTTTTGCCAGTAGTCATGCTTAAGTCTATACGGATTCTCTTCTCTATTGTTGCTCATATGGATTATGAGGTATGACAGATGGATGTCAAGACAGCTTTCCTTAATGGAAGTCTTGAGGAAAACATCTATATGGAGCAACCAAAGGGATTCATTGCAAAGGGAAAAGAGCATCTTTTGTGCAAGCTTAATCGGTCCATTTATGGATTGAAGCAAGCTTTGAGATCTTGGAACATCCGCTTTGATGAGGTAATCCAGTCTTATGGATTTATTCAAAGTCTGGATGAGTCTTGTGTATACAAGAGATGTGACGGAAATGTAGTGGTATTTCTTGTACTATATGTAGATGACATTTTGTTAATTGGCAATAATGTCAAAGTGTTATCGAATGTAAGGGTATGGTTGTCCAAACAGTTTGATATGAAGGACTTGGGAGAAGTGGGACACATCCTTGGGATCAAGGTTATAAGGGATCGCAGGAAAAGAATGTTGTGTTTATCTCAAGCTTCATACATAGACACTATTTTGGCTTATTTTAGCATGCAGAACTCCAAGAAAGGTTTTCTACCTTTTAGGCATGGAGTACCTTTATCTAAAGAGATGTGTCCTAGAACATCAAAGGAGATAGAGGAGATGAAGGTGATTCCTTATGCTTCGGCAGTAGGAAGCCTCATGTATGCTATATTATGTACGAGGCCGGATATCTGCTTTGTCGTGGGCATGGTTAGCAGATATCAGAGTAATCTAGGACAGGGACATTGGACTGTGGTAAAGCATATATTGAAGGACCTAAAAAGGACTAGGGATTATATACTGGTATACCAGGCAGATCAATTACTCCCTATGGGTTAGACAAATTTCGACTTCCAATCAGATAGGGATAACAGTAAGTCTACCTCGAGTTTTTTGTTTACTTTGGGAGGTGGAACCGTTGTATGGAAGAGTGTCTAGCAGAAATGCGTGGCGAACTCTACCATGGAAGTTGAGTATGTGGCAGCCTCTGAGACAGCCAAAGAAGCTGTATGGCTCAGAAACTTCTTGATGGACTTGGATGTGATTCTTGGTTTGCCCAGAACTATCACAATTTATTGTGATAACAGTGGTGTAGTTGCAAACTCGAAGGAACCACGAGCCCATAAGGCAAGTAAACACATAGAGCGCAAGTACCACCTGATACGAGAGATCATAAAGCGAGGAGAAGTTGGTGTCGCCAAGATTGCATCAGAGGATAACCTAGCAGATCCTTTCACTAAGGCCCTTCTAGCGAGAGATTTTGACAGGCATGTGGAAGGAATGGGAATCAGATGTATGACAGTATGATGACAACATAGTCTTTTAATATAAGTGGGAGATTGTTGGGATGTATACTAAAGCCTAGCCTTTGTATGAACATCTTTATTTTTGAAATAAGAATCACATGATCATTATTTTCATATTTATAGTTATGCATATTGTCTAATATTTTACATTATAGATAACATGGTGTGTGGTGTCACACAGAAGATCATGTTATTAGTTCCTTATAAAGTATAAGTAGAGGCTCACAACCAAGATGGTTTTGGATAAACCATTGGCATGGTTGTAGTGTAATTTGGTATTGGTTTATCTTGACCATAGAATTATACTAGTACACTTTGTGTGTATTGAGCAGGACCGACTTAGAGATGATTCAATTTATTGCTGACTACATAATTGAATCAGACCTTGGATATTATGGTGTACATGATCTTAATCCTGATATAATAACGGGCACATGTACTTAGTATTTATTTCTTTGATTTACTAATGAGCGAGATTTATGGATTAAATTTATAGGCTCGGTAAGTTGGGAAATAATATTATTTACATGGTGTGTCGTTGATTATAGAAGGAAATCGTGTCCTATGTATTAGGATGATGATGTCCCCTTGAGGAGCTCATAAGGATCATGTAAACCCTGTAGGTGGACTTGGTCCGGCATGATGATGAGGTTGAGTGGTACTACTCATGGAGTTAGATGTTGATTAATTAATTATCAGTAAATTAATTAATTGACGGACATTCGATATCTTAAACACGGGGAGACATTTGTACAATTAATATATGGATCCCATATTTATTTATGGGTGTTGGTGAGGTAGATCAATGATTCCTCTAGTCGAATGGATCATTATTAATGGATCGGATTTGTGTGGTTTGGATCCATTGGGTGGCCAAGATCCAACTCCTCCTCATGGTCCCTATTGTAGCCTAATATTAAAACCCTCATGAAGCTTAGATCCAACGGACACGATTAAAAGGAGGTTTGGGAAAAATCTATAAATATGCCTCCAAGGTTTGGGCGGCATGAGTATCAAAAAGATTTTTGGTGTTAGGGTTTTTCTACCTTGGCTTGGGCGGCAACACATCAATTAGGGTTAGGGTTTGGAGTTGGCTTTGGCTTGGGCGACAAGGGTGTGCTAGGGTTTGTCTCCTAGGACTGGCGGCACAAGGAAGTTGAGGTGTTCCTTCTCCTTTTCTTCATTACCGACACCACCCTCTCTCCCTCTCCTTTGGCTGGTGGCACCACCCTTTCCCCCTCTTCTTTGGCTGGTGGAAAGAGTTAGGTTTTCTTCCCTTGGAGCTCTTGGTCGGCGCCCACACTTTCTTCCTCTCCTTGGCCGGCGGCAACAACCAAGTTGGTGGCTTGGTGATCGACACTAGATAGGAGAAGAAGTGTTTGATATTCTTCACTTTGTTCACAGCGAGCAAGGAAGGGAAGAACGCGATCTAAGAAGTTTCAACTCTTGGAGGATCGTTGCCCACACAACATTCAAGAGGAGGATAGGTCATACAATAGAAGATCAAGAGGTATAATCTTGTTTGTTTTGATTTAGTTCTTTTGTATAATGTATGTGGCTAATTTACTTGGATCCCGAAGATAAATACAAAAATTGGTGATCCATACATCTTCTATTCCGTGGCTAATCGAGGAAAAGAGTTAGGTTGCTTGAACAACAAGTTTGTTCAAGAGACCACTCGAATCGAATAGCACGATGATGAATCGATTGCTTGGGTAATCCGTCTTCGTCAAGCATTAATTTTTTTTTAATCCATGGACGTAGATAGGATCGCCATGCACGAGCAACCGGAGCGGGAAGCAATTCCCTACATTTTCCACATGACAAATATTCAATCAACCTAGACATACTTGACATCTCATTCAACAATAAAAAAACAAACCAAACTTGGTCAACCTTGACTCGAGATCGGTTGAACTAACAATCTCCTTTTTTATTTGATGTCTTGCTCAACCATCAAATATACTGATCAAACATCAAAACTTAATTCAAGCTTGGTCAATCAGTTGGGAGTATTGAGAATACAATGAAAGTTTCGCATTGGTAAGACATGGAAAAGATCTTGTGTTTATACGATGAAAAATATCTTTATTGGTATGAGGTCTTTTGGGTATAGCCTAAAAATAAAACCATGAGGGCTTAGGCCTAAAGCAGACAATATCTTACCATTGTGGAGATATGTGAATCTTATAGGCACCAACAATTTGTATCAGAGTCATGGTCCATGTCAAGCCATGCACCTCGAATGAAGAAGTGAGACTCCGATGTCCGGATCAAGAGAACCAGACACCAGACTGGAAGTTTAGTTGGGTCAAAAGAACCAAACAACCGGTAGAAAGTCCAGTTGAGTCAGAAGGACTAGACAACTGGTAGGAAGTCCAATTGGGTCAGGAGGACCAGATAGTTGGCTGGAAGACTTAATGGATTATGGATCAGATATCAAGCAGAGGATGTTCTTTGAGGATGGATAGGCTAGAGGGGGGACCCAATGTGGTCCTTCATTTGAGGGGGGGGGGATTGTTGGTGTAGGGATGTATACTGAAAAGTCTATCTTTTGTATGAACATCTTTATTTTGAAATAAAAATCACATGATCATTGTTTGCATATTTTTATGGTTATGCAATATTGTCTCATACTTTACATTGTAGATAACATGGTGTGTGGTGTCACACAGGAGATCATGTTATCAACCCCTTGAAAAGTATAAGTAAAGGCTCACAACCGAGACGACTTTGGACAAACCATCGGAATGATTGTAGTGTGATTTGGTGTTGGTTTGTCTTGACCATAGAATCACACTAGTGCACTTTGTGTGTATTGAGCAGGACTGACTTAGAGGTGATTCGATTTATTGCTGACTACATAATCGAATCAGACCTCAGATATTATTTAGTGCATGTTCTTAATCCCGATATAATAACGGGCACATATACTTAGTACTCATCTCTTTGATTTACCAATGGGTGAGATTTATAGATTAAATCGATAGGCTCGGTAAGTTGGGAGATGATATTATTTATATAGTGTGTTGTTGATTATAGGAGGAAACTGTGTCCTATATATTAGGATGATGATGTCCCCTTTAGGAGCTCATAAGGTTCATCATGTAAACCCTGTAGGTGGACTTGGTCCGGCATGATGAAAAGGTTGAGTGGTACTACTCAAGGAGTTAGATGTTGATTAATTAATGGTCAGTAAATTAATTAATCGACGGACATTCGAGATCTTAAACACGGGGAGAAAATGTACAAATAATATATGGAGCCCATATTATCATATGGGGGTTGGTGAGGTAGATCAATGATGAACCTTTAGTGGATTGGATCATCATTAGTGGATCGGACTTTATGTGGGCTTGATCCATGGGTGGCCAAGACCTAACTCCTCCTCATGGTCCCTAATGTAGCCTATTAACACCTCATGATGCTTAGATCCAATGGATAGAAACAAAACTCTAAGATCCATTGGTAGAGATTAAATCTTTAAGATCCGACGGTTGAGATTAAATCTCTAGAACCGACGGTTGAGATTAAATCCCTAGAACCAATGGATGAGATTAATTCATGACTTATCCCTAACTCTATAAAAGGATGGCATGGGAGTTGGCGTGAACAACATTGAAGGAGAGCTAGGGTTTGGGCGGCAAGAAGGAATCCTAGTTGAGATAGGATTAGGATTAGGGTTTGGAGGCAAGGGTGGCACCAAATAAGGAAGGTATTCTTCTCTTCTTCTTCCTCTTTTGGCCAACGTCCAACACCTCTCCAGCCTCTTTTCCAGCCTTGGCTGGCGCCCAAAAGCCCCCTTCTCCTTCTCCTTAGGTGGTGGAAACAAGATATAGGGCTTCCCTTGGTGTCTTGGTTGTTTTCCACCATCTTCTCCTTCACCTAGTTGGCCGGCGGCAATGATAGTTTTAGTTCCTTGTTGGTTGTTTCTAGTGAGGAGAAAAACCTTATTTCTATTCTTCCTCTTGCTTTGGAAGAGCAAGGAAGGAAGATTTGTGATCTAGGAGCTTCGACTTTTGGTGGATCGTCGCCCACATGACGTTCAAAAGGAGGAAGGTCATACATTAGAAGATCGAGAGGTATACCTATTCTACTTTCTTCTTTTGTTTGTTGCTTGTTTTTGTTTTTCAATTATAAGCATGTTATAAATCTGTAAATGGCTAAACAAACCTTGGATCCCGAGCATAAACACAAAAACCGGCGATCCGGACATCGTCTATTCCGCGACTACTCGTAGAATAGAGGATGGTCTCTTGAACAACTAGTTTGTTCAAGTGACCTCTCTAAACGAATAGCACGACGATGACTTGGTTTCTTTGGCAATCCCTTTTGTCTAGGATTAAATTTTTTTAATCTGGAGACATCGAAGGGATCGCCATGGACAAGCTACCGAGGTGAAGTGGGAAGCGAAGTTTCCCCTCACGGACTCGATAAGCAAAACCCTTCATTTGGTATCAGAGCCAAGGTTTCCAGTTTTGTGTGTTTAGGATTCAGTTAATTTTTATGCACTTTTTCATATATTATATGTGCCGGATAATAGTAGGATATGCGTAGTTTAACTCTTTGGTTGCAGGCATAAGATCCGACTATTATGGCCATGTGTGTGTATGTATATAAATATTTATTTTGTTGAATTCTCAGGGTTGACTAGGCTAGTATTTAGTTTTTGGTAAATTAAATACGACATTGTTTAGCCGCTCTTTATTTTATTTTACTTTCGATATAGATTTCATGTACACTCCCTTGTGGAGTATGTAGGGAATTCTTTATGCCAAATGGCATATGCGCAACGGAAAAATTAGGATCCCTTCCAAGTGATCCATGCGAAAGCAAACTCGTATAAAATAAATTTCTCTAAACCAAACCTATCTTATAGGAGAGGATTACCTTTGTTGCGTGCCCTTGTTAATCCCGCTTCTTCCTTTTGTTTGTTGGATCTTTAGCACGTTCAAGTGTCCGTGCCTCTATATGTATCCACACGAGCAAGCTCTTGTCTCACAAAAGAAAAACTAGAGGAGCTCTCCTTTACTTCTTGCTAGAGAAGTCCCTAAAGGAGAGGAAGAGAGGGAAAAGGAGAAAGGAAGAAGAAGACTCCTCTTCTTGCTAGCCTACACTCACAAACCCACACAACCAAAGCTTCCACCAAGCTCTCTCACAACCACAACAACACTTGCTTTGGCCGGCCACTTCATGGGGTCTTTTATAGGGTTGGAAAAACCCTTTCACCTCCACACATTCAATGCAATCCATTGCATTGGGACACAAGTTTGGCCGGCCACTTAAGGAGACAAAACCATTTTGTTTCCTTCCACCTTATCTAGCTTAGGTGAATGCTTAGGTGGCATGCTTATGTGGCATGCTTATGTGGCATTCATGCATGTTGAATTAATCTTATTAATTCAATTAAGCTTATGTTATCATGTTGAATTAATCTTATTAATTCAATCATATTGAATTAATCTTATTAATTCAATTAAGCTTATGTTATCATATTGAATTAATCTTATTAAATCAATAAGGTAACATATTGAATTAATCTCATTAAATCAATTAGCTAAAATTCTCATTAAGCTTAAAGTCCAAAAACCATTTTGTACTTAAGCTTATTCCCAAATTATTCTAGTCAAACTAGAATACTCTAATTCCTCTAATTATCATGCTCTTTGTGTGTGACCCTATAGGCTCTTATAACGTTGGCAGTAGACCTAAACTCTTTTAGATACACAAGCAATGAGCGGCATCTAGCAATACATCATTGCTACCCAAGTTACGAGATAAGTCAAGATCCGACTAACCTTTCCGTGACTACTATAATATATGACCGTGTCCTTCTATCCTTGATATCAGATTGATCAATGAGGCATAGACCGTGTCATCCTCGATCAATCTATGTGTTTCTTGATCCCTGAGTAAACTAACTCAAACAAATGAGCTCAATATCTCATATTGACTCATTCGAGCATGGCCATGCATTTTAGTAGTTCTACTCAATCAAGGGGCCCACCGATATCACTCTCGTCATATGAAAGGGATAGATCCCATCTACATCACTCACATCCCTCCGCATAATTTGTTATATACCCAGTAATCGCCTTTATGGTCCACCCTGTTACGGGTGACGTTTGACGATACCAAAGTACATAACTCCTTATGTAGGGAACCGTAGTGACTTCGTTGGTCCGAGGACTATTCATACCAATAGTCACATGAGAAAGTTTATGACACTCATATAACGATCCATGAAACTTTCTCATGGCGAATTGATTCGGTATATATTCTCTAATATATACCCATGTGTCAACTTGATATCATATATCCATGACTTGTGAGATCAAGTCATCAATTGACCTACATGCTAGTCTTTATGTATTAATATTGCCCTTGCATATTAATACTTGACTAGGAACATTTAGAAAGTGTTCTCTACAGCCTCTCATAATCAATTCTGCCAATTGATGTGCTGTAGATAAGAACCTACTTTTCTAGGGCATTACTATATTTAATTTAGCTGGCACAAGCAAGACTTAAATATAATAACCAATCCTTTGCCTTTATAGAATATGATACAAAATGTTCCCTATTCAACCATCACATGATTGGTTCTTAGGGCTATAACTAACAGAGTATAGGATCGATGGATGTAAATTAAAATAGGTTTTAGTCTCGGCTCGGATCTCCGGATGGCTCGAACATGGCGTAGGAGGAGCGGACGAGATGGCGATGCGACAGGAGACATATTGAAGACAAAAGCCATAATAGTTGAAAAATAATTTTATTTTTCATATTTATTTCTTTTTGTTTGATATGCATGTCGTAGGCCAGGAAAATTCCTCAATTTCAAATTACTAAGTGGGAGAGGGATATTTTTATAAATTCCCGCGGCCTCCATTACGATTTGACAAGTGATGCAAACAAACTTGCGCGTCGGCTCTGAGTGCCTTCCTCCATATCGGATGGGTTTGTTTGCGGATCACTAGGTCAAATATGGTTATAGGAAATTATTAAGGAGCGTGTGTACTTGCCCATCGTAAGGCACATAACCCGAGATAATTACTTGGTACCAAGTAATGGTGAACACTTAGATACAAATATAAGTATCCTCCCCATTGGAGTCACTGCTTTTATTTGTAGGGCCGAAGATAAACCAACTATTAATTTTACTTGTCAAAAAGTTAGGTTGACAAGATAGTAAAATTAATGGGTAAAACCTCCTCTTACAAATGTAGAATTCAGATATCGTCCCACACGATGATCGTGGCATGCGATATTCTCGGTGTTTAGAGGTGTTGGTTGATTTTAAAATTTTATTGTTTGAGGAATCAATAATTTTTTGAAATCTACAGTAATGATCTATGTGATTCTTAGGATTTTCAAGAATGACTTTCAGTCCACTTACTATGATACTAAAGGAAATAAACTTACTGTACCCAAATAAAGTTGATTGGAAAAGAATCTAGATATTGTCTTATCTGCTAAGGAGTACAAGTATGCACTCTTCGAAGAGTGTCCTCAAGCCATGGTTGCTCAAAAAGGTTTCTACTTCTAAGTCAAAAGGCAAGAAGAAGAAGAAACAAGGTGAAGCAAAAGTGATGGGAGGATCTCAGGGAGGAGTGAAGAAGCCGAAAGGCAAGTACTTCACTTATAAGCAGGATGAACATTGGAAGAAGGACTGTCCCAATCCGAAACAGAACAAAGGTATATCCTTTGGACTAGTCGTTGAAACATGATTAGCGGTGTTATCTACCGGCACCTGATGTGTAGATACGAGAGCCACTAATCATGTCTGCAATACTTTGCAGGGGTTCCAAGAAACTCGACGACTAGCTAAAAGGAAGATTATCATTTACTTGGGCAATGCCATGAAGATGACGGCTATTGCAGTGGGAGAAGTTTTATTTATCTCTTTAGAAAAATAAAACTTAGGTTCTAGAAATTTCCCTTTATGTACCTTTATTTAGAAAGAACTTAGTTTCAGTTTCTAAATTGTTTATGGATGGATATTCTATTTCTTTTAATGACATAACTGTTATAAAAAGGAATAGGGAGAATATCTGTTCAGGTACATTGATAGAAAATTTGTACACACTTGAACCAAAACCTCCCACGATGCAAATTGAAGTTAATAACTCATCTTCTAATTCCAATAAGAGAAAAGAACCTTCAAAGATGAATCAAACATATCTTTGGCATCTTAGGCTTGGTCACATTAACCTAAGAAGAATTCAAAGGTTGATAGCTGATGGACCTTTGGGTTCATTAGTGGTGGAGGATCTCCCAACATGTGAATCTTGCTTGGAGGGTAAGATGACCAAGAGGCCTTTTAAGGCCAAGGGGTATAGAGCCAAAGATGTGTTAGAATTGGTTCATTCTGATTTGTGTGGTCCTATGTCTATCCAAGCTAGAGGTGGTTTTGAGTATTTTGTCTCGTTTATAGACGATTACTCAAGATATGGATACATTTACCTGATGCGCCGCAAGTCTGAATGCTTTGACAAGTTCAAAGAATTCAAGGCTGATGTGGAGAAACGTCAAGGTAAAAGTATCAAGACACTACGATCTGATCGTGGTGGTGAGTACCTCTTGGGAGAGTTTAGGAACTACTTATCAGAGGCTGAGATTTAATCCCAATTGACTGTACCTGGCACATCCCAACAGAATGGTGTAGCAGAGCGAAGGAATAAGACTTTTATGGAGATGGTTAAGATCGATGATGAGTTATTCTGACTTGCCAGATTCGTTCTAGGGATATGCTCTAGATACGACAGTGTACATTCTGAACTTGGTTCCATCTAAATCAGTGTCTTCTACTCCCACAGAGTTCTGGACTGGGCGAAAGCCTAGTCTAAGACATATTCGGATATAGGGAGTCCAGCACATGTGCTGAAGGCAGATGCTGGTAAGTTGGAACCTCATACAGAAGTGCGCTTGTTCATTGGCTATCCCAGGGGAACGAAGGGTGGATTGTTTTATAGTCCTAGAGATCAGAGGGTGATCGTTAGCACGAACGCTAGATTTCTAGAGGAATACTATGTGATGAGCCACAAGCCCAAGAGTAAAATTGTTCTGGAGGAGTTAAAAGGGGAAGTCACTTCTTTAGTACCACCGGTACAAGAGGATATACCATATGTCACTGCACCGCATGTCACAGAGGATACACAGGTGATACCTCGTCGTAGTGGGAGGGTTGTGAGACAGCCTGATAGATTCATGTTCTTGGGAGAATCTTCTGATTTGGTCCCTGGCGAACATGAACCTGATCCCTGGACATATGACGAGGCAATCCAAGATAAAGATGCAGTATCTTGGCAAAGTGCAATGAATGCTGAGATTGAATCTATGGATTCAAATCAGGTCTGGAAGCTAGTAGAACCACCTGATGGTGTTAAAACCATTGGATGCAAGTGGATCTACAAGAGAAAGAGAAGAATAGATGGGAAGGTTGAGACATTCAAAGTGAGGCTTGTTGCGAAGGGGTATACTCAGAAAGAGGGTATCGATTATGAGGAAACCTTTTCGCCGATAGCGATGCTTAAGTCTTTCGGATTCTCTTATGCATAGCAGCTCATATGGATTATGAGGTGTGGCAGATGGATGTCAAGACAGCTTTCCTTAATGGAAGTCTTGAGGAAAACATCTACATGAAGCAACCAGAGGGATTCATTGCTAAGGGCAAAGAGCATCTTGTATGTAAGCTTAATTGGTCCATTTATGGATTGAAGTAAGATTCGTGGTCTTGGAACATCCGCTTTGAGGAGGTAAAAAAGTCTTAAGGATTTATTCAAAGTTCGGATGAGTCTTGTGTATACAAGAGATGTGACGAAAACATAGTGGTATTTCTTGTACTATACGTAGATGACATTTTGGTGATTGGCAGCAATATCAAGGTGTTATCGGACGTAAGGGTATGGTTGTCACAACAGTTTGATATGAAGGACTTGGGAGAGGTGGGACATATCCTTGGGATCAAGGTTATAAGGGATCGCAGAAAAAGAATATTGTGCTTATCCCAAGCTTCATACATAGACACGATAAAGGATCGTTTTAGCATGCAAAACTCCAAAGAAAGATTTTCTACCTTTTAGGCATGGAATTCCTTTATCTAAGGAGATGTGTCCTAGATCATCTGAGGAGATAGAGGAGATGAAGGTGGTTCCTTATGCTTCGACAGTAGGAAGCCTCATATATACGATGCTATGTATGAGACCAGATATCTACTTTGCCGTGGGCATGGTCAGCAGATATCAGAGTAATCCAGGACATGGACATTGGACTGCGGTAAAGCATATATTGAAGTGCCTGAGAAGGACTAGGGATTATATGCTGGTTTACCGGGCAGACCAATTACTCCCTGTGGGTTACACGGATTCTGACTTCAAATCTGATAGAAATAACAGTAAGTCTACCTCAGGTTTTGTGTTTACTTTTGGAGGTGGAGCCATTGTATGGAGGAGTGTCAAGCAGAAATGCATGGCAGACTCCACCATGGAAGCTGAGTATGTGACAGTCTCTGAGGCGGCCAAAGGAGCTGTATGGCTCAGGAACTTCCTGATGGACTTGGATGTGATTCCTTGTTTGCCCAGAACTATCACAATTTATTGTGATAATAATGGTGCAGTTGCAAACTCGAAGGAACCACGAGCCCATAAGGCTAGTAAACACATAAAGCGCAAGTACCACCTAATACGAGAAATTGTAAAAAAGGTAGAAGTTGTTGTCGCCTAGATTGCATCAAAGGATGACCTGGTAGACCCTTTTCACTAAGGCCCTTCTAGCGAGAGCTTTGATAGGCATGTGGAGGGAAGGGGAATCAGATGTATGGCAGTATGAGGACAACATAGTCTTTTAGTATAAGTGGGAGATTGTAGGGATGTATTCTGAAAAGTCTATCTTTTGTATGAACATCTTTATTTTTAAATAAGAATCACATGATCATTGTTTGCATATTTTTATGGTTATGCAATATTGTCTCATACTTTACATTGTAGATAACATGGTGTGTGGTGTCACATAGGAGATCATGTTATCGGCCCCTTGAAAAGTATAAATAAAGGCTCACAACCGAGATGGCTTTGGACAAACCATCGGAATGGTTGTAGTGTGATTTGGTGTTGGTTTGTCTTGACCATAGAATCACACTAGTGCACTTTGTGTGTATTGAGCAGGACCGACATAGAGGTGATTCGATTTATTGCTGACTACATAATCGAATCGGACCTCAGATATTATTTAGTACATTCTCTTAATCCCGATATAATAACGGGCACATATACTTAGTACTCATCTCTTTGATTTACCAATGGACGAGATTTATAGATTAAATCAATAGGCTCGGTAAGTTGGGAGATGATATTATTTATATGGTGTGCTGTTGATTATAGGAGGAAACCGTGTCCTATATATTAGGATGATGATGTCCCCTTGAGGAGCTCATAAGGTTCATCATGTAAACCCTGCAGGTGGACTTGGTCCGACATGATGAAAAGGTTGAGTGATACTACTCAAGGAGTTAGATGTTGATTTATTAATGGTTAGTAAATTAATTAATCGACGGACATTCAAGATCTTAAACACGGGGAGAAAATGTACAAATAATATATGGAGCCCATATTATCATATGGGGGTTGGTGAGGTAGATCAATGATGAACCTTTAGTGGATTGGATCATCATTAGTGGATCGGACTTTATGTGGGCTTGATCCATGGGTGGCCAAGATCCAACTCCTCCTCATGGTCCCTAATGTAGCCTATTAACACCTCATGATGCTTAGATCCAATGGATAGAAACAAAACTCTAAGATCCATTGGTAAAGATTAAATCTCTAAGATCCAACGATTGAGATTAAATCTCTAGAACCGACGGTTGAGATTAAATCCCTAGAACCAATGGATGAGATTAATTCATGACTTATCCCTAACTCTATAAAAGGATGGCATGGGATTTGGCATGAACAACATTGAAGGAGAGCTAGGGTTTGGGCGGCAAGAAGGAACCCTAGTTGAGATAGGATTAGAATTAGGGTTTGGAGGCAAGGGTGGCACCAAATAAGGAAGGTATTCTTCTCTTCTTCTTCCTCTTTTAGCCAACGTCCAACACCTCTCCAGCCTCTTTTCCAGCCTTGTCCGGTGCCCAAAAGCCCCCTTCTCCTTCTCCTTAGGTGGTGGAAACAAGATATAGGGCTTCCCTTGGTGTCTTGGTTGTTTTCCACCATCTTCTCCTTCACCTAGTTGGCCGGCGGCAATGATAGTTTTAGTTCCTTGTTGGTTGTTTCTAGCGAGGAGAAAAACCTTGTTTTTATTCTTCCTCTTGCTTTGGAAGAGCAAGGAAGGAAGATTTGTGATCTAGGAGCTTCGACTTTTGGTGGATTGTCGCCCACACGACGTCCAAAAGGAGGAAGGTCATACATTAGAAGATCGAGAGGTATACCTATTCTACTTTCTTCTTTTGTTTGTTGCTTGTTTTTGTTTTTCAATTATAAGCATGTTATAAATCTGTAAATGACTAAATAAACCTTGGATCCCGAGCATAAACACAAAAACCGGCGATCCGGACATCGTCTATTCCGCGACTACTCGTAGAATAGAGGATGGTCGCTTGAACAACTAGTTTGTTCAAGTGACCCCTCTAAACGAATAGCACGACGATGACTTGGTTTCTTTGGCAATCCCTTTTGTCTAGGATTAATTTTTTTTAATCCGGAGACATCGAAGGGATCACCATGGACAAGCTACCGATGAAGTGGGAAGCGAAGTTTCCTCTCACGGACTCGATAAGCAAAACCCTTCAGTTGGGAGTATTGAGAATATAATCAAAGTCTCACATTGTAAAATATGAAAAAGATCATGTGATTATAAGATGGAAAATATCTCCATTGGTATGAGACCTTTTGGGTATAGTCCAAAAATAAAACCATGAGAGCTTAGGCCCAAAGTGGACAATATCATACCATTGTGGAGATATGTGAATCTTATAGGCGCCAACAAAATCTTGACTAGAGGTCGATTGTACCAATAGAAATGATCACTTATTCATTTCTAATTCTTTTGATTATTCAACATGTAAAAATTATTTTTTAAATTTCATACTTATCTATCTTTGATGTGTGGCAAAGGGAGGAGTTAAAGTTAAACTCTCTCTAAGTTGCAATGGATAAAATATTTTAACCTTAACTTTAAATAGATTGTCAAATATCAAAAAGAGAGATTATTGATGTAATTATACTCCAACTGGTTGGGTTCGATTTTAAGCTTTAATGTTTGTGAAAAGGGATTAAGCTAAGCCTTAATAATGGTTTGATATGCGTGTTTGAATGTGCTAGAACTTGTAGGAATATATATGGTGCTTGGAGTGCATGAGGGGCAAGTGTTTAGCAAAGGTTTAAAGTTAGATTTATATTGTGATATATTGTGTGTCAAGTGTGAATATGCAATTTGATATTCCACTTGGAACAATGGAATTTTGATAAGAGATAACATCAAATGTTGTGGAGAGAGAGTTGAGTCTTTCCATGACTATTTTTGAATTTCCCTATGTTAGAATGGTACATATTGTTTGAACAATCAATACTAACAACATTCAGGAGATATTATACAATCTTGCACTTATGAAGACTAGAAGACAATGGAAGAGGAGGCTAGGTTCAGTGGTCGTTCAATGCCTACAACAGGAGAGACATCTAGGGTTTAGAATGAAAGTTAGGATTTAGAGAGATGTTAAATTTGTTGGTGCAATCGGCCAAGGTCACGATTGACCAGACTCGAGTTTGACTCGAGAAGTATTTTGATGTTTGACAATGGGTTAACCATTGTTTTACAATAGATTGACTATATGGTTAACATGGGGTTGACCATATGATAGAGAAGTCCAAGTGGGACACTTGACAATTGGAAAGTCCAAGTCTTGTGTACTTGACATGGAAAGTCCAAGTCTTGGGTATTTGTCAATTGGAAAGTCTAAGTCTTGTGTACTTGACATGGAAAGTCTAAGTCTAGGGTACTTGGCAATTGGAAAGTCCAAGCATGGGTCTTCGAATGAATAGTCCAAGCATGGGTCTTGGCATGGAAAGTCCAAGCATGGGTCTTGGCATTTGAAAAGTCCAACATGGAGTTGGCAAGGAAAGTCCAAGGGTGTGATATTGTATTGGGTTACGGCCGACGCATAGATGTGCTTTTGTCGTTTCACAAACGAACGCAACGGAAGAAAAACATAATAATTTCCTAAACTATTACAACACTCACACCCACACATGCAGGATTGCAACACGTGCGAACATATCTGCCAAAAAAATTTTACATACAAGAAGAATAAAATAAATTTCACTCTAGGTATACCTTTCGGATGATGGCGGGTTGGAAGGGCATCAACCGTACAATGCTCGCGGAGCTTCGTCTCTACTCGTATCCACATCAAATCTTCGGAGGGACGAATTCTCAAAGCCATGAGTTTGATCTTCTCTTCGCTACTAGACGAAGCAAAAAGTTCAGGTTATCAGAGAGCAATCGCCGACTCGTTTTTCTACACAAATGAGTCCTCGAACAACCTTCGTAAGTTTATCGATTCGTGTTGGAATTAGCCATTATTTTTGAAGCTTCAATAAGCGACAATAACAACCCTAAAACCTAAAGTGGCCGACCTCCAAAAAGGTGGAAACAACCCTTGTTTACTTGATGGTCGGGGAACACCAAACCCTAATTCTCCTAGGTTCGGCTAGGTTAAGGAAAAGGGCCTTAAGGACTTCTATTCATTAGTTTAGCCTTTATAACCCTTTATATAGGGACTAATCCTAATGGTTTATAAGTTAGTGGATCAAATCCCTAAGCCCATAACCATTAAAGCTTAATCTCATCCATTAAACCCTAATTGGGCCCTTAACTAAAAGAGGTCCCTTTTAATTAAAACCAAATGGGTTTGGTTTATAATTTAAACCTTTTAAGGCCCAACCCGTCTTCTTAAGACGTGCTCCTTTCGCATTTCCGACTTGACAAATATTTCCATATTTGTCATGTGTTTGGTTCAACCAAACTTGATCTCTCTCGATCTTGAGAATCCAATTCTCAAACTCGTTTTAAGTCTCTTCGAAGGATTCGTAGTGCGTGTAACCTAATAGGTTCTCGATTTATGTTGGTAGTCCATAATTAACCATTAATTATGGAATGATCATGAGAGGCACCTAGTAGTATATCATGATCCCAAATTAATCGAAAAATCAATGGTTGATCTCGGAACCATTTCCGAACCCTTCAGCAGCTACAGTGAATTGTGCCTTGTTCCTTTCACTCATCTTATACCCACTTGGTTCAGGACATTGTCTATGTGTCAGTCCCCACTAGGCTGACTTCGTCACACCTAACCTAAGTCTTACTTCCTCGTTCAATAGATTCTAATTACTTTGACATGTATTCAAGAGTACCATACTCTTGACATGCAATGCTTTGGTCAAAGACTTTGAGTAACAATCCTAATGAGTGGCCATAGGGTATACATCTCCTCGCAAGGAGTGGTGAATCCTTTGTTGGCTATTCAATCAACTTCGAACACTTTAACTTATACCCAATCATCACGTACCCACACCTCCATAGAAATGTATCGACTAAGATGTCAAAGTATAAGTCTCCATGACCAAGATGACTTGAATACCTCAAGTCGAAGGAAACTCGCACTCGAGCTGTAGTAAGAGCTTCACTGACATATCTTTTATGTAGAGAACCATGTGAAATCTTACAGCAGGTCACTCCAATGAACTAGTTACCATAACTAGCATCCATATTTAACTCTCGACATCTCAATATCTCTAGCCAGTGAGGAGCAACTTCTTGGATTAACTAAGGAGTATAACCCGTGCTATTCTTCCAGAATCGATGATGTCCGAACTCATCAATTTATCGACTAGGGATTATTTCATTACATTCATAATTACACATGTAGAGATACTCACTAGTTGTGATCCAATCACAAGTTCTCTTATGCTATGAATCATATCGCGGACATTCAGTAAATGAGTTTAAGATCCAATCAAACACATATAACATGTGCACTCAAATAGTGAATCTTTATTTATCAAATAAATAGTACAATCATAAGGCGATTGGCTTAGGACACCTCTCAAATATAACAGACTCTCACTTGGCCTAAAGCCAATCGCCATGGTATCCAATACCATAGTTCTTGACGTGACTCTCAAACTTACTTTGTGATAGAACCTTTGTCAAAGGATGTGCTAGGTTCCTTTTTATGGGAATCTTCTCGATTTGTATTTCTTTTTTACTAATGATTTCTCTAATCAGATGATATCACCGAAGCACGTGCTTGGATCGTTGGTGAGCCCTGGGTTCTTTTGCCTGTGCGATAGCTCTAGTGTTGTCGCAGTAAACTTGTAATGCTTCAACAATGGACGGAACCGCCCCATGTTCAGAGATGAACTTCTTGATCCAAACTACCCCCTTTGCTGCTTTAGAAGCTGCAATGTATTCTGCCTCCGTGGTAGAATCGACAACTGTGTCTTGTTTGAAACTTTTCCAACTAACTACGCCACCATACAGTGTGAATATGTACCCAGATTATGACTTGGAGTCATAATTGTCAGTCTGGAAGATGGTATCCGTATACCCGCATGTAACCATATCATCTTCTCCATATACCAAGAACATATCCTTAGTTCTTCTCAAGTACTTAAGGATTGCCTTGACAGCCACACAATGATCCATTCGTGGATCAGACTAGTATCTGCTCATGACACTCAGAGCATATGATACGTCGGGCCTTGTACATAACATAGAATACATAATAGATTCTATTACAAAATCATAAGGAATCTTATTCATGCAAATTCTCTTGTATTTTATATGGGGACACATAGACTTTGAAAGGTGAATCCCATGTCGCATGGGTATATAACCTTTCTTGGATTCAGACATACTAAATCACTTTAGCACTCTGTCTATATATGTAGACTGCAAAAGACCAAGCAACCTTTTCGATATATCTCTATAGATCTTAATCTCGAGGATGTGGGTCACTTCTCTCATGTCTTTCATGGAGAAAATTTTGGATAACCAACCTTTAACTGACTGTAAGATAGGTATATCGTTTCCTATGAGTAATATGTCATCGACATATAGTACTAAAAATACGATCGCACTCCCACTAACCCTCTTGTACACACAAGGTTCATCATGATCTTGTGAGAAATCAAACTCTTTGATTGCCTCATCAAAACGAATATTCCAACTCCTGGATGCTTGCTTCAGTTCATAAATGGACCATTGAAGCTTGCATACTTTGGTTTTGTCAGCAGATGTGAAACCCTCGGGTTGTATCATATACACATCCTCATGTAGATTTCCATTAAGGAAAACTATTTTCACATCCATATGTCATATCTCATAATCATAATGAGCTACTATGGCCAGGAGTATCCGAATGGAATTAAGCATGACAACTGGTGAGAATGTCTCGTCATAGTCAACACCTTACTTTTGATGATAACTTTTTTCCACTAATCTAGCTTTATAGGTAATCACATTACCATCCATGTAAGTTTTCTTCTTGAAAATCCACTTGCACCTAATAGGCGTGATGCCTTCAGGTGGATCCACCAAGTTTCAAACTTGGTTTTCATACATGGAATCCATTTTCGACTTTATGGCTACTAGCCATTTATCTCTTTTTGAAATTTTCAGAACTTCTTCGTTACTAGTAGGTTCCTCATCCTCAATGAGTAACATATCATTAGATTCACTTATGAGAAATCCATATCTCTTAGGAATCTTATGTGACCTACCAGATCTGTGAAGAGGTGGTGTAACGATAGGTTTAGTCATTATCTAATCATCATGAATAATCGACTGTGGTTCCGGTATAGATGTCTCTTTAGTGTTTATTGGAGTTTCTTGAACTTCCTCAAGTTCAACCTGAATACCATTTTTTTCTTGCAAGAAAAACTCTTTCTCTAGAAATACATTATTTCTTGAAACAAACACCTTTTGTTCCAAGGGATGATAGAATTGGTAACCCCTCGTTTCCTTGGGGTATCCAATAAATAGACACTTATCAGACTTAGCATCCAGCTTGGTTGATGTAGTCCTCTTCATGTAAGCAGGACATCCCCATGTCTTTAAATAAGATAACTAGGGTTTCTTACCAGTCCATATCCGATGTGGAGTAGCAGAGATTGCCTTGGTCGGGACTCTATTCAGCAAGTGAATAACTGTCTCAAGTGCGTAGCCCCAAAAGGATTTGGGAAGGCTTGCATGATTCATCATTGATCTCACCATGTCCAACAAGGTTTGATTTCGCCTTTCAGATACACCATTATGTTGCGGTGTATAAGGCGGAGTCCATTGAGACAATATACCATTGTCTCTTAGATAATCCTGAAACTCTTTGCTTAAGTATTCGCCACCTCGATTGGATCGAAGTATCTTAATACTTTTTCCAAGTTGTTTCTCTACTTCATTTCTGAATTCTTTAAACTTTTCAAAGGCTTCAGATTTATATCTCATAATATATACATACCCAAATCGTGAGTGATCATCGATAAAGGTAATGGAGTAGTTGTAACCTCCTTGAGCATGAATTGACATTGGTCCACATACATCAGTATGTATGAGACCAAGTAACTCTTCCACTGGTTTACCCTTTCTAGAAAAGGGCAACTTTGTCATCTTGCCTTGTAAGCATGATTCACATGTATCAAATGAATCCAATTCAAATGATTCTAGAATTCCACTCTTGTGTAACTCTGACATGCACTTCTTGCTTATATGGCTAAGGCGACAATGCCATGTGTAGGAGGTTAACTGATCATCCTTTCGAGCACGCTTATTGCTTGCTTCGATATTGAATGCGTCACTAGATGTATCTAACGCGTAGATGCTATTGCATAAAGTTTCGGTACCATAAAGAACGCCATTCAAGGTTATATAACAACAATTATTACTAAATGTAAAATGGAAACCCATTCTATTTAAACAAGAAATAGAAACAATGTTCTTTATTAATGCAGGAACAAAATAACAATTGTCCAGTTCTAAGACAAGTCCACTAGGAAGCTTCAGTGAATATGTTCCGACGGCGACAGCTGCAACCTTTGCTCCATTGTCGACTCGTAGATTCACTTCTCCCTTGACAAGTCTTCTGCTATCCCTTATCCTCTATATGTCATTACATATATGTGAGCCACACCCAGTATCCAATATTCAAGGGTCAAAGGAAATAACATGATAGTCAATAACGAAGATATCTGAAGAGGATGGGGCATCAGATGCCGACTTCTTCTTCATGGACTCAAGATAGATCTTGCAGTTCCTTCGCCAATGTCCCATCTTGCCATAGTGATGGCATGTGCCCTTTGGAGTTGACTCTCTAGTCTTGGCCTTTTTCTTCTTCCCCTTTAGCTATTGCTTTGATTTTCTCTTAGAATCTTTCTTTGAGGAGTCAACCAACATCACCATCTTCTGTTCTTTAGTCACAGAAGGTTCTATAGTCTTGAGCATATTGATCAGCTCGGGAATGGTGGATTCAAGATTATTCATCCAATAGTTCATCACAAATTGTGAGTAACTCTTGGACAAACTATGTAGAATTAAGTCAATACTTAATTCGTGATCTATTGCAAACCCTAGTGATCCTAGCCGTTCGATGTACTTGTTCATCTTCAGTACAAACTGTACTGTAGATAAACCCTTCTCCATCTTCGAGCTAAAGAGAATCTTCGAGACCTTGAACCTTTCGGATCTCGACTGCTCATTGAAGAGTTCACGAAGATGGTAAATGATCATGTAAGAATCCATATGCTCGTGATGCTTTTGCATCTCAAGAGTCATCGTCGCTGGCATGATGCAACTTGCAAGCTCAGAATCAGTCATATGCTTCTGATGGGCCAACATGTTGGATCGATTTGAGCACTAGAGGGGGAGGGGGTGAATAGCGCAAAATAATTTTTCGAATTCATTCGATTAAGAAAAGTGATCAGAGTAAAGTGTAGCGGAAAATAAATATGACACTTTTTGTTTTTACTTGCTTCACAGCCTTCGGCTGCTAATCCAAGGCCCTAGTGGTCCTAGACCACATACGGAGAGCAAATCACTAAAATACTCCTCCTCGTCGGAGGTAGGAGTAAGCGAGTACAAAAACATGAAAACGGATTGAGGTAGAGGGACACTCCTCCACTCCTCATTACGATTAAAA
Organism: Wurfbainia villosa; assembly: GCA_025175895.1. Lineage (NCBI taxonomy): Eukaryota > Viridiplantae > Streptophyta > Magnoliopsida > Zingiberales > Zingiberaceae > Wurfbainia > Wurfbainia villosa. The sequence goes on along the minus strand of JAKLTH010000054.1, from coordinate 251,916 downwards.
GCTCCAAAATACAAATTGAAACTGATTAAAATGAAATAATAGCTTTAAATGTTACCGACGACTAAAGAGATTGAAGGAGAAGCTTGGGTCATCGACGTTTCGACAGCACTTCGTCGTTGTAGGATTGTCGGAGAGTCGCGACGTTGTAGAAGAACTTGGAAGCACTCAGAATGATGAAAATGATATGGAGAACCCCTTCTTTTATAGCCTTGAGAAACCCTAATCGTTGAGATGAGGTTTCATGAGGTGATGCCACCTATCCCTTGAGAAATGGTGATAAGCTTTGACTCTCCTCGTGTTAGTAATATATGAGAAATGTCCTAAGGCAATCACCTTATGTTTGAACCATTTATATGATAAATGAAGATTCATTATTTGAGTATACATGTTTTCATGTATTTGATTAGATCTTAAACTCATTTACTGAATGTCCACGATACGATTCACAGCATGAGAAAATTTGTGATTGGATCACAACTAGTGAGTATCTCTACATGTGTAATTGTGATGTATCGAAATTATCCCTAGTCGATGAATTGATGGATTTGGACACCATTGATTCTGTCGAGACTAGCACGAGGTATACTCCTTGGTGTATCCAAGCAGCTGATTCTCACTGACTGGAGTCATTGTGATGTCCGGAGTTAATCGTGGATGCTAGTTATGGTAACTAGTTCATTGGAGTGACCAGCCGTAAGAATTCATATGGTTCTCTGCATATATAGATATGTCAATGAAGTTCTTACTACAGCTTAAGTGCGATGTTCCTTTGACTTGCGGTATTCAAGTCATCTTGATCATAAAGACTTATGCTTTGACATCTTAAGCAAGAATCTCTGAGGAGATGTGGACCCGAGATGATTGGGTATAAGTCGAAGTGATCCAAGGTGTTTGAATAGCCTATAAAGGATTCACCACTCCTTGCGAGGAGATGTATACCCATGGTCTCTCATCGGATTGTTACTTAAGTCTTTGGCCAAAGCATTACATGTTTAGAGTAAGGTACTCTTCGATACATGTGCAGTAACTAGAATCCGTAGGACGAGGAAATGATACTTGGGCTAGGTGTGGCATAGTCAACCTAGTGGGGACTGACACTATAGACCATGTCCTGAACCAAGTGGGTATAAGATGAGTGAAGGGAATGGGGCACGATTCATTCGAGCTGCTGAAGGGTTTCAGAAATAGTTCTGGATCAACCGTTGATCTTTTCGGTTAATTGGGGATCATGATGTACTACTAGGTGTCACTCATGATCGTTCTATAATTAATGGTTAATTATAGATGGCCAACATAAACCGAGAACCTATTTGGTCACACGCACAACGAGCATAATCCGAAGGATTTAAAACGAGCTTGAGAATGAGATTCTCAGACCGAGAGAAACTAGGTTTGGTTGGACCAAACATGGAGCGAGCATGAAATCGTTTCAGTCGCAATGGAAGCATGGATGGGTCGTGTCTTATGAAGACATGATGGATGGACAAAATTTGTTTGGTTCTAACCCAATGGAGGAGAATAAACCAAAGGGGTTTGGTTTGTTTTAAATGAATGAACCAAAGTTGGTTCGGTTCGTTTTAACTTAAAATAGACCAACATTGTTTGGTTTATTTTAACTTAAATTAATGGAGCGGGTTAACAGGATTTTGGTTATGATCCGATAACCATTAAGATAATTTGTTCTCTATAAAATAGGGCTTAAGGGTTTTGTGAAGCCCTAATCCTTGCAACCCTAAAGTTGCCGCCCACCCCCCCTCTTCTCCAAGTGGTTGGCGCCCAACTCCTTGCCGCCGCCCAAGCTCCTCCAACTGGCGTCCAGCAGCTGCCGTCCTTCCCACTTGCTGGCGTCTAGTTGTTGCCGGAGGAGCTCCGGTGATCTTCCTTGGCTCCGGCGACAAGGTGAGCATATTGCTTTCCTTATTTGGCCGGCGCAAGGTCTCCACCAAAGCTGTCCAGTTTTCTGGACAACTTGTTTCCTTCTTGTCGGAGCATCGTTTGGATGACGTTTGGAGCTCCGACAGCGCCTTCCTTACCAGGGATTCGATCTCCGGTAATCCTCATAGGTGGAGAACAAAGGATTCGTCAAACGGTTGACGAATACCTCTCCGGAGAAGCGAGTTTTTGAGGACTCATTTTGGATCTGAATTTTGATTCGGATCGTGATCTTCTCTCGATCACATCGTCTTCAACACGAGGATAGTAACCCGTACGAAGATGAGGCTCGTGACTTTCTGAAGTCATCCCGAAGATACTCGGCGTGGATACGGATAGAGACGATTCTAGCGAGAATCGTTCCGGTTGATGTCTTTCCTGCTACACGTGATACATCAGGTATACGTAGTATAAATTTCCTATTATTCCAAAATTTGAATTTACGGTTATATCTACACATGTTGTACTATGCATGTGTGTGTTGTAATAAATTAGATTTATTATTTTATTCCTTCCGCTGTGCACATGTTTACGAAACATGTTCGAACACATACTTGCGATTGGAAACCCCCGTTATGTTTCAACATAATCATAAAATTATTTTGTGATAGTCATAATGATATTTCTAGAAATTTTCTACTTTTGGAAAGTTAGAAGTATTTATGGAAATTTTTAATTTTAGAAAGTCTAGAAGTATTTATGGAAATCTTCTACTTTGGAAAGTTGGAAGTATTTATGAAAATTGATATTTTCCATAAATAAAATATTTGATTAGATTTTGGAAATTTATTTCCTAATTTAATCATGATTTGATTTGGGAAATCAAATCTTAAAATATTTTATTTCCATAAGTAGTTTTGATGATTTAGGAAATTGATTTCCTAAATTGACTTTCCTTAATCAATTATTTCCACAAATAAAATATGTGATTAGATTTGGAAATTTGTTTCCTAATTTAATCATGATTTGATTTGGAGAATCAAATCTTAAACATATTTTATTTCCATAAATAGTTATGACATATAAGGAAATTTTATACATGACATAATTGTATGTCATGTAATTGCATTAGATGCATATCATTATGCCATGCGTGTCGTGACATGTAGATGTATGCCATGTATGTCATGCCATGTAAATAATAGTTATTTGCATGCAAAGAGGATGAGACATAAAAACCCTAACTCAATATTAAAGCCTACACCTTCCATTAATATGGTTAGAACCAGAGTTCCGTTTCTTGTTCAGGTTGTTGGACTCTCTCCAAGCCCGGCTCGAACCCGAACATGTTCAAACCATGGAATAGTTTAATACTAATATGGTAAGAGTCAGAGGTCAATCGTTAGCTTTGGTTGTTGGACTCTCTCCAAGTCGGGCTAATTGGTTGAATGCACTCTAACCATATTAAAACTATTTCTCGATTAATGGGTTTGCTTTAACCTAGAGCATCAGCTTGTTGGACTCTCTCCAAGGTCGATGTAAAGGGAGGTGAAGTTGGGTGCTATGCATATGATGAATACTTGTTAATGTGTTAACAACCCGATGTATGTGTGAACATTCAATTAGTTGATAGCACATTGTGATAGTTGCATATACGTGATATGCAATCGGTATATTTGATACCTATCATCGTAGTTATGAATGGCTTATTGGACTATCTCCAAGGTTGTTCATATCTATGATGGATATCAGCCCATTTGGAGATGGACCTACGATCTCCCGAAGTGATTTTGGGGTTTTTGAAATTCGAAAAATGAATGGGATTTATAAATGTATGTTGATGCATTTTAAAATCATTTTCTCATATATGCTCGTTTTGTATTTCTAGGTTAATCGATTGATCATGATGTCTTTGAATTTGCGTTCCATTTTGGATTCGAATAAATTGACTGGGCCGAACTTCTTGGACTGGCTTAGAAACTTGAGAATTATTCTCAAGGTTGAAAAGCTTGCAAATGTCCTCGAAGCGCCTCTTCCCGCCCGTCCTAGTGACAATGCAACTCTGGACCAATTGTTGGCCTATCAGAAACATGTGAGTGATTCTGAACAAATGAGTTGCATCATGCTAGCCATGATGGAACCCAAGCTACGGAAGCAGCATGAGCATATGGATGCTCATATTGTAGTCCTTCATCTTTATGAGTTGTTTGATAAGCAAGTGAGATTCGAAAGGTTCGAAGTCTCCAAGCTCCTCTTCACCTCTGAGATGCAAGAAGGTTCATCTGTGGTATTGCTCAACATGCTGAAGACTGTGGAGCCTTCTAAGAAGCATGAGCAGGGGACGGTGTTGTTAGTTGATTCCTCGAAGAAAGGTTCTAAGAGGGAGTCAAAGAAACAATAGAAGGGGAAGAAGAAAAAGGTTAAAAAGGCATAACCAGCTCAAAAGGGCACTTGCCATCATTATGGCAAGTAGGGCCATTGGAGAAGAAATTGCAAGATTTATCTTGAGTCCGTGAAGAAGAATAAGGCATAAGATGCTCCATCTTTTTCATATATCTTCGTTATTGATTGTCATTCTATTTCCTCAGACACTTGGGTATTGGATACTAGGTGTGGCTCACATATATGTAATGACATACATGGGCTAAGGAATAGAAGAAGACTCGTCAAGGGAGAGTCAAATTTATGTGTTGGGAATGGAGCAAAGGTTGCTGCACTCGCCATCGGAACGTATTTGTTGAAACTCCCTGCAGGACTTGTCTTAGAACTGGACAATTGCTTTTATGTTCCTTCGTTGATAAAGAACATCATTTCTATTTCTTGTTTAAATAGAAATGGGTACCATTTGACTTTTAGTAACAATTGTTGTTACATAACTTTGAATGGAGTTCTTTATGGGACTAAAACTTTAAGCAATGGTGTTTATATGTTGGACGTATCTAGTGATGTTTTCAATATCGAAGCAAGCAACAAGCATGCTCGAAAGGATAATCAATTAGACTCCTACATGTGTCATTGTCGTCTTGGCCATGTAAGCAAGAAATGCATGTCCGAATTACACCGATGTAGAATTCTGGAATCGTTTGAATTGGATTCATACGATACATGCGAATCATGCTTAAAAGGCAAGATGACTAAGTTACCTTTTATAGGAAAAGGTGAACGAGTGGGAGAGTTGCTAGGTCTAATACATACTGATGTATGTGGACCTATGTCAACTCAAGCTTTAGGAGGCTATAGCTACTTCATTACCTTCATTGATGATCACTCACGGTTTAGGTATGTGTTCTTGATGAAACACAAGTCTGAAGCCTTTGAAAGGTTCAAAGAATTCAGAAATGAAGTAGAGAAACAACATGACAAGAGTATTAAAATACTTCGATCAGATCGAGGTGGTGAATACTTAAGTCAAGAGTTTCTTGATTATCTAAGAGACAATGGTATATTGTCTCAATGGACTCTGCCATATACCCCACAGCATAATGGTGTATCTGAGAGGTGTAACCGGACCTTGTTGGACATGGTCAGGTCAATGATGAATCATGCAAATCTTCCCAAGTCCTTTTGGGGCTATGCACTTTAGGCAGCTGTTTACTTGTTAAACAGAATGCCAACTAAGGTAGTCTCCACTACTCCATATGAGATATGGAATAGTAAGAAACCTCATGTATCTTACTTGAAGATATGGGGTTGTCCTGCTTATGTGAAGCAAACTGTATCAGACAAATTGGATGCTAAGTCTGATAAATATCTATTTATTGGATACCCTAAGGAAACAAGGGGTTACCAATTCTATCATCCTGTGGAACAAAAGGTGTTTGTTTCAAGGCATGCTATGTTTCTAGAGAAAGAGTTTCTCTTGAAAGAAAATAGTGGGAGTGTCTTCGAGCTTGAGGAGGCTCGAGAGACTCAAATAGACATTGATGAGATACCTGGTGAAGCACAATAGCCGATAACTCATAGTGATGAGCAATCGGCTGGACCTATTGAAACACCACATCTTCGTAGATCTGGTAGAACATGCAACATTCCTGAGAGATATGAACTTCTCGCAAGTGAATTGAACGACGTGTTACTCATTGATGATGAGGAGCCTACCAGTTATGAAGAAGTTCTGACAAGTTCAGAAAGGGATAAGTGGCTTGATGCCACGAAGTCGAAAATGGATTCCATATATGAAAACCAAGTTTGGAACTTGGTTGACCCACCTGAAGGCATCAAGCCTATAAGGTGCAAGTGGGTTTTCAAGAAGAAAACCGACATGGATGGTAATGTGATTACCTATAAGGCTAGATTAGTGGTGAAATTATATCATCAAAAGCAAGGTGTTGATTATGACGAAAGCTATTCGCCTGTAGCTATGCTTAAATCCATTCGGATGCTCCTGGCCATAGCGGCTCATTATGATTATGAGATATGACAGATGGATGTGAAAACAACTTTCCTTAATGGAAACCTACTCGAGGACGTGTATATGATAGAACCTAAGGGTTTCACATCGGTTGATAAAACCAAGGTATGCAAATTGTGACAGTCTATATATGGATTGAAGCAAGCATCCAGGAGCTGGAATATCCATTTTGATGAGACAATCAAAAAGTTTGATTTCTCACAAAATCCAGACGAACCTTGTGTGTACAAGAAGGTTAGTGGGAGTGCAGTCGTGTTCCTAGTATTGTATGTCGATGACATATTACTTATAGGAGACGATGTTTTAGTCTTACAGTCAGTTAAGATTTGGTTATCTAAGACATTCTCCATGACAGACCTGGGAGAAGCAACCTATATCCTCGGGATTAAGATCTATAGAGATAGATCGAAACGGTTGCTTGGTCTTTTGCAGTCTACATATATAGACCGAGTGCTAAAGAGGTTTAGCATGTCGGAATCCAAGAAAGGTTTCCTACCCATCAGGCATGGGATACACCTTTCGAAGTCTATATGTCCGCACACAGAAGACAAGAGGATTTGCATGAGTAAGATTCCCTATGCATCCACAATAGGATCTATCATGTATGCTATGTTATGTACGAGGCTCGATGTATCGTATGCTCTGAGTGTCACGAGTAGATACCAGTCTGATCCAGGAATGGATCATTGGGCGGCTGTTAAGACGATCCTTAAGTACTTAAGAAGAACTAAGGATATGTTCCTAATAAATGGAGAAGGGTACATGGCGATACATGGGTATACGGATGCCAGCTCCAGACAGACAAGGATGATTCCATGTCTCAGTCTGGGTATGTATTCACCTAGAATGGAGGCGCAATAAGTTGGAAAGGTTCCAAGCTTGACACTATAGCGGATTCTGCCACTAAGGCAGAATACATTCCAGCTTTGGAAGCAGCAAAGGAAGCGGTTTGGATCAAGAAGTTCATCTCTGAACTTGATGTGGTCTCATCAATGATCCAAACATGTGCTTCGCCGCTATCATCTGATCAGAGAGATCATTAGTAGGAAGGAATTACAAATCGAGAAAATCCCCACTGAAAGGAACTTAGCGGATCCTTTGACTAAGGCATTACCTCAAAGTAAGTTTGAGGGTCATGTTAGAGCTTATGGTATTGGATACCGTAGCGATTGGCATTAGGCCAAGTGGGAGTTTGTTAGTAATATATGAGAGATGTCCTAAGGCAATCGCCTTATGTTTGAACCATTTATATAATAAATGAAGATTCACTATTTGAGTATACATGTTTTCATATATTTGATTAGATCTTAAACTCATTTACTGAATATCCACGATACGATTCACAGCATGAGAAAATTTGTGATTGGATCACAACTAGTGAGTATCTCTACATGAGCAATTGTGATGTATTGGAATTATCCCTAGTCGATGAATTGATGGATTTGGACACCATTGATTCTGTCGAGACTAGCACGAGGTATACTCCTTGGTGTATCCAAGCAGCTGATTCTCACTGACTGGAGACATTGTGATGTCCGGAGTTAATCGTGGATGCTAGTTATGGTAACTAGTTCATTGGAGTGACCAGCCGTAAGACTTCATATGGTTCTCTGCATATATAGATATGTCAATGAAGTTCTTACTGCAGCTTAAGTGCGATGTTCCTTTGACTTACGGTATTCAAGTCATCTTGATCATAAAGACTTATGCTTTGACATCTTAAGCAAGCATCTCTGAGGAGATGTGGACCCGGGATGATTGGGTATAAGTCGAAGTGATCCAAGGTGTTTGAATAGCCTATAAAGGATTCACCACTCCTTGCGAGGAGATGTATACCCATGACCTCTCGTCGGATTGTTACTAAAGTCTTTGGCCAAAGCATTACATGTTTAGAGTAAGGTACTCTTCGATACATGTGCAATAATTAGAATCCGTAGGATGAGGAAATGATACTTGGGCTAGGTGTGACGTAGTCAACCTAGTGGGGACTGACACTATAGACCATGTCCTGAACCAAGTGGGTATAAGATGAGTGAAGGGAATGGGGCACGATTCATTCGAGCTGCTGAAGGGTTTCAGAAATAGTTCTGGATCAACCATTGATCTTTTCGGTTAATTGGGGATCATGATGTACTACTAGGTGCCACTCATGATCGTTCTATAATTAATGGTTAATTATAGATGACCAACATAAACCGAGAACCTATTTGGTCACATGCACAACGAGCGTAATCCGAAGGATTTAAAACGAGCTTGAGAATGAGATTCTCAGACTGAGAGAAACTAGGTTTGGTTGGACCAAACATGGAGCGAGCATGAAATCATTTCAGTAACAATGGAAGCATGGATGGGCCATGTCTTATGAAGACATGATGGATGGACCAAATTAGTTTGGTTCTAATCCAATGGAGGAGAATAAACCAAAGGGGTTTGGTTTGTTTTAAACGAATGAACCAAAGTTGGTTCGGTTCGTTTTAACTTAAAATAGACCAACATGGTTTTGTTTATTTTAACTTAAATTAATGGAGCGGGTTAACGGGCTTTTGGTTATGATCCGATAACCATTAAGAGAATTTGTTCTCTATAAAATAGGACTTAAGGGTTTTGTGAAGCCCTAATCCTTGCAACCCTAAAGTTGCCGCCCACCCTCTCCCTCTTCTCCAAGTGGTCGGCGCCCAACTCCTTGCCGCCGCCCAAGCTCCTCCAACCGGCATCCAGCAGCTACCGTCGTCCCCACTTGCCGGCATCTAGCTATTGCTGGAGGAGCTCCGGTGATCTTCCTTGGCTCCGGCGACAAGGTGAGCATATTGCTTTCCTTATTTGGCCGGCGCAAGGTCTCCACCAAAGCTGTCCAGTTTTCTGGACAGCTTGTTTCCTTCTTGTCGGAGCATCATTTGGACGACGTTTGGAGCTCCGACAGCGCCTTCCTTACCGGGGATTCGATCTCCGGTAATCCTCATAGGTGGAGGACGAAGGATTCGTCAAACGGTTGACGAATACCTCTCCGGAGAAGCGAGTTTTTGAGGACTCGTTTTGGATCCGAATTTTGATTCGGATCGTGATCTTCTCTCGATCACATCGTCTTCAACACGAGGATAGTAACCCGTACGAAGATAAGGCTCATGACTTTATGAAGCCATCCCGAAGATACTCGGCGTGGATACGGATAGAGACGATTCTAGCGAGAATCGTTCCGGTTGATGTCTTTCCCGCTACACGTGATACGTCAGGTATACGTAGTATAAATTTCCTATTATTGCAAAATTTGAATTTACGGTTATGTCTACACATGTTGTACTATGCATGCGTGTGATGTGTGTGTTGTAATAAATTAGATTTATTATTTTATTCCTTCTACTGTGCACATGTTTACGAAACATGTTCAAACACACACTCGCCGCGGTGCCGGAAACCCAACAGCTCGAGCATGATCCTTGGCCAGCAGTCGATTGCTCAACCCTAGCAGTCGACTGCCAACAATCGACAGTCGACTGTTGCTAGGGTTTCCAACTGCAATGAAGAGTTAGCTCGAAAATGCAGTTAATATGAGTAAATTTGATGGTCATTTACCATCTGATCTCGACTTAGACCTCCCATGGGATGTCTTAGTCGGATCATCGCCTAAGGACATCCCCGTATGGAAGACACGACCTACTCACACGAGCTTACCTCAACCTTTTACCTTTGAAGCTTCGCTTCCAGTCTTCACTTGAGTTCTTCGGCTCCCTCCGAAGTCCTCCCGGTGTCGCCCGACCACCACGGTTTCCTCCGAGTGTCGCTGACCTTCAACTTAGCTTAGCATTCCTGCACACTTGGTTCATCTTGTGAGATAACAAAACGAACTTAACTTTGTGTATTTGCTATAATCAAAACTCATGTTCGATTCAGGTGCCTACTACACCAACAATCCCCCCCTTTTTGATCTATGGCAAACCAACACAAAGTTAAGAAAATAAATTAAGTGAATTGAATATTATGAAGCATGCATATGAACTCTGAAAGAGTATTCTTAACTTCTCAAGTTAAGTAGGAGTATGAGTAAGAATCTTTTTCAAGTGCTCCCCCTTGAGGAATCCTCCCCCTTGACCGAGTGTGAGTACTTAAAAGGGACTTTATCACTCCCCCTTAGTGTTTGCTACTTTAAAAGGTTAAGTAATCAACATTACTTAACATAGGCCAAATAATTTATATGAAATTTAAGTTAAGTGATCAAAAGTTAACTTTTGATCTCTTAACTTTGGCCTTTTCTTCACCTTTTTCAATTAAGAAAGTTTAACCATAAAGGTTAAGTTTAAAAAATTAAGTTAACATTAACTTGGGCCATTAGAATGATATAAGATATGTACTAAGTTAAGTTACCAAAAATTGATCCCTTAACTTTGGCCTTTTCTCCCTCATTTACCATAAATCGGAAAGCGGGGGGTTTTGAAAAACATAGTTTTTGAATTTAGTTTTAAGTCCAAGCATGTTCCAAATAAATTTTGAAAATAGTAGTTTTAATATAAGCTTATCTATTTGTATGTTCAACTCTATTTGACTTGATTGATATGGAATGATCAACAATTCCTGATTAGAGTTAGTTAATTTATGTAATTATACTCCGTGGTTTATGTCGATGCACTAAATCTACATCTGAAACTAGGAGTAAGGTCCTAACATTTCACGTCCATCTACGTGACTAAGTACACAAACACATTAGTCATATGTGTTGTGAGGTATAGTGTCTCCTTAAATCTATAGGTGCATGATATCTAGGGTAAACCCTAAGCTAGTTCCATTAACATGAAAAGTAAGTAATAGAGTATATAAAAAAATGTAAGTCCTACTCTATTACGCACATGCCCAATTTTCATCTTAGTAAACTAAATTACGCTTCAGGTAGCGGCTTGGTAAAAAGATCATCTAGGTTTGACTTGGATTCCACATATTCAAGTTGAATGGTTCTGTTAGCTACGTGTTCTCGAATAAAATGGTGTTTAACTTCTATATGTTTGGTTCTAGAGTGGCATATAGGGTTGTTGGTTAAGTTGATTGAGCTAATATTATCTATGTGAGTTTTAATATTGTTGAAGTTTAAGTTAAAGTCTTGGAGAGTGTGCTTCATCCAAAGAAGCTGAGCCACACATTCACCCATTGCAACGTATTCGGCTTCGGTGATAGATAAGGCAATACAGTGTTGCTTCATACTGCACCAACTCACTAGACTTGAGCCGAGAAGTTGACAACAACCACTCATGCACTTTCTATCGAGTTTACTACCGGCATAATCCGAGTCGGAGTAGCTGATTAGTTCAAACTCGATAGATCTAGGGTACCAAATACCTACGCTTAGCGTGCCATTTAGATATCTAAGGATACGCTTAACTAATGTTAGGTGAGTCTCCTTAGCATAGGTTTGGAACCTTGTGCACATACTTACTGCGAATAATATACCGAGTCGACTCGCAGTTAAGTAAAGGAGACTCCCTATCGTGCTCCTATAGTATTTTAGGTCAATAGGTTTTCCGTCTACATCTTCTCCTATATTAACATTTGTTGCCATGAGTGTATTAATGATTTTAGCCTTTTGCATTCCGAATCGGTTAATTAATTCCTTAGCATATTTTTGTTGATGTAAATAGATTCCTTCCTTAGTTTGTTTAATTTGTAATCCTAGAAAAAAATTTAATTCTCCTACTAAGTTCATTTCAAATTCACTTTCTATGAGTGAAATGAACTCGTTTAGTAGGACTGAATTAGTGGTTCCAAATATTATGTCATCTACGTAAATTTGGGCTATAAAAATTTCTTTTCCTACGGATTTTACGAAAAGGGTTGGGTCGACTAAGCCTTGGCTAAACCCTTTAGACTTAAGGTATACAGAAAGCCTCTCATACCAAGCTCTAGGAGCTTGTTTTAGTCCATATAAAGCTTTCTTGAGTCTAAAGACATGATTGGGTTTGTCTAGGCTTTCGAATCCTGGGGGTTGACTAACGTACACTTCTTCCTTAATAAGTCCATTCAAGAACGCCGATTTGACATCCATTTGAAATAATTTAAATTCTCAATGTGCAGCGTATGCCAACAACATTCGGATGGATTCTAATCTAGCTATGGAGGCATAAGTTTCATTGTAATCTAACCCTTCTACTTGACTAAACCCTTTTGCGACCAATCTCGCTTTGTTTCTAACTACTTCACCTTTGTCATCAAGTTTGTTTTGAAAGACCCATCTTGTTCCAATAATTGATTTATCTTTAGGTGGTGGTACTAATTCCCAAACTTCGTTCCTAGTAAATTGAGCTAGCTTTTCTTGCATTGCAATAATCCAATCGGGATCAAGAAGAGCTTGTTCAATGGGTTTGGGTTCGATTTTCGAAATCAAAGAGATTTGACTAAGATTTCTATATAATTATCTAGTTCGAACCCCTAGGCTAGGATCACCTATCACTTGGTCGATAGGATGACTCGATTGAATCCTCGAATGACTTGGGTTAGGGTCACCTATCACTTGGTCGATAGGATGACTCGATTGAATCCTAGAATGACTTGGGTTAGGATTAATACTAGACTCGATTTCAAGGTCAGAGTCGAGTCTGGTATCAATCGGTTCACTAGTTGGTTTTACTACAAATTTTGTAGGTTCATGTCCTTCGTCGAATACTACATTGATGGTTTCCTCAATTTTAAGGGTGTCATTGTTATATACCCTATAGGCTCTACTTGTAGTTGAGTATGCTAGGATGATATCGGTGGAGATTTTGGATGTGAACTTTCCTAGGTAGTCCTTAGTGTTTAGGATATGTACCTTACACCCAAATACCCTAAAGTATTTAATGTTAGGTACTTTGTCATGGTAGATTTCGTATGAGGTCTTAAGGTGCCTCTTTACCATAAGAATTCTATTTTGGACATAACAAGTCGTACTAACGGCTTCTGCCCAAAACCTATCGGGTAGGTTGTATTCGTTCAACATGGTCCTAGTGGCTTCTTGTAGGGTTCTATTTTTCCGCTCAACTAGGCCATTTTATTGTGGGGTTCTAGGATATGAGAATTCATGGTAGTATCCGTTTAGGTTATAGAAATTTGTGAACCTATGGTTTTCGAATTCACCACCATGATCGCTTCTAAGTCTTTTAATCTTAAGGTTCTTTTGTTTTTTGATTAATTTAAACAAGCTGATGAGTTGGTCTAAGGTATCACTTTTGTGTTTAAGGAACCTAACCTAGGTAAACCTAGAATAGTTTGTTGGTGCAGTAGGCACCTAAGTTGAACTTGAGTTTTGATTATAGCAAACGATACAAAGTTAAGCTCATGTCGTTATCTCACGAGCTGAATCGAGTGTGCAGAAGATTGCTATAGCTAGAGCTGAAGGCTAGCGACACCCGGAGGAAGCCGCGGTGGTCGGGCGACACTCGAGTGACTTCGGAGGGAGCCGAAGGAATCGAGTGGAAGGCCGGAAGCAAAAGCAACACGTAGGTATCGAGGTAAGCTCGTGTGTGCGAGTGTAAGTGAGGTCGTATCCTCGTTACGGGGATGATCTTAAGCGTAGATCCGACCAAAGACATCCTATAGATGGTCTAGGTCGAGATCGGACGGTCGACGACCGTCGAAATTATGTTTTTGTTGAGCTAACTTTGACTTGCAGCAAGCATCAGTCGACTGCCAACTTGGAGGACTCGGCCAAATCGTCGATCATTGCCGGAGGTCGCGACTCGGCCGATCGCCATCGATCGGTGATGATGGCCATCAGTCGACTGATGGTCAATGATCAGATTCGAGGAGTCAAGGCTTATCACCCCATTTCAAGGAGATTGGTGCTCAATTGTGATTGGCTAGGGTTCCTCTCGAAAAGGGGCTCAAAGGCTATAAAAGGAGGGCCAATCCTAGGGTTTCTTCATCAATTCTAAGCTTCCAAGAGCCTCCGCAAAGCTACAACTCTCTGACAACGAAGTTCTTCTTCTTCGACGCTAGGTTTAATTTTCTTTTAGTTTTTGTACGTCGGTTTTAGATTTATTCGTTGTTCATTTACTTTTTCGAAGCTCTTTTTCTATCATAACAAGGAGAGGGGGAGTGTCCCTCTACCTCAAGTTTTTGTTCTTGTATCGATTAACTCCTACCTCCAACGAGGAGGAGTTCGTTTAGTGTTTTGCCCTTCATGCGTGGTCAAGGACCACTAGGGCCTTGGAGTAGTAGCTGAAGGCTACGAACCAAGTAAAAAGAATTGTCTCTTTTACTTATTGCTTATCTTTTCCGCTGCAAATTAATTATCTACTCAGATTTTAAACGAACGAACGAAAAAAAAAAGTTTTAACGCTATTCAACCCCCCCTCTAGCGTTTCAAATCGATCCAACAATTGGTATCAGAGCCAGGGGTTGCTAAGATTTGGTGAAACCACCAATCTAGAAATTTTACATATTTTTTTTTCTTTTTAATTCTGTTTATTTCAGATTTATTTCGCTTTGTTACTTTTACTCCCGCACTACTAATCCAAGACGCGAGTCTTGGTACTTTTTTGTGTGTTTTTGTCGTTGCTAGTTTCTTCGTCTTCGTCTCCTTGTGTCTTTTGTTCTAATGGCCCATCTCGAGGGTTTTAGCACCGTCCGACCTCCGTTTTACAATGGAGATGACTTCCGTTATTGGAAGGGTCGGATGGAATGCTTTCTCAAAACCCAAATCGAGATGTGGATCATAATCCAAACGGGATTCACACTTCCGACTAACGAAGTGGGTGAATCCTTGGATTATGACCAATGGACCATTGCGACAAAAAGACAAGTCGAAGCCGACGCTAAGGAAACTCAAATCCTTCAATGCTGCTTATCCAAGGAAGAGCTAAATCGCGTTGGCCCCTTCATAAGCGCAAAGGACCTATGGACAAAACTAGTGGAGCTACACGAAGGGACCGATGAAGCCAAGGTATGTAAGCGTGATCTTCTATTCAATAAACTATATAACCTAAAAATGCAGGAACACGAGTCCGCGATGCAACTCCACGCCCGTGTCCAAGACATAGTCAACAACCTACACGCAATCGGGCAAAAGGTCGAAAACCGCGACCTTATAAGGTATGTTCTAAACTCTTTTCCGAGGACTACCTTGTGGGCATCCATGGTTGATGCCTACAAGGTCTCCAAGGATCTTTCTAAACTTAGATTAGATGAACTTTTTTCTGATTTTGAACTTCATGAGCAGTCTAATTCGGAACCCGAGAAGGGTATAGCACTTTTTGCAGGTTCGAGGAAGAAAATCGCAAGCAAGACACCCCCGAAGGAAGAAGAGGATGAGTCAGATTCGGAGGTCGACTCGGAAATGGAAGCCGAACTAGTCAACCTAGTTCGGAGGATAGTCAAGGGCCGAAAATGAGCCGTCACTCGACCCAACGAAGGTAAGCCTAAAAGTTCAAACATAAGATGTTATGAATGCAATAGGTTTGGACACATTAAGTCCGAATGCCCAAAACTCAAGAGCAAGGCACCAAAACATAAAAAGGCACTCAACGCTACTTGGGAAGAAGCTTCTGAGGAAGAAGACAACGATCGAGTCCTTATGGCTAAACTGGTGGAATCGGAGACGGAGTCGAAACCGAAACCTGAATCGAAACCGAAGACGAGTCGGACTGCGAAACACTATTCAAGACAAGCCACAGATACGCATTCGGTTCAAAAGATACATTCAAGGTGAGTCGGTCTCTTATTACTACTCTTTATAGTGCAATTAAGTTTTTAAATAAAAAGTTAGCTAAGTCCGAGTCCAAGGTCGAGACCTTGGTTGAGGAAGTTAAACTCCTCAAACACGAGGTCTCCCTAACCTCTTCGACTAGTCGAGTTCAAGAGAAGGACTCAACCCGGGTTGAAAAACTCGAAGTTGAGAACTCACTCTTGAAAAGTCAAGTTGAAGATCTTAGGAATACGTTGGAAAGGTTTACTTTGGGATCCAAAGGACTTGACCTCCTACTTGGATCGCAAAGGGCCGTGTACAACAAGGCCGGACTAGGTTTTAGCTCAAACACGACCAATAAGTCATATATGTCGATTGTAAGTCGACATAAAAAACGTGTCCAAGCATGGGTCCCTAAGACCACCTTGATTTCAAACTTAGGATCAAACCAGTACTGGGTTCCCAAGGACCAAATCCACTATGTGGAGAGACCAAATCGATTCAACGGTCCAGGGGGAGCTAGTACGAAATTTGTTTGCGTTTTAACTTAGAAATTGCATGCTTAGGTTTTTATTTAGTTTGATTTTTCTTTTTAGAATGGTTAGATAGGACTATAACTCGTCAATACTTGATAACATAGTACCAGGATGCGGCGAGATGATAGTACGCTAGGAAAGCGGAGTCTTGTGTATTCGGGCTAGATAAGACGTATCTAGTTCGGTGCACTTGACCGAGCGGAACTAGCTGAAGCTACCTCGCCGTATCCTAGACTAGTTAGACCAGGAAGTGGTCTTAGGTGAGTCAAGTCTCTATTTTCTTGAAAATGGCTTTGTCTAAGGAAGTGGTCGTTGTTCCGATCAAAGAAGGCCTCTGTGCCTCGCCACGACCTGGAAGCCATGATCTTGAAAAGGTGACTTGATGAGCCTAAGGTCAAATCTGAATCTAACGCAAGGTTGACAAGTGTTTAAGTCATTAAATTTAATTCAACTAAAATTGGAAGTCATCTCACAAGAACATATAGGATTAACATGTTTGATCATGTAGACATGGGTGAGATGATTTAGGTTAATAAATTTTCAACCAATTTTTAATAAATCCAATATCCGATCCAACTATCTTGCGTGTAGGATCAATGGATGTTGGACAGTGGTTGCTCCCGATACATGACCGGGGATCAACTCAAGTTTTCGAAGCTTCGATTCAAACGACAAGGATCGGTAGCCTTCGAAAATAACGGCAAGCTCAAAATCATCGGATCAGGTGATATTGAGCTTAACTCAAATTTTGTCATTCAAAACGTTTTATTAGTAGAAAATTTTCAATATAATCTTCTCAGTGTAAGCCAATTGTGTGATAATAACTATAAGGTCATATTTCTAGAAAATGAATGTTTAATTAATACAAACGAAACCTCTAAAACAATTCTTAAAGGGACTAGAAATAACAACATTTACACTATCAACTTAATTAACTCCTCAACTAAGTGTCTTATGACACGGCAAGAGGAATCATGGTTGTGGCACCGATGACTCGGTCACTCACACCCAAGACTCATCCACAAGATGAGTCAGAGTGACTTAGTTAGAGGTTTGCCTAACCTCAATAACTTGGATAATAAAATATGTAATGCTTGTCAACAAGGTAAACAATCTAGGACACAACATCAACTAACTAGTCAAGAACGAACCAAAAGTGTGCTTGAGCTCCTACACATGGATCTATTTGATTCACGGGCTAAGTCACTTAATGGAAGTAAATTGCTTAGTCATAATTGATAGCTATTCTAGATTTACTTGGGTTAGGTTCATCAAACACAAAAGTGATACCTAGATCAATTAATCAATCTATTTAAGTTAATAGAAAATCAACAAAGCATTAAAATCAAGGATCGATCATGGTGGTGAATTAGAAACCATAGGTTCTGCACTCAGTAACCTAAATGGATACCACCACGAGTTCTCTTGCCCTAGAACTCCACAACAAAATGGCCTAGTAGAACGCAAAAATAGAACCCTACAAGAAGCCGCTAGGACAATGTTAAATGAGTATAACCTACCCGATAGGTTTTGGGCGGAAGCCGTGAGTACGGCATGCTATGTCAAAAATAGAATCCTTATGGTAAAGAGGCACCTTAAGACCTCATACGAGATTTATCACAATAAAATACCTAACATCAAGTACTTTAGGGTATTTGGGTGTAAGGTACATATCCTAAACACTAAGGATTACCTAGGGATATTTACATCCAAAACCACGACCGGAATCTTTCTAGGATACTCGACTACAAGCAGAGCTTATAGAGTATATAACCACGATACCCTTAGAGTCGAGGAGACTATCAATGTAGTATTTGATGAAGGACATGAACCTACAAAACCCCCGGCAACCCCAATTAGCGAGCCGACTCATACTAGACCTAACTCTGATCCGAAAATCAGGTCTAGTGTTAATCCTAACCTAAGTTAACCAAGTCACTCTATCGACCAAGTGATAGATGACTCCAACCAAACTAGAACTCAAATGAGTCATCCTATGGATCAAGTTGTAGACTCAAACCCAAATCCAACTAGGACTCAAACGAATCATCCTATCGACCAAGTGATAGGTGATCCAAGTCTAGGAGTTCGAACTAGAGCCTCATACGTAAAACCTTAGTCAAATATCTTTGATTTCTAAAATTGAACCCAAAACTATTGACCAAGCTCTTCTTGATCCCGATTGGATTATTGCAATGCAAGAAGAGTTGGCTCAATTCACTAGGAACGAAGTATGAGAATTAGTACCACCACCTAAAGATAAAACAATCATTGGAACAAGGTGGGTGTTTAGAAATAAAATTGATGATAAAGGTGAAGTAGTTAGAAATAAAGCTAGACTAGTTGCTAAAGGGTTTAGTCAAGTCGAAGGTTTAGATTACGAGACCTATGCCCCAGTAGCTAGATTAGAGTCCATTCGAATGCTATTAGCATATGCAGCACATCGAGGATTTAAGTTGTTTCAAATGGATGTGAAATCTGCATTCTTAAATGGATACATTAAAGAAGAAGTTTAGGTTAGTCAACCCCCCGGTTTCGAAAGTTTAGACAAACCCGATCATGTCCTTAGGTTAAAGAAAGCTCTCTATGGACTTAAACAAGCTTCTCGAGCTTGGTACGAGAGACTTTCGATTTATCTTAAGTCCAAAGGCTTTAACCAAGGTGTAGTTGACCCAACCCTTTTCGTAAAAACCTTAGGTAAAGACATATTCATAGCCCAAATCTACGTAGATGATATTATTTTCGGAACCACCAACTCAATCCTACTAAATGAGTTTATTTCACTTATGGAAAGTGAATTTGAAATGAATCTAGTAGGCGAGTTAAGTTTCTTTTTAGGTCTACAAATTAAACAAACTAAAGATGGAATATACCTACATCAACGCAAATATACTAGGGAATTAATTAAACGCTTTGGAATGCAAGACGCTAAAATCATTAATACCCCAATGGCAACCAATGTGAATATAGAAGAAGAAGTAATTGGAAACCAAATTGATTTAAAATACTATACGAGCATAATAGGGAGTCTCCTTTACTTAACTGCAAACCGACCTGATATCTTATTTGCAGTGAGTATGTGCGCAAGGTTTCAAACCTGTGCCAAGGAGTCTCACCTAACTCTAGTCAAGCGTATCCTTAGATATCTAAAGGGTACACTTAATGTCGGTATTTGGTATCCTAGATCTACTGAGTTCGAACTAACCGGCTACTCTGATTCGGACTATGCCGGTAGTAAGCTCGATAGAAAGAGCACGAGTGGTTGTTGTCAACTTCTCGGCTCGAGTCTAGTGAGTTGGTGCAGCAGGAAGCAACACTGTGTTGCCTTATCTACCACCGAAGCCGAATACATCGCGATGGGTGAGTGTGTCACTCAACTTCTTTGGATGAAACACACTCTCCGCGACTTTAAGTTAGACTTTACAAATACTAAACTTCACGTAGATAACATTAGTTCAATTAATCTTACAAAGAATCTGATATGTCACTCTAGGACCAAACATATAGAGGTCAAACACCATTTCATTCGAGAACATGTGGCCAACGGAGCCATACAACTCGAATACGTCGAATCAAAGTCTAACTTAGCAGACCTATTTACTAAACCCCTACCCGAAGCCGAATTTAGTCTATTAAGACGAAAATTGGGCATGTGCGTAGTAGAATAGGAACTTGAAAATTATATTTTCTTACTACTATTTATTAATTTTAATTTTTTATTGAACTAGTATAGGACATACCTTAGATATCATGCACCTATAGATTTAAGGAGCCAATACATCTCACAACACATAGGACTAATGTGTTTGTGTACTTAGCCACGTAGATGGGCGTGAGATGTTAGGACCTTACTCCTGGTTCCAGATGTAGAGCTAGTGCATCGCTATGAACCACGAGTATAATCATACACACTACAACCGACTCGACCAGATGGTTGATCTTTCATATCAATCAAGCCAAATATGAGTGAACATTTTATAGATGAACTTATTTTCAGTATATTATTTTCAAAATAATGTCTAACATGCTTGGAATTTAAATTTAACACTTATTTTTGTTTATCACACACACTCTCACTCTTGTCGATATATGGAAAAAGGGGGAGAAAAAGGCCAAAGTTAAGGGGTCAAATTTTTTTTGATAACTTAACTCTTACTTTATATTTAAACCAAAAGTTAACTTTAAGTTTTGAAAACTTATAGTTAAGAGAATTCTAACTTAAACTTATTTGTGCCCAATGTTTTACTTAAGGGGAGAAAGGGGCCAAGTTAAGAAGAACTCTTAACTTAAACGTTTTTACTAAGGCCAACTTTAAGTAATGTTAATTACTTAAAGAAACCCTCAAAGGTGAGGATTAAGGTCTTTCTTCAAGACTCACCCTCGGTCAAGGGGGAGGTTTCCTCAAGGGGGAGTACTTGAAGAAAATCCTTACTACTCCAACTTAATCTTCTTTATTTCTTATTTGTTTCTAATGCACATTATTCTTCATGCTTGCTATTTACTTAACTTTGTATGTGGGTTTGCCATAAATCAAAAAGGGGGAGATTGTTGGTGCAGTAGGCACCTAAGTCGAACCTGAGTTTTGATTATAGCAAACGATACAAAGTTAAGCTCATGTCGTTATCTCACGAGCTGAATCGAGTGTGCAGAAGATTGCTATAGCTGGAGCTGAAGGCTAGCGACACCCGGAGGAAGCCGCGGTGGTTGGGCGACACTCGAGTGACTTCGGAGGGAGCCGAAGGAATCGAGTGGAAGGCCGAAAGCAAAAGCAACACGTAAGTATCGAGGTAAGCTCGTGTGTGCGAGCGTAAGTGAGGTCGTATCCTCATTACGGGGATGATCTTAAGCGTAGATCTGACCAAAGACATCCTATAGATGGTCTGGGTCGAGATGACGGTCGACCGTCGAAATTATGTTTTTGTTGAGCTAACTTTGACTTGCAGCAAGCATCACGATCGCTACTTGAGGACTCGATCGTCAATCACCGCCGTCGGTAGGTCGACTCGATGTTGCCATCCCGATCGATGATGGCCATCACCGATCGGTGATGGTCAATGATCATATTCGAGGAGTCAAGGCTTATCACCCCATTTCAAGGAGATTGGTGCTCAATTGTGATTGGCTAGGGTTCCTCTCGAAAAGGGGCTCAAGGCTATAAAAGGAGGGCCAATCTTAGGGTTTCTTCATCAATTCTAAGCTTCCAAGAGCCTCCGCAAAGCTACAACTCTCCGACAACGAAGTTCTTCTTCTCCGACGCTAGGTTTAATTTTCTTTTAGTTTTTGTACGTCGGTTTTAGATTTATTCGTTGTTCATTTACTTTTTCGAAGCTCTTTTTCTATCATAACGAGGAGAGGGGGAGTGTCCCTCTGCCTCAAGTTTTTGTTCTTGTATCGATTAACTCCTACCTCCAATGAGGAGGAGTTCGTTTAGTGTTTTGCCCTCCGTGCGTGGTCAAGGACCACTAGGGCCTTGGAGTAGTAGCCGAAGGCTACGAACCAAGTAAAAAGAATTGTCTCTTTTACTTATTGCTTATCTTTTCCGCTGCAAATTAATTATCTACTCGGATTTTAAACGAACGAACGAAAAAAAAAAGTTTTAACGCTATTCACCCCCACCTTCTAGCGTTTCAAATCGATCCAACAATTGGTATCAGAGCCGGGGGTTGCTAAGATTTGGTGAAACCACCAATCTAGCCATTTTACAGATTTTTTTTTCTTTTTAATTCTATTTATTTCAGATTTATTTCGCTTTGTTACTTTTACTCCCGCACTACTAATCCAAGACGCGAGTCTTGGTACTTTTTTGTGTGTTTTTGTCGTTGCTAGTTTCTTCGTCTTCGTCTCCTTGTGTCTTTTGTTCTAATGGCCCATCTCGAGGGTTTTAGCACCGTCCGACCTCCGTTTTACAATGGAGATGACTTCCGTTATTGGAAGGGTCGGATGGAATTCTTTCTCAAAACCCAAATCGAGATGTGGATCATAATCCAAACGGGATTCACACTTCCGACTAACGAAGTGGGTGAATCCTTGGATTATGACCAATGGACCATTGCGACAAAAAGACAAGTCGAAGCCGACGCTAAGGAAACTCAAATCCTTCAATGCTTCTTATCCAAGGAAGAGCTAAATCGCGTCGGCCCCTTCATAAGCGCAAAGGACCTATGGACAAAACTAGTGGAGGTACACGAAGGGACCGATGAAGCCAAGGTATGTAAGCGTGATCTTCTATTCAATAAACTATATAACCTAAAAATGTGGGAACATGAGTCCGCGACGCAACTCCACGCCCGTGT
Organism: Wurfbainia villosa; assembly: GCA_025175895.1. Lineage (NCBI taxonomy): Eukaryota > Viridiplantae > Streptophyta > Magnoliopsida > Zingiberales > Zingiberaceae > Wurfbainia > Wurfbainia villosa. The sequence goes on along the minus strand of JAKLTH010000054.1, from coordinate 229,164 downwards.
CCAAGACATAGTCAACAACCTACACGCAATTGGGCAAAAGGTCGAAAATCGCGACCTTATAAGGTATGTTCTAAACTCTTTTCCGAGGACTACCTTGTGGGCATCCATGGTCGATGCCTACAAGGTCTCCAAGGATCTTTCTAAACTTAGATTAGATGAACTTTTTTTTTATTTTGAACTTCATGAGCAGTCTAATTCGGAACCCGAGAAGGGTATAGCACTTTTTGCAGGTTCGAGTAAGAAAATCGCAAGCAAGACACCCCCGAAGGAAGAAGAGGATGAGTCAGATTCGGAGGTCGACTCAGAAATGGAAGTCGAACTAGTCAACCTAGTTCGGAGGATAGTCAAGGGCCGAAAACGAGCCGTCACTCGACCCAACGAAGGTAAGCCTAAAAGTTCAAACATAAGATGTTATGAATGCAACAGGTTTGGACACATTAAGTCCGAATGCCCAAAACTCAAGAGCAAGGCACCAAAACATAAAAAGGCACTCAACGCTACTTGGGAAGAAGCTTCCGAGGAAGAAGACAACGATTGAGTCCTTATGGCTAAACCGGTGGAATCGGAGACGGAGTCGGAACCGGAACCTGAATCGGAAACCGAAGACGAGTCGGACTGTGAAACACTATTCAAGACAAGCCACGGATACGCATCCGGTTCAAAAGATACACTCAAGGTGAGTCGGTCTCTTATTACTACTCTTTATAGTGCAATTAAGTTTTTAAATAAAAAGTTAGCTAAGTCCGAGTCCAAGGTCGAGACCCTGGTTGAGGAAGTTAAACTCCTCAAACACGAGGTCTCCCTAACCTCTTCGACTAGTCAAGTTCAAGAGAAGGACTCAACTCGGGTTGAAAAACTCGAAGTTGTGAACTCACTCTTGAAAAGTCAAGTCGAAGATCCTAGGAATATGTTGGAAAGGTTTACTTTGGGATCCAAAGGACTTGACCTCCTACTTGGATCGCAAAGGGCCGTGTACAACAAGGCCGGACTAGGTTTTAGCTCAAACACGACCAATAAGTCGTATATGTCGATTGTAAGTCGACATAAAAAACGTGTCCAAGCATGGGTCCCTAAGACCACCTTGATTTCAAACTTAGGATCAAACCAGTACTGGGTTCCCAAGGACCAAATCCACTATGTGGAGAGACCAAATCGATTCAACGGTCCAGGGGGAGCTAGTACGAAATTTGTTTGCGTTTTAACTTAGAAATTGCATGCTTAGGTTTTTATTTATTTTGATTTTTCTTTTTAGAATGGTTAGATAGGACTATAACTCGTCAATACTTGATAACATAGTACCAGGACGCGGCGAGATGATAGTACGCTAGGAAAGCGGAGTCTTGTGTATTCGGGCTAGATAAGGCGTATCTAGTTCGGTGCACTTGACCGAGCGGAACTAGCTGAAGCTACCTCGCCGTATCCTAGACTAGTTAGACCAGGAAGTGGTCTTAGGTGAGTCAAGTCTCTATTTTCTTGAAAATGGCTTTGTCTAAGGAAGTGGTCGTTGTTCCGATCAAAGAAGGCCTCTGTGCCTCGCCACGACCTGGAAGCCATGATCTTGAAAAGGTGACTTGATGAACCTAAGGTCAAATCCGAATCTAACGCAAGGTTGACAAGTGTTTAAGTCATTAAATTTAATTCAACTAAAATTGGAAGTCATCTCACAAGAACATATAGGATTAACATGTTTGATCATGTAGACATGGGTGAGATGATTTAGGTTAATAAATTTTCAACCAATTTTTAATAAATCCAATATCCGATCCAACTACCTTGCGTGTAGGATCAATGGATGTTGGACAGTGGTTGCTCCCGACACATGACCGGGGATCAACTCAAGTTTTTGAAGCTTCGATTCAAACGACAAGGATCGGTAGCCTTCGGAAATAATGGCAAGCTCAAAATCATCGGATCAGGTGATATTGAGCTTAACTCAAATTTTGTCATTCAAAACGTTTTATTAGTAGAAAATTTTCAATATAATCTTCTCAGTGTAAGCCAATTGTGTGATAATAACTATAAGGTCATATTTCTAGAAATTGAATGTGTAATTAATACAAACGAAACCTCTAAAACAATTCTTAAAGGGACTAGAAATAACAACATTTACACTATCAACTTAATTAACTCCTCAACTAAGTGTCTTATGACATGGCAAGAGGAATCATGGTTGTGGCACCGATGACTCGGTCACTCACACCCAAGACTCATCCACAAGATGAGTCAGAGTGACTTAGTTAGAGGTTTGCCTAATCTCAATAACTTGGATAATAAAATATGTAATGCTTGTCAACAAGGTAAACAATCTAGGACACAACAACTAACTAGTCAAGAACGAACCAAAAGTGTGCTTGAGCTCCTACACATGGATCTATTTGATTCACACGGAGCTAAGTCACTTAACGGAAGTAAATTCTGCTTAGTCATAATTGATGACTATTCTAGATTTACTTGGGTTAGGTTCATCAAACACAAAAGTGATACCCTAGATCAATTAATCAATCTATTTAAGTTAATAGAAAATCAACAAAGCATTAAAATCAAGGACTGATCATGGTGGTGAATTCGTAAACCATAGGTTTACAGAATTCTGTAACCTAAATGGATACCACCACGAGTTCTCTTGCCCTAGAACTCCACAACAAAATGGCCTAGTAGAACGCAAAAATAGAACCCTACAAGAAGCCGCTAGGACAATGTTAAATGAGTATAACCTACCCGATAGGTTTTGGGCAGAAGCCGTGAGTACAACATGCTATGTCCAAAATAGAATCCTTATGGTAAAGAGACACCTTAAGACCTCATACAAGATTTATCATGATAAAATACCTAACATCAAGTACTTTAGGGTATTTGGGTGTAAGGTACATATCCTAAACACTAAGGATTACCTAGAGAAATTTACATCCAAAACCACGACCGAAATCTTTCTAGGATACTCGACTACAAGCAGAGCTTATAGAGTATATAACCACGACACCCTTAGAGTCGAGGAGACTATCAATGTAGTATTTGATGAAGGACATGAACCTACAAAACCCCCGGCAACCCCAATTAGCGAGCCGACTCATACTAGACCTAACTCTGATCCGAAAATCAGGTCTAGTGTTAATCCTAACCTAAGTTAACCAAGTCACTCTATCGACCAAGTGATAGATGACTCCAACCAAACTAGAACTCAAATGAGTCATCCTATGGATCAAGTTGTAGACTCAAACCCAAATCCAACTAGGACTCAAACGAATCATCCTATCGACCAAGTGATAGGTGATCCAAGTCTAGGAGCTCGAACTAGAGCCTCATACAGAAACCTTAGTCAAATATCTTTGATTTCTAAAATTGAACCCAAAACTATTGACCAAGCTCTTCTTGATCCCGATTGGATTATTGCAATGCAAGAAGAGTTGGCTCAATTCACTAGTATGGGAATTAGTACCACCACCTAAAGATAAAACAATCATTGGAACAAGGTGGGTGTTTAGAAATAAAATTGATGATAAAGGTGAAGTAGTTAGAAATAAAGGTAGACTAGTTGCTAAAGGGTTTAGTCAAGTCGAAGGTTTAGATTATGACGAGACCTATGCCCCAGTAGCTAGATTAGAGTCCATTCGAATGCTATTAGCATATGCAGCACATCGAGGATTTAAGTTGTTTCAAATGGATGTGAAATCTGCATTCTTAAATGGATACATTAAAGAAGAAGTTTATGTTAGTCAACCCCCCGGTTTCGAAAGTTTAGACAAACCCGATCATGTCCTTAGGTTAAAGAAAGCTCTCTATGGACTTAAACAAGCTCCTCGAGCTTGGTATGAGAGACTTTCGATTTATCTTAAGTCCAAAGGCTTTAACCAAGGTGTAGTTGACCCAACCCTTTTCGTAAAAACCTTAGGTAAAGACATATTCATAGCCCAAATCTACGTATATGATATTATTTTCGGAACCACCAACTCAATCCTACTAAATGAGTTTATTTCACTTATGAAAAGTGAATTTGAAATGAATCTAGTAGGCGAGTTAAGTTTCTTTTTAGGTCTACAAATTAAACAAACTAAAGATGGAATATACCTACATCAACGCAAATATACTAGGGAATTAATTAAACGCTTTGGAATGCAAGACGCTAAAATTATTAATACCCCAATGGCAACCAATGTGAATATAGAAGAAGAAGTAATTGGAAACCAAATTGATTTAAAATACTATACGAGCATAATAGGGAGTCTCCTTTACTTAACTGCAAGCCAACCTGATATCTTATTTGCAGTGAGTATGTGCGCAAGGTTTCAAACCAGTGCCAAGGAGTCTCACCTAACTCTAGTCAAGCGTATCCTTAGATATCTAAAGGGTACACTTAATGTCGGTATTTGGTATCCTAGATCTACTGAGTTCGAACTAACCGGCTACTCTGATTCGGACTATGCCGGTAGTAAGCTCGATAAAAAGAGCACGAGTGGTTGTTGTCAACTTCTCGGCTCGAGTCTAGTGATTTGGTGCAGCAGGAAGCAATACTGTGTTGCCTTATCTACCACCGAAGCCGAATACATCGCGATGGGTGAGTGTGTCACTCAACTTCTTTGGATGAAACACACTCTCCGCGACTTTAAGTTAGACTTTACAAATACTAAACTTCACGTAGATAACATTAGTTCAATTAATCTTACAAAGAATCCGATATGTCACTCTAGGACCAAACATATAGAGGTCAAACACCATTTCATTCAAGAACATGTGGCCAACGGAGCCATACAACTCGAATACGTCGAATCAAAGTCTAACTTAGCAGACCTATTTACTAAACCCCTACCCGAAGCCGAATTTAGTCTATTAAGACAAAAATTGGGCATGTGCATAGTAGAATAGGAACTTGCAAATTATATTTTCTTACTACTATTTCTTAATTTTCATTTTTTTATGGAACTAGTATAGGACATACCTTAGATATCATGCACCTATAGATTTAAGGAGCCAATACATCTCACAACACATAGGACTAATGTGTTTGTGTACTTAGCCACGTAGATGGGCGTGAGATGTTAGGACCTTACTCCTGGTTCCAGATGTAGAGCTAGTGCATCGCTATGAACCACGGAGTATAATCATACACACTAACCGACTCTGACCAGGACTGGTTGATCTTTCATATCAATCAAGCCAAATATGAGTCGAACATTTTATAGATGAACTTATTTTCAGTATATTATTTTCAAAATAATGTGGAACATGCTTGGACTTTAAATTTAACACTTATTTTTGTTTTCCACATACACCCTCACTCTTTTCGATATATGGCAAAAGGGGGAGAAAAAGGCCAAAGTTAAGGGGTCAAATTTTTTTTGATAACTTAACTCTTACTTTATTTTTAAACCAAAAGTTAACTTTAAGTTTTGAAAACTTATTAAAGGCCAAGTTAAGAGAATTCTTAACTTAAACTTATTTGTGTCGTCAATGTTTTACTTAAGGGGGAGAAAGGGCCAAGTTAAGAAGAACTCTTAACTTAAACGTTTTACTAAGGCCAACTTTAAGTAATGTTAATTACTTAAAGAAACCCTCAAAGGAGAGGATTAAGGTCTTTCTTCAAGACTCACCCTCGGTCAAGGGGGAGGTTTCCTCAAGGGGGAGTACTTGAAGAAAATCCTTACTACTCCAACTTAATCTTCTTTATTTCTTGTTTGTTTCTAATGCACATTATTCTTCATGCTTGCTATTTACTTAACTTTGTATGTGGGTTTTCCATAAATCAAAAAGGGGGAGATTGTTGATGCAGTAGGCACCTAAGTCGAACCTGAGTTTTGATTATAGCAAACGATACAAAGTTAAGCTCATGTCGTTATCTCACGAGCTGAATCGAGTGTGCAGAAGATTGCTATAGCTGGAGCTGAAGGCTAGCGACACCCGGAGGAAGCCGCGGTGGTTGGGCGACACTCGAGTGACTTCGGAGGGAGCCGAAGGAATCGAGTGGAAGGCCGGAAGCAAAAGCAACACGTAAGTATCGAGGTAAGCTTGTGTGTGCGAGCGTAAGTGAGGTCGTATCCTCATTACGGGGATGATCTTAAGCATAGATCCGACCAAAGACATCCTATAGATGGTCTGGGTCGAGATTGGATGGTCGACGACCGTCGAAATTATGTTTTTGTTGAGCTAACTTTGACTTGCAGCAAGCATCAGTCGACTGCCAGCTTGGAGGACTCGACTGCCGTCAATCGATCATTCACGGAGGTCGATTACTCATCGATGCTTCCATCGATCGGATCGATGATGGCCATCAGTCGACTGATGGTCAATGATCAGATTCGAGGAGTCAAGGCTTATCACCCCATTTCAAGGAGATTGGTGCTCAATTGTGATTGGCTAGGGTTCCTCTCGAAAAGGGGCTCAAAGGCTATAAAAGGAGGGCCAATCCTAGGGTTTCTTCATCAATTCTAAGCTTCCAAGAGCCTCCACAAAGCTACAACTCTCCGACAACGAAGTTCTTCTTCTCCGACGCTAGGTTTAATTTTCTTTTAGTTTTTGTATGTCGGTTTTAGATTTATTCGTTGTTCATTTACTTTTTCGAAGCTCTTTTTCTATCATAACGAAGAGAGGGGGAGTGTCCCTCTACCTCAAGTTTTTGTTCTTGTATCGATTAACTCCTACCTTCAATGAGGAGGAGTTCGTTTAGTGTTTTGCCCTCCGTGCGTGGTCAAGGACCACTAGGGCCTTGGAGTAGTAGCCGAAGGCTATGAACCAAGTAAAAAGAATTGTCTCTTTTACTTATTGCTTATCTTTTCCGCTGCAAATTAATTATCTACTCGGATTTTAAACGAACGAATGAAAAAAAAAGTTTTAACGCTATTCACCCCCCCCCCTCTAGCGTTTCAAATCGATCCAACATAGTTGTCAATTATGACTAAGCAAAATTGACTCCCATTAAGTGACTTGGCTCCATGAGAATCGAATAGATCCAAATGAATGAGCTCAAGCACACTTTTGGTTCATTCTTGATTAGTTAGTTGATGTTGTGCCCTAGGTTGTTTACCTTGTTGACAAGCATTACAAATTTTATTGTCTAAGTTGTTAAGGTTAGGCAAACTTCTGACTAAGCCACTCTGACTCATCTTGTAAACGAGTCTTGGATGCGAGTGACCAAGTCGTCGGTGCCACAACCAAGATTCCTCTTGGTGTGTCATAGACACTTGGTTGAGGAGTTGGGTAAGTTAATTGTGTAGATGTTGTTATTCCTAGTTCCTTTAAGTATTGTTTTAGAGGTTTAATTTTTTTTAATTAAGCATTCATTTTCTAGGAATATGACCTTATAGTTATTATCACACAATTGACTTACACTAAATAAATTGTATTGAAAATCTTCAACTAATAAAACATTGTGAATTATGAAATTAGAATTGAGCTCAATATCACCTGATCCGATGATTTTGAGCTTGCCGTTGTTTCCGAAAGCTACCGATCCTTGTCGTTTGAATCTAAGCTTTGAAAACTTAAGTTGGTCTCCGATCATATGTCGGGAGCACCCACTGTCCAACATCCATTGATCCTACACACAAGGTATTTGGATAGGATATTGGAATTTAAGGTTTGGTTGAAGATTATTAGTCCTAGATCATCTCACCCATTTCTACATAATCAAACACGTTATCCTTATGTGTTCTTGTGAGATGACTTCAATTTTACTTGATTAACTTTAATGAATTGAAGCTAGTCAACCTTGGGTTAGATTCGGATTTAACCCTAAGCTCGTCATATCACCTTTTCAAGAAATTAGCTTCCAGGTCATGGCGAGGCACAGAGGCCTTCTTTGATCGGAACAATGACCACTTCCTTAGACAAAGCCAAGTTCAAGAAAATAATAACTTGATTCACCTAAGATCACCTCCTGGTTTAACTAGTTAAGGATACGGTGAGGTAGCTTCATCTAGTTCCACTTAGTCGAGTGCACCGAGCTAGATATGCCTTATCTAGCTTGGACACACGAGACTTCACTTCCCTAGTGTACTATCATCTCGTCGCATCTTAGTACTATGTTGTCAAGAATTGACTAGTTATAGGTCCTATCTAACCATTATAAAAATAAAAAGAAAAATACCTAAGCATGCAAAAATCTAATTAATAGCACAAACAAATTTTGTACTAGCTCCCCCTAGACCATTGAATCGGTTCGGTCTTTTCACATAGTGGATTTGGTCCTTGGGAACTCAGTACTTGTTAGATCCTAATTTAGAAATCAAAACTGTCTTAGGGACCCATGCTTGGATATGTTTTTCATTTCGACTTACAATCGACATATACGACTTGTTAGTCATATTTGAGTTAAACCCAAGGTCGGCCTTATTGTACACGACCCTTTGCTATCCAAGTAAGAGGTCAAGTCCCTTGGATCCCAAAGTGTACATTTCCAACGTATACCTAAGATCTTCGACTTGACTTTTCAAAAAATGAGTTCTCAACTTCGAGCTTTTCAACTCAAGTTGAGTCCTCCTTTTGAACTTGTCTAGTCGAAGAGGTTAGGGAGACCTCGTGTTTAAGGAGTTTAACCTCCTCAACTAAGGTCTCGACCTTGGACTTGGACTTAGCTAACTTTCTAGTTAAGAATTTAATTGCATTGTATAAAGTGTGAAGCAAAGATCGACTTACCTTAAGTGACTCTTTTGAACCAGATGCGTATCCATGGCGTGTCTTGAATAGCGACTCATCGTTGGATCCGGACTCGGACTCTTCCTCGGGTTTGGAGTCTTGTTCGGGCTCGGTCGGCTTGGCCATGAAGACGAGATCGTCGTCTTCCTCCTCCGACGATTTTTCCCAAGTAGCATTAAGTGCTTTCTTGGACTTGGGTGCTTTGTTCTTGAGATTCGGACACTCCGACTTAATGTGTACGAACCTGTTACATTCAAAACATCTAAAATTAGAATTAGGTTTAGATTTACCTTGATTGATGGGTCGTCTTCGTCTCTTGATCATCTTCCGAACTAGATTCACTAGTTCGGTTTCCATCTCGTGGTCTACCTCCGACTCGTACTCGTCCTCTTTCTTAGGGGGTGGTTTGGTTGTGGGCTTCTTCTTCGAACCTGCAAGTAAGGCAATACCTTTCTCGGGAACCAAATTAGACTGTTCATGGAGTTCAAATTTAGAAAATAATTCATCTAGCCTAATTTTTGAAAGGTCCTTAGAGACCTTGTAGGCATCGACCATGGATGCCCACAAGGTAGTCCTAGGGAAAGCATTTAAAGCATACCTTATAAGGTCTCTATTCTCGACCTTTTGTCCGATGGTGTGCAAGCTATTGACGATGTCTTGAATGCGGGCATGTAGTTGTATTGCCGTCTCATGTTCCTGCTTCTTAATATTATATAACTTATTGAAAAACAAATCACGCTTACATACCTTCACATCGTTGGTTCCTTCGTGTAGCTCTACGAGTTTAGTCCAAAGATATTTTGTGCTAATGAAGGGACCACTACAGTTTAACTCCTCCTTGGACAAGATGCATTGTAAGATTTGGGTCGCCTTGGCATCAGCTTTCACTTGTCTTTTCATGGCGTTCGTCCATTGATCGTAATCCAACGATTCACCCACTTCATTAGTAGGAAGCGTGAATCAGATTTGGATTACGATCCACATCTCGATTTGGGTCTGTAAGAAGCACTCCATCTGTCCAGTCGACTATCGACTGCTGGTAAGGGCAGTCGACTGCTGGTGTATCCGTTGGTTGGGATGCAAATGTGGATTAAGTCCGTTGTGAGACAACAATACTATGGGCAATCGATTGAGGCCTTTTGGTAGTGGGCTGCTAGGTAGAAATCTAGGTCGCGCGAAGGCATAAAAGGAGCTCATCGTGGAGGATTTCGGCTATGGTTTCTTGGGAGATTCTAGGGGCGATTTGAGGCAAAGTGCTGGTGTATTTCAGGGTCCTTCAAGCTCGTCCAAGCAACCAACAAGCAAAGTACTCAAAGCAATCTTTTGTAAAGGTTTCTTTACATTGTTGTTGTATTTTCTTGTATCTTTATTATTATTGTTGTAATTCATTGTAAGAGGTTTCTCCACCTCCGGTGGTGTGCATCACTAGAGCTCACTTGAGCTCGACTCGTGGAGTAGGAACCCTAGGTTCTGAACCACGTTATATCTTGTGTATTACGAGTGTTTGTCTTTGTTGTTGGTTTATGCTTTATTATTTCCGTCGTGCATAACAAGTTTTGTAGATGAACATGAGTGAAATCCATTGAAGTGAAGAAATCGCTATTCACCCCCCCCCTCTAGTGCGACATATTGGTCCCTACAGGTCTATCTTTAAAATGTTATACTTTAGTTGCCCTTAAAGAACATCTATTGGTGTGGACAACACTACATAGTCAAACTTATATTTTGATATATGGGAGAAGGGTTTAAAGTTAGATTATATATGATCTGATGTGTGTGTAAAATGTATAGGTTTAAAAATTTTGACAAGGAAAGTCTTAATAGGTCAGATTATTTGACATCAAATAGAAGAAGCCTTGGTTGGTCAAATGACCAAACACTAGTCAGAAAAAGTTTAGATGAGTTGATGAATCAAACATTTGGCATGTGGATAAGATAACTAGACACCAAGTGAAGAAGTCTCGATGGGTTAGCAAGACTAAACACTAGGCAGAAGGTAAGTCCTAGGTAACCAAGCAAGGTAAGCTCCATGAGAGACCTTTTGACTTAGAAGAATCTTAATTTCTAAGACAAGAGCAAACTTATAAGCTAAGTGCAAACCTGACAAAGTAACCACTCAGTGTTTCAAAGTTAAGTGGACAATTGTATTTGTCAAATCTTAGATTCTGTCATATATGCCTTGTGTACTAACTTTGTGTTATTAACATGCCCTGAGGGTATTATTTCTCTTAACTGAGAGGTACCCTACTCAGTGATAGTATATAATAAAAGAAACCTAAGAAGAATATGATTCTAAAGTACTTAAAGAATTCAATAAAATATCTATATTCATATAAATAGATTTTTGCTACAAAGACTGCAAAAATCATATAGATAGAAGATTGATGATACAAATAAAATACATCGAAATAAAAACTAAACTAGGAAATCAACAGATTGAGATCTCTAAGCGACTCTATACACAACAAAATCAATTGAAATATCAAAATGGTGCATGCGCTTGCAAAACTACAAGTCAAGAAAAGCAGACAGTACACACAAATTGCTAAGTGGGTAATCAAGAAAGATATATATATTCTTTTAAGTTGGAATTTAGAGTTATTGATTATTATATCTGTTATTATCAACAAAGATGAATTTTTACTTTTTATTATCTTGTTTAACCAACATATATAAATGTCAATAATGGTCTAAATATGGCAATTAACTAATAAGTAAATCATTGGAGCCAATGTCCTCAGAGTGTGATAACATTATCTGATGTAAGGGCTAAAAGGCCCCTCATCGGTGGAATCCAACAACAAATAACAACATAGCATCGGAGCGTGATACTGTTATAACCCGACCTAGGGAACAAAAGAAGGAAAGTGGAGGACCATGATCTGAAGGGTAAGATTAGACGAACAGGACTACAACTCGGGATATACATCCGAGTCAAGTGGGACCTAGCTCGGGGAGTTAAGACAAGATGAGGGGATCATAATTCGGGGAGTCGAGCTGATTTAAAAATATATCAGCTTGATAGCTAGAAGAAAGTCAGGTAGTGACTCAGGGAAATGATCCAAACTGGAAAAGTAGTGGCAGGAAGGGTTGATTGAAGGAATGACATAGAAGTAAAATGAAGGCAAGGGAGGGCCACGTGGAATGTTCTCGAAGGAGTTTGTTATCTTAACCAACCAAGGTACCTCGGAGGCACCATAGAAGATTCTTGATAGCGCATACTCACTAACAGAATAAAAACATAATTTCTCGAACCTGCGTGGCTCTCCACGTGGATGATGATCTGAATGGTTTGTTACACAACAACTGGCCCTACGGGCAGAAAATATAAAAAGAAAGGAAGGAGGATTCTCACTTTTCTATCTACATTCAGTATTTTCTCTGATAACAATGATGTTCTTCTTCTTCCTCCGGAGAGACAAGTTGGAGTCGAAAACATCACAAGAGAGACCGATGAACGGAGGAGCGGTGATTTAACACATGTTAGCCTCTTTTGGATCTCCACGACGTTGGGCAGAGGAGGAGCATCTTCCATGGGACATGAATGAAGGAGAACTATCTGTTTATTATTTCTTTTGCTCTGTGTAAGCTCTTATTTGTAAGAGGTTTCTCCACATTTGGAAGTACTTCCAAGAAAGAGAGATTATAGTGAAGGTGTCTAGCACCGAAGCTCACTCTAGAGCTCATCTATGGAGTAGGAATTTGAATTCTGAACCATGTTAAGTATTTTGTCTTCAGATTATTTACTGTTACGGTCTAAGAGAACCCCTGTCCTTTTCAACACTTTCATCTAGAAGAGGTAGAAAATCTGTGCCGCATCAGTTGGCACCGTTTGTGGAAAAACACACTCTTAGCTGAACAAGACGTTGAGATGCATCTACAAGAGATTCCTCCTCCTGCAGCTTCCTCTGCGGAAGAAACCCCCATCACCTTGTTACTGTCTCGGTTAAAGTCTCTGATGGACACAGTAGTATTTGAAGCCTTGGTAAGGGAAAGAAAGAGGATGGGATATCTCCATCCTTATTCTGGCGAGACTTCTCAAAGAGATCCACCACTTGAAGGACCTTCTCACATTCCTCTGCCTGGCCCCCAAGAGACTGAGGTATTGCCTAGAGAAGTACCAACGGGAGGGGGGGTATCAGTATCCTTTCCCGGTATTTCCAGCAAGACGAGAGGACCAGGGGGTGAGTCATTCAACGAAAGCAACCACACCTTATGAGCCATGTCCTTTCATCGAAGACAGTGCTGGAGTGACCACCAGCACATTTTTGAGCTCCCCAAGTTGGGATGTATGACGGTACTGCTGATCTAGAAGAGCATCTATCTCAGTTTGAAGGTGTGGCTACCCTTCATTGCTATACTGATGCCCTTAAGTGTCGGGCCTTCCACATCACCTTATCATCATCCGCTCAGAGGTGGTTTAAGTCTCTAACTCCCAGTTCTATTACATATTTTGCTGATTTAAAGAGAGAGTATTTCTTAAGCAGTTTGCTAGTTGTAAAACATATAAGCACGATGCCTCTATTTTACTTCACTTAAAACAAGAGCCATCTAAATCCTTGAGAAGTTATATACACCGTTTCACTACTACTGCTCGGGAGATACCCTAGCAATACCTGATTTCTTAAAGGTTGCTATCCCCCATGGGTTGAAGGAAGGACCCTTCCTTAGTTCTCTAATGAGGAAGCCAACTGTTAGTTATGAAGAATTACTCAGTCGAGCTGAAGAATATATTAATGAAGAGGAAGGATTAAAGGTGAGAACAGCTGAGAAGAAGTTTGTTGCTACTCCAGCAGAAAGGAATCCTCCTCTTATTCAGCGAGGACATCCCATAAGAGAATATGCTAGACCTTTTCTTCTTGAGGTGCCCCATCCTCAACGCCCAATGTTGAGAGCTCATCTTCATCCTCCCCTCCGAGTTATGGCTGCTAAGGCCCTACCTCTCCCGCGGACATGGAAGGAGTGAGAAATGAAAGTATATGATCAGCAGGGTGTCCTTAAGTGCCCTGTCGAATACAGAGGGGTGCCCCATAATCCCCTGACTCTATTTTTCTGTCAATACCATACGGATTACGAGCATACCAGTGACTAGTGTTTCAAGTTACAGAATGAGCTGGAGCTTATCAGAGCAAGTTACCCGCACTTACAACCATAGTTGGGAGAATGGGTAGGGAGAGGTCGTAGGCCTAACATCGTTTGTCTCGGGCCTTATAATAGAAGACCCCAAGATCTTCCTTCATCGGGGCCAGTACAACCCAATTTTGAGGGCACTCTTTAGGGAGGATCAACAAGTGAGGGAGCATTAGTTGCTCTAGGCGACGCCACCACTACAGGGGTTATTAATGTTATCGTAGGAGGACTCACTAATGGAAATCTAATAGAGATTGAAAATCTTATGCTCGCATGATGGAAAGCTTGGCTATTGGGGAAGATCGAGCCATCCATAATACACCCCATATATACTTCGAACCTAAAGACCTTCAAGGTATTCTTCTGCCTCACACTGACGCCTTGGTAGTTAGAGTCTCACTTGCAAATTATGAGGTGGCTCGAGTCTTGGTAGACTCAGGGAGTTCTGTTAATATTCTTTTCTATGAAGCCTTTAAGCAGATACAGATCGGGAATGCATAGTTGGAAGATGTGACACTCCCTTTATTTGGATTTGTTGGACACATGGTGCACCCCTTAGGGAAAATCTCTCTGCCCCTCACTCTAGGAGTAAAGATGAGTCAGAAGACCAATATGATCACCTTCTTAGTCGTGGATGCTCCTTCCGCTTATAATTCTATCTTGGGTCACCCTTTTTTTATCAATTTTTTAGGCTGTGGCTTCTACTTACCATTAGAAGATCAAGTTTCCCATGGGCTAGCTCATTGGGGAGGTCCGGGGAGAACAAAAGGCAACTCAGAGCTATTATGTAAAAATGGTGCGGGATGACAAAAAGAAGGCCCGAGTGGACGATCCCAAAGGGAAGGCAGCTGTTGTCTCGGAAGTATATGTGCTGGAGGAAGCCCAACCTAAGAAAGAGAAGATAGAAGAAGGAGAGTCTGTAGATATAGCTCCAGGGAAAGTGACTCGGATATCACAACAATTGGGGGTGAAAGAAGAGCTCATTTCCTATTTGCAAAGAAACGAAGATATCTTCGCTAAAAACATACATGACCTGATAGGGATTGATTCCCGAATTACAGAGCACCATTTAAAAATTATCCGAGGAGTTCGGTCAATCCAACAGAAGAGGTAACATTTCGGGCTAGAGAAAGATAATGTCATTGCTGAAGAGGTGGACAAGTTACTGTAGGTTGGACACATCAATGAAATTCAATTCCCCGATTGGGTCTCTAATGTAGTTTTGGTCCCCAAGCCCTCTGGGTAATGGAGGATGTATATTGATTTTCGTGATTTAAATAAAGTCTGTCCTAAAAACTACTACCCCTTGCCTCACATTGATCAATTGGTGGATTTTAAGGTGGGATATGAAGTGGTGTCACTTATCGATGCTTATCAGGGGTATCATCAAATCCTGCTAGCGCGGGACAATTAAAGGAGGGTTAGTTTTGTAACAGCGGGAGGGTTATATGCATATGTAGTGATGCCCTTCGGACTGAAAAATGCGGGAGCCACCTATTAGAGGCTTATGGACAAGATATTCACCGAATAGAAGGGAAGAAATATGGAAGTCTATGTTGATGATATTTTGGTAAAATCATGGTTCACTCAGGATTTGGTGCAAGATCTTGAAGAAACATTTGCTACCCTTAGACGTTACAACATGAAGTTGAATCCAAAGAAGTGTCTGTTCGGAGAAAAGAATGGGAAATCCTTGGGATATATCGTAATGGAAAAAGGACTGCAAGGTAATCCTGAGAAGGTTCAGGCACTGTGCAATATGAAGTCACCTACCAATTTGGGGGAAACATAGAAATTAGTAGGAAGGATAGTTTCATTATCTCGGTTTATAGCTAGGTCGGCAGATAAGAGACTACCTTTCTTTAGAATTCTAAGGAAGGCTACCCGATTTTAGTGGGATGAATAGTGTGAGCAAGCTTTTCAGGGATTAAAGAAGTATTTGGCTAAACTCCCTTTATTAACCAAGCCCATTTCTGAAGAACCACTGTGGATATATCTATCTATATCAGAGGGGGTAGTCAGTTCAGTT
Organism: Wurfbainia villosa; assembly: GCA_025175895.1. Lineage (NCBI taxonomy): Eukaryota > Viridiplantae > Streptophyta > Magnoliopsida > Zingiberales > Zingiberaceae > Wurfbainia > Wurfbainia villosa. The sequence goes on along the minus strand of JAKLTH010000054.1, from coordinate 213,380 downwards.
TTATTAAGGCAGGAAGGTTCTCAGTAGCAACCTATTTACTACATAAGCCACATATTGAAGGGAGTTGAGTTGCGATATGCCGAGTTGGAAAAGCTAGAATACATTCTAGTTTTAACTGATCGTAAGTTGAGGCCTTATTTTTTAGCTCATCCAGTGAATATGTTGACAAATAGTGAGCTGGGTCGAGTGGTCATTAAACCTAATTTCTCAAGAAGATTAGCCAAATGGGTTGTAGAACTTAGTGAGTATGATGTGCACTATTATCCCCGAACTGCTATCAAGGCTCAGGCGTTAGCTAATTTTTTAGCCAAGGTGTCGGTAGGTCTTGAAAATAGTTCATCACAAGGAGGAAAAGAAGGGAGTAGGTGGAAAATCTGTTGGTGCAATCGGCCCAGGTCACGATTGACTAGGACTCGAGCTTGACTCGAGAGGTATTTTGATGTTCGACAAAAACATATGACAATGTGATTGTCATGGGAAAGTCCAAGTCTTGGGTACTTGGCATGAAAAGTCCAAGTGGGGACACTTGGCATTTGGGAAAGTCCAAGCATGAGTCTTGGCAATGGAAAGTCCAACATGGGTTGGCAAAGAAAAGTCCAAGCATGGGTCTTAGCATGAAAAGTCCAACATGGGTTGGCAAGGAAAAGTCCAAGCATGGGTCTTAGCATGAAAAGTCCAACATGGGTTGGCAAGGAAAAGTCCAAGCATGGGTCTTGGCATGAAAAGTCCAACATGGGTTGGCAAGGAAAAGTCCAAGCATGGGTCTTGGCATGGAAAGTCCAACATGGGTTGGCAAGGGAAAGTCCAAGCTTAAGTCTTGGCATTTGAGAAGTCCAAGGGGTTTGATATTGGAGGCGTAAAGTCCAAGCAGGAGTCTTGGCAGCATAAGTCCAATGGTTGGTGGCGTAAAGTCTAAGCGGAGTCTTGGTGGAGTAAGTCCAATGTGCCTTGGCGGTGTAGACACCGCTAGTATGACATAACCGATGGAAGCACCTGAAGGCTAGCGCGATGGATGAACAAGTCATGGATGACTTGGAGGGATCCGAGAGGCATGAGACTGATGGAGGTGGCTAGAAGGCTTAGGTCTAGGCTAAGGGTGGTCTAGCAAGTATGGGGGAACCATACTTGGGCTAAAACCTCATGTTTGAGGTGTGCCAGTCGACTGGTGTCATATGGCAGTCGACTGGTGAAGTTAACTAGGGTTTAACTGTGGGATGTGTCCCAGCAGTCAACTGCCAGAGCTTGGAAGTTGACTGATTGGATGAGCAGTCGACTGATCTTGTGATCAATTGACTGATGCTCAAGTTTTGGGGCACATAATGGAGTCTCACTTGACCACTGTGGTCAGTAGTCGAGTGATGGCTTGATCAGTCAACTGATGGTCATAATCAGTCGATTGATGTCCTAGCCGTTGGATTTTTCCAGCATGGATTACATCGTTGTCTCACAACAACAGTGTGATCAGTCGACTAATGGTCCCAATCAGTCGATTGATCAGCTTTTTCCAGCCCAGGCAGAAGATATAAATAGAGCTTGTGGAGGAGAAAAAGCCAACCAGTTCTTGAGGGCATTTGGGGCGATTTACTACTGCAAATCAGGGTCTCCAAGTTGATTTCAAGCAACCAAGCGATCAAGCATTCAAAGAGCAATTGTAAAGTAGTTTTCTTTACTTGCATTGTATTTCATTATTGTAATTGCTTGTATCCATTTCTTATTGTTGTAAGAATAGTTTGTAAGAGGTTTCTCCGCCTCCGACTTGTGCCGAGAAGGAGTATTTGTGATTAGTGATTACATTGGCGTCGCTAGAGCTCTTTAGAGCTCGATCCGTGGAGTAGGAACCGTTCGGTTACGAATCACGTTAAATACTCGTGTTTTCGTGTTTGTTCTTGTTGTATTTTATTATTGTATATTCCGCTGCGTACTTGTTGGGTTGATCCGTGAGGGGAAACTTCGCTTCCCACTTCACCTCAGTCGCTTGTTCATGGCGATCCCATCGATGTCCCCGGATTAAAAAATTTAATCCTAGACCAAAGGGATTGCCCAAACAACCAAGTCATTGTCGTGCTATTCGTTTAGAGAGGTCACTAGAACAAACTTGTTGTTCAAGCGACCAACCTCTATTCTACGAGTAGCTGCGGAATAGACGATGTCCGGATCGTCGGCTTTCGTGTTTATGTTTGGGATCCAAGTATTATTTAGCCACAAACAGAATATATCATGCTCATAATTGAAAAACAAAAACAAACATGTTACAAAAAAGAATAGAGAATCGATATACCTCTCGATCTTCTAATGTATGACCTTCTTCCTTTCGGACGTCGTGTGGGCGACGATCTACCAAAAGTTGAAGCTCCTAGATCGCCAATCTTCCTTCATTGCTCATTCCGAGCAAGAGGAAGAATAGAAACAAAGCTCCTTTTCTTCTTTCAACCAACCACCAACATCCAATGTTGGAGCTTGTCGCCGTCCATGAAGGAAGAGGAGATTAGGGTGGAAACCGGCCAAGACACAAAGGGAAAGCCCTAAATCTTGTTTCCCCAGCCAAGGAGAAGGAGAAGAGGGAGGTTGGACGCCGACCAAGGGCTGGAAGGGCTTCAATGGGCGCCAACAAGCTTGAGGAAGAAGAAAAAAGAGGAAGTTGTTTCCTTATTTGGTGTCGCCAATGCTCCAAACCCTAGCCCTTGCTTCTTGCCACCAACCTCCAAAAACCCTAGCTTCTCTAATTGCCCTCCACGCCAACCCTAAGCCTCCTTTTATAGAGTTTAGGGATAAGCCTTGTTTTAATCTCCACCATTGGTTCTAGGAATTTAATCTCAACCGTCGGATCTAGAGATTTAATCTCAACTGTCGGATCTAGAGATTTAATCTCTACCTTTGAATCTAGAGATTTGTTTCTATCCATTGGATCTAAGATTCATGAGGTGTTAATAGGCTACAATAAGGACCATGAGGAGGAGTTGGATCTTGGCCACCCAATGGATCAAGCCCACATAAAGTCCGATCCATTAATGATAATCCAATCCACTAAAGGATTATCATTGATCTACCTCACCAACCCCCATAAGTTAATATGGGCTCCATATATTATATGTACATTTTCTCCCCGTGTTTAAGATCTCAAATGTCCGTTGATTAATTAATTTACTGACCATTAATCAATCAACATCTAACTCCATGAGTAGTACCACTCAACCTTTTCATCATGCCGGACCAAGTCCACCTGCAGGGTTTACATGATGAACCTTATGAGCTCCTCAAGGGGACATCATCATCCTAATATATAGGACACGGTTTCACCCTATAATCAACGACACACCATATAAATAATATCATTTCCCAACTTACCGAGCCTATCGATTTAATCTATAAATCTCTCCCATTGGTAAATCAAAGAAATGAATACTAAGTATATGTGCTTGTTATTATATCGGGATTAAGAGCATGAACAATATAATATCTGAGGTCCGATTCGATTATGTAGTCATCAATAAATCGAATCACCTCTAAGTCGGTCCTGCGCAATACACACAAAGTGTACTAGTGTGATTTTATGGTCATGACAAACCAATACCAAATCACACTATAATCATACCAATGGTTTGTCCAAAGTCATCTCAGTTGTGAGCCTTTACTTATATTTTACAAGGAGCCGATAACATGATCTCCCGTGTGACACCACACACCATGTTATCTACAATGTAATGTATTAGACAATATGCATAGCCATAAAAATATGCAAACAATGATCATGTGATTCTTATTTCAAAATAAAGATGTTCATACAAAAGATAGACTTTTCAGTATACATCCCAACAATCTCCCACTTATACTAAAAGACTATGTTGTCCTCAAACTGCCATACATCTGATCCTCATTCCCTCCACATGCCTATCAAAAGCTCTCGCCGGAAGGGCCTTAGTGAAAGGATTTGTCAGGTTATCCTCCGATGCAATCTTGGCCACAGCAACTTATCCTCTCTTTACGATTTCTCGTATCAGGTGGTACTTATGCTCTATGTGCTTACTTGCCTTATGGGCTCGTGGTTCCTTCGAGTTTGCAACTGCACCACTATTATCACAATAAATTGTGATAGTTCTGGGCAAACCAGGAATCACATCCAAGTCCATCAGGAAGTTCCTGAGCCACACAGCTTCTTTGGCTGCCTCAGAGGCTGCCACATACTCATCTTCCATGGTAGAGTCCGCCACGCATTTCTGCTTGACACTCCTCCAAACAATGGCTCCACCTCCCAAAGTAAACACAAAACCTGAGGTAGACTTACTATTATCCCTATCTGATTGGAAGTCGAAATCTGTGTAACCCACAGGGAGTAATTGGTCTGCATGGTAAACTAGCATATAATCCCTAGTCCTTCTCAGGTACTTCAATATATGTTTTACCGCAGTCCAATGTCCCTGTCCTGGATTACTCTGATATCTACAGATCATGCCCACGGCATAGCAGATATAAGGTCTCGTACATAACATCACATACATGAGGCTTCCTACCGCCGAAGCATAAGGAACCACCTTCATCTCCTCTATCTCCTCAGATGTTCTAGGACACATCTCCTTAGATAAAGGAACTCCATGCTTGAAAGGTAGAAAACCCTTCTTGGAGTTCTGCATGCTAAAATGATCCATAATCGTGTCTATATATGAAGCTTGGGATAAGCACAACATCCTTTTCCTGCGATCCCTTATAACCTTGATCCCAAGGATGTGTCCCACCTCTCCCAAGTCCTTCATATCAAACTGTTTGGACAATCATACCCTTACGTCCGATAACACCTTGATATTGTTGTCAATCAACAAAATGTCATTTACGTATAGTACAAGAAATACCACTACATTTCCGTCACATCTCTTGTATACACAAGACTCATCCGGACTTTGAATAAATCTATAAGACTGGATTACCTCATCAAAGTGGATGTTCCAAGACCTCGAAGCTTGCTTCAATCCATAAATGGACCGATTAAGCTTACATACAAGATGCTCTTTGCCCTTAGCAATGAATCCCTCTGGTTGCTTCATATAGAGGTTTTCCTCAAGACTTCCATTAAGGAAAGCTGTCTTGACATCCATTTGCCACACCTCATAATCCATATGAGCTTCTATGCATAAGAGAATTTGGATAGACTTAAGCATGACTACCGGCGAAAAGGTCTCCTCATAATCGATACCCTCTTTCTGAGTATACCCCTTCACAATAAGCCTCACTTTGAAGGTCTCAACCTTCCCATCTATTCCTCTCTTTCTTTTGTAGATCCACTTGCATCCAATGGTTTTTACACCATCGGGTGGTTCCACTAGCTCCCAGACCTGATTTGAATCCATAGATTCAATCTCTGTATTCATCACATTTTGCCAAGATGCTGCATCTTTATCTTGGATTGCCTCGTCATATGTCCAGGGATCAGGTTCATATTCGCCAGGGACCAAATCAGAAGATTCTCCCAAGAACATGAATCTATCAGGCTGTCTCACAACCCTCCCACTACGATGAGGTATCTCCTGTGTATCTTCTGTGACATGCGGTGCAGTGACTTGTGGTATATCCTCTTGTACCGATGGTACTGAAGAAGTGACTTCCCCTTTTAATTCCTCCAGAACAATTTTACTCTTGGGCTTGTGGCTCATCACATAGTCTTCCTCTAGAAATCTGGCGTTCGTGATAATGATCACCCTCTGATCTCTAGGACTATAAAACAAACCACCCTTCGTTCCTCTAGGATAACTAATGAACATGCACACTTCTGTACGAGGTTCCAACTTACCAGCATCTGCCTTCAGCACATGTACTGGACTCCCCATATCCGAATATGTCTTAGACTGGCTTTCGCCCAGTCCACAATTCTGTGGGAGTAGAAGGCACTAATTTAGATGGAACCAAGTTCAGAATGTATACCGCCGTATCTAGAGCATATCCCCAGAACGAATCTGGCAACTCAAAATAACTCATCATCGATCAAACCATCTCCATAAGAGTCCTATTCCTTCGCTCTGCTACACCGTTCTGCTGGGGTGTGCAGGTGTAGACAATTGGGATTGAATCCCAGCCTCTGATAAGTAGTTCCAAAACTCTCCCAAGAGGTACTCGCCACCACGATCAGATCGTAGTGTCTTGATACTTTTACCTTGACATTTCTCCACATCAGCCTTGAATTCTTTGAACTTGTCAAAGCATTCAGACTTGCGGCGCATCAAGTAAATGTATCCATATCTCGAATAATCGTCTATAAAAGAGACGAAATACTCAAAACTACCTCTAGCCTGGATAGACATAGGACCACACAAATCAGAATGAACCAATTCTAACACATCTTTGACTCTATACCCCTTGGCCTTAAAAGGCCTCTTGGTCATTTTACCCTCCAAGCAAGATTCACAGGTTGGGAAATCCTCCACCACTAATGAACCCAGAGGTCTATCAGCTATCAACCTTTGAATTCTGCTTAGGTTAATATGACCAACCCTAAGATGCCAAAGATATGTTTGGTTCATCTTTGAAGGTTCTTTTCTCTTATTGGAATTAGAAGATGAGTTATTAACTTCTATTTGCATCGTGGGAGGTTTTGTTTCAAGTGTGTATAGATTTCCTATCAATGCACCTAAACAGATAATGTCCCTATTCCTTTTTATAACAACTTTGTCATTAAAAGAAATAGAATATCCATCCATAAACAATTTAGAAACCGAAATTAAATTCTTCCTAAATAAAGGTACATAAAGACAATTCTTAAGAACCAAAACTTTATTTTTCTCAAAAGATAAATGAACATCTCCCACTGCAACAGCCGCCACCTTCGTGGCATCGCCCAAGTACACGGTAATCTCCCCCTCAGCCAGTCGTCTGGTTTCCTGAAACCCCTGCAAAGTATTGCAGACATGATCAGTGGCTCCCGTATCTACACACCAGGTGTCGGTAGATAACACCGCTAAACATGTTTCAACGACTAGACCAAAAGATATACCTTTGTTCTACTTGCGGTTGGGGCAGTCCTTCTTCCAGTGTCCAGTCTGCTTACAAGTGAAGCACTTGCCTTTCGGCTTCTTCACTCCTCCCTGAGTACCTCCCACTACCTTCGCCCTAGTTTGTTTCTTCTTCTTCTTGCCTTTTGTCTTAGAAGTAGAAACATTTTGGGTCACCATGGCATGTGCCTGAGCACTCTGACGAAATAGTCCCTCTGCTGCCTGGAGTTCTGTCAGAAGCTCCGCCAACGAATACAACCTCTTGTTCATGTTGTAGTTCAGGTGAAACTGCTCAAAACTCCTAGGTAGAGACTGGAGAATGATATCGACCTGGGTTTCCCCATCGATCTCAGCTCCGAGGACTTCCAACTCATTCAAATGAGCCATCATCTTGAGAACATGATCTCTCATGGGTGTTCCCTCGATCATGGTGGTTGTCATCAAGTTTCTCATGGCTTCCTGCCTTGTAGCCTGATTCTGGTGTCCGAAAAGCTCTTTGAGATTGAGCATCATGTCATAAGCAATGGGCATGACTTGATGCTGATGTTACAGTACATTTGACATAGATGCCAAAATGTAACACCGCGCCATCTCATCGGCCTTGATCCACTTCTTATAACTCTCCTTCTCCTTTTCCCCAGAATCATCCGCAGGCTTAGGAGGGCACTCTTCGAGGAGTACATATTTGTATTCCTCAGCAGTCAAGACAATGTCAAGATTCCTCTTCCAATCAACATAGTTGGGTCTAGTAAGTTTATTCTCTTTCAGTATCACAGCAAGTGGGTTGAAAGTCATTTTGAAAGAAAACCTAAGAATCACATAGATCAAAACATTATATTTCAAAAAATTATTGATTCCTCAAACAATAAAATTTTAAAATCAACCAACACCTCAAAACACCGAGAATATCGTATGCCACAATAGTGTGGATGTATACGAATTTTACATTTGTAAGAGGAGGTTTTACCCATTAATTTTACTATCTTGTCAACCTAACTTTTTGACAAGTAAAATTAATAGTTGGTTCCTCTTTGGCCCTACAAATAGAAGCAGTGACTCTGATGGGAAGGATACTTATATTTATATCTAAGTGTTCACCATTACTCGGTACCAAGGTAATTATCTCGGGTTATGTGCCTTCCGATGGGGAAGTACACACGCTCCTTAATAATTTCCTATAACCATATTTGACCTTGTGATCCACAAACAAACTCATCCGATGGGGAGGAAGGCACTCAAAGCCGATGCACAAGTTTGTTTGCATCACTTGTCAAATCGTAATGGAGGCCGTGGGAATTTATAAAAATATCCCTCTCCCACTTAGTAATTTGAAAATGAGGAATTTTCTAGCCTACGACATGCATATCAAACAATAAGCAATAAATATGAAAAATAAATTATTTACCAACTATTATGGCTTTTGTCTTCAATATGTCTCCCGTTGCATCGCCTTCTTGTCCGCTCCTCCTATGCCATGTATGAGCCATCCGGAGATCCGAGCCGAGACTAAAATCTATTTTAATTTACATCCATCGATCCTATACTCCACGAGGGAGTGTACATGAAATCTAGATCGAAAGTAAACTAAAATAAAAGGAGTGGCTAAACAATGTCGTATCTAATTTACAAAAAAAAAATACTAGCCTTGTCAACCCTGAGGATTCAATAAAATAAAAAATTACACACATACACACATATGGCCATAATAGTCGGATCTTATGCCTACAACAAAAGAGTTAACCTACGCATATCCTACTATTATCCGACACATATAATATATGAAAAGTGCATAAAAATTAATCGAATCCTTAACACACAAAACCGGAAACCTTGGCTCTAATACCAATTGTTGGGTTGATCCGTGAGGGGAAACTTCGCTTCCCACTTCACCTTGGTCGCTTGTTCATGGCGATCCCATCGATGTCCTCGGATTAAAAAAATTTAATCCTAGACAAAAGGGATTGCCCAAACAACCAAGTCATCGTCGTGCTATTCGTTTAGAGAGGTCACTTGAACAAACTTGTTGTTCAAGCGACCAACCTCTATTCTACGAGTAGCCGCGGAATAGAGGATGTCTGGATCGCCGACTTTCGTGTTTATGTTCGGGATCCAAGTATTATTTAGCCACAAACAGAATATATCATGCTCATAATTGAAAAACAAAAACAAACATGTTACAAAAGAGAATAGAGAATCGATATACCTCTCGATCTTCTAATGTATGACCTTCCTCCTTTCGGGCGTCGTGTGGGCGACGATCTACCAAAAGTTGAAGCTTCTAGATCGCCAATCTTCCTTCCTTGCTCGTTCCGAGCAAGAGGAAGAATAGAAACAAAGCTCCTTTTCTTCTTTCAACCAACCACCAACATTCAATGTTGGAGCTTGCCGCCGGCAAAGAAGGAAGAGGAGATTAGAGTGGAAACCGGCCAAGACACCAAGGGAAAGCCCTAAATCTTGTTTCCACCAGCCAAGGAGAAGAAGAAGAGGGAGTTTGGACGCTGGCCAAGGGCTGGAAGGGCTTCAATGGGTGCTGGCAAGCTTGAGGAAGAAGAAAAACAAGGAAGTTGTTTCCTTATTTGGTGCCGCCAATGCTCCAAACCCTAGCGCTTGCTTCTTGCCGCCAACCTCCAAAAACCCTAGCTTCTCTAATTGTCCTCCACACCAACCCTAAGCCTCCTTTTATATAGTTAAGGGATAAGCCTTGTTTTAATCTCCACCATTGGTTCTAGGGATTTAATCTCAACCATCGAAGCTAGAGATTTAATCTCAACCGTCGGATCTAGAGATTTAATCTCTACCTTTGGATCTAGAGATTTGTTTCTATCCATTGAATCTAAGCTTCATGAGGTGTTAATAGGCTACAAAAGGGACCATGAGGAGGAGTTGGATCTTGTCCACCCAATGGATCAAGCCTACATAAAGTCCGATCCATTAATGATAATCCAATCCACTAAAGGATTATCATTGATCTACCTCACCAACCCTCATAAGTTAATATGGGCTCCATATATTATATGTACATTTTCTCCCCGTATTTAAGATCTCGAATGTCCATTGATTAATTAATTTACTGACCATTAATTAATCAACATCTAACTCCATGAGTAGTACCACTCAACCTTTTCATCATGTCGGACCAAGTCCACCTGCAGGGTTTACATGATGAACCTTATGAGCTCCTCAAGGGGACATCATCATCCTAATATATAGGACATGGTTTTCTCCTATAATCAACGACACACCATATAAATAATATCATTTTCCAACTTACCGAGCCTATCGATTTAATCTATAAATCTCTCCCATTGGTAAATCAAAGAAATGAATACTAAGTATATGTGCCCGTTATTATATCAGGATTAAGAGCATGTACAATATAATATCTGAGGTCTGATTCGATTATGTAGTCAGCAATAAATCGAATCACCTCTAAGTTGGTCCTACTCAATACACACAAAGTGTACTAGTGTGATTTTATGGTCAAGACAAACCAATACCAAATCACACTACAACCATACCAATGGTTTGTCCAAAGCCATCTTGGTTGTGAGCCTTTACTTATACTTTACAAGGAGCCGATAACATGATCTCCCATGTGACACCACACACCATGTTATCTACAATGTAATATATTAGACAATATGCATAGACATAAAAATATGCAAACAATGATCATGTGATTCTTATTTCAAAATAAAGATGTTCATACAAAAGATAGACTTTTCAGTATACATCCCAACAGTACTAACAATATTGTAGACAAGCAAACGCGATCAAATTCCATCACCCTACGAAATCAAGCAATTCACCCCCCCCCCTCTAGCGTTCCAACGATCCCCTACAAAATCTACATGGATGGATCTTCGGGGACCGGCGGGAGTGGAGTTGGAGTTGTACTAAGATCCCCTTTTGAGGAAGAAACCCATCTATCCATTTGATTGGGGTACAAGGCATCTAACAATGAGGCAGAATATGAAACTATCCTTGCTGGATTACAAGTAGCTCGAGCAATAGGAGCCACTTCAGTTGTAGTATATTCAGATTCTCAATTAGCAATGTCACAGTTGCAGGGTGTCTTTGTTGTTCGGGAAGAAAGATTATTGAAGTATTCTGAAGGTTTTGAAAAGTTAAAAACTCATTTTTAAGAGGAGCAATTACAACAGATTCCAAGGGAACAAAATATAAAAATGAATGAATTAGCTCGGTTGGCAAGTTCCTTGACTAAATGGGGATCTCGGGATCCTTTGCTCTTGGAAGTTCCTCATTCTTTGGAAGTATGTAGCGTAGAGGAGGCGATAGCAGGAGGCAATGATGTACCCGATTGGAGAACAAATATTATGATCTATCTGCAACAAGAAAGTGTTCCTTCTGATTCAAGAGAGGCATCATCTTTGATGAGGCAGGTGAAGCATTTTGTGATTATTGATGGGATTTTATATAAGACATCTTTTGGCCGACCTCTGTTGAAGTGTCTGGTGAAAGAAGATTCTGAATGGGTACTCAAGGAGATACATGAAGTATGTTGTAGTAACCATCTGGGAGGACGAGCTCTGACGTGAAAGGTGTTGTTGGTCGTATACTTTTGTCCAACTATTCATCAAGATGCGGTACGCTTAGTGCAGACTTATCAAGCTTGTCAGAGGCATAGCAACAGGTCGGATCGACTAGCCGAGTTGATGAGGGTTGTGATTGCTTCTTGTCCCTTTGATCAATGGGGAATGGACATAGTGGGTCTGATGGTTATCGCTTTCTCACAGAAGAAGTTCTTACTAGTGGCAGTGGATTATTTCTCGAAATGGGTAGAAGCTGAACCTCTAGCTAAGATCACATAAGGGGCAGTAATACAATTTTGTAGAAGAATATTGTGTGTAGATATGGAATTCCTAGAAAGTTGGTCAGTGATAATGGGCGTCAGTTCTAGGGTCAAAAAATTCGAGAATGGTGTCAGAGTCTCAATATTCAACAAGCTTTCACCTCAGTAGCTCATTCTCAAGCTAATGGACAAGTGGAGGTAGTCAATAGATCCTTATCCAGGGGATGAAAACTAAACTAGGAGCTAAGTGAGGAAATTGGATGGAGGAGCTACCAGGGATACTGTGGGCCTACTACACTACACCTAAAATAGCAATGGAGGAGACTCTCTTCAGTTTAGTTTATGGGACTGAAGTAGTCATCCTTGTCAAAGCTATTCTGAACAGTGCCCGAGTTCAAGCTTATGAACTTGAGCAGAATCAAATTTTGAGGAGCACCGAGTTAGACTTTCTAGAAGAAAAGTGAGAGCAAGCTCATATCCGAGTTGAAGCATACAAACAAAGGATACAACAAGTTTTCAACAAGAAGGTGAAGCCCTGGAGATTTAAGGAGGGTGACTTAGTCTTACAAAAAGTCAACCCCACTGGGGATCCTGGAAAGTTAATGCCTAACTAGGAAGGGCCATACATAGTAACCTGTGCATGTCGCTGGATCAACATACTACTTTAAAGATGTCGAGGGCAAGGAATTGCCCCAACCTAGAATGTAGTACATTTAAAATATTTTTACTATTAAAAGTAGAAAGACGTAAATCAAAGACATAAATAGAGAGTTCCTTTTAATGCCCATGTAATACTGGTATTAATAATAGAGAGAATGGTTCCAATCTCAACTCAGCTTGATATAATTGTAGCAGGTATGGTTCACAAACAAGTAGAGAAGAAAAGAAGGGAGTTACAATCTAAAATGTTCAGGGGGTAGCGTCTAAAGCCGATTTCCCAATTCAAAAAGGAAGCGGGTTGATGAGCAGGAGGAAATCCTTGGGTGCATATTGTCGAATGATTTCATTAAAACCATCCTTGAATGTAGCTTGCATCAGGGGCTTTAAGCATTCATGTATGTGTTTCTCAGCATCACTCACCTCCTGCCGAAATTTTATGCAGCATTCCCTGTGCTCTACAAAGTTTTGACGGATCCGATGATATTGGCGAGATGTCTGAGTGAGAGTGTCGGTAAGTATGTGCATACCCTGAGCTTGAGAAGCGTAATCCTGCTGAAGGATTTTAGACATCTCTACCAAATCTTGGCGCATGGAAGGTGAAACCTCCCCAACGGTTGTGGTTTGGGCTAGGGCGCGTGCAACTTTATATTTCATTTGCTGCAAGGAAGCTTCATGTTGATGTATTTGAGAAAGGGCCCTATTTTTCTCTGACATTAAGTCAGAATTGTGGCAGATTTCCCCACTTACATGGGCTTGTAAGTCTGCTATAATTTCAACATCTCTCTGTTGTCGCGGTTGATTCTCTACTAATTGAGCCCAGCATAAAGCCAATTCTTGAAGTAAAAAGTCTTCTCTCTGCTAAAATTTCTCTCGAGCTTCTAAGTTGAGGAGGGATTACTGTGAGGCTTGTTGTTGAAGTTGCATATGATAATGGGAAAGGGAATGTTTCAGCTCTTGATAATTTGTCATGGCCCGTGCATAGAGAGTCAGAGGAAAAAATCACCCTCAAAGTTGAGTAGAGAAATATACAAAAGGGCTTACCAACTCAAGAGCATGCTGCAAATTCTCCATCCGCGATATTAGCTCCTCCTGGTTGAGGATGCGTGAGTCTCTGGTGGATGGTGAAGAAGGAGAGGAAGTAATAAGGAAAGTTGTTTCATATACTATTGGGTAAGGTAAAGGTATAGTGTGGGAGCTCCTTACAGCCCTAGTACGAAAAGGGGAGGAAGTTTCAGAAGAAAAAGGGACAATGTTAATAGTGTTGGGGGATCGTTGGAACGCCAGAGGGGGGGTGAATAGCATCATGCTATGCGTCGATGGAACTCGTTCACGTGTTCGTCTGCAAACTTCGTTAGCGCAGCGGAATATAGATAATAATAACAATAATGAAATAGACAAACACAAGAACACAATAATATAACGTGGTGCGGAACTGAATAGTTCATACTCCACGGATCGAGCTCTAAAGAGCTCTAGCGATGCCACAAACACCACTAAGCAATAAACTCCTTCTCAACAACACGTCGGAGGTGGAGAAACCTCTTACAATAGTTTACAACAATAAACTAAGTACAACAAGCAATTATAATGAAATACAATGCAATACAAGTAAAGAAAACACTTTACGAATGCCTTTGGATTGCTTGCTTTTGGTTGCTTGAAGAATGACCTTGGAGACCTTGATTTGCAATAACAAATCTCCCCAAGGATCCTCAAGAACCAGTTGCATTTTCCTCCTTCACGAGCTCCATTTAAAGCTTCAACCTATGCTGGAAAATGCCGATCAATCGACTGCTCGGGACCATCAGTCGACTGATGCCACTGTTGTCGTGAGATAATGGCTAGATCCACGCTGGAAAAATCCAACGGATACATCATCAGTCGACTGATTATGACCATCAGTCGACTGATAAAGCCATCACTCGACTGCTGACCGCAGCGGTCAAGTGAGACTCCATTATGTGCTCTAAAACCCGAGCACTAGTCGACTGATCACACGATCAGTCGACTGCTGATCCGATCAGTCGAATGCCCACCTTTGGCAGTCGATACTAGGCCAATTCCCGCAGTCAAACCCTAGTTAACTTAGCCAGTCGACTGTCACATGGCACCAGTCGACTGGCACACCTCAAACATGAGATTTTAGCCCAAGTATGGTTCCCCCATACTTGCTAGACCACCCTTAGCCTAGACCTAAGCCTTCTAGCCACCTCCATCAGCCTCACGCCTCTCGGATCTCTCTAAGTCATCCATGACTTGTTAATCCATTGCGCTAGCCTTCAGGTGCTTCCATCGGCTATGTCATGCTAACGGTGTCTACACTGTCAAGGCACATTGGACTTACACTGCCAAGACTCCGCTTGAACTTTACGCCGCCAACCATTGGACTTATGCTGCCAAGACTCCCGCTTGGACTTTACGCCACCAATATCAAACCCCTTGAAATTCTCAAATGCCAAGACTCAAGCTTAGACTTTTCCTTGCCAAGCCATGTTGGACTTTCCATGCCAAGACCCATGCTTGGACTTTACATGCCAAGTACTCAAGACTTGGACTTTCCCAAATGCCAAGTGTCCCACTTGGACTTTACATGACAATCATATTGTCATATGTTTTTGTCGAACATCAAAACATCACTCGAGTCAAACTCGAGTCCTGGTCAATCGTGACCTGGGCCGATTGCACCAACAATCTCCCCCTGTTTGATAAAAACCAAACAAACCATTGAGTTAGAACACTAACTCAAATCCCTTACCAATTATCCCAAATTGGTAATTCTAACTTCTCCCCCAAAATATTCTCCCCCTTTTTGACTAACACCAAAAAGGTTATCTCTCCAAGGAGAATAATGTCTCATGTCCCAATGAGATCTTACAATCTCCCCCTTGGTCCAAACTTACCTAGGATGTCTACCATCTTCCTAGTGATAAGTCCCATATCACTCAAGAGAGGCAATCCTATACACTCTCCCAATTTCCAAATTGGGTATCTCAAAATCCCATTTTCCTTCCCATGAGGAAAAATATCATCCATCATCCCATGATGAATACCTCCCCCTAAAGGCTTGCTCCCCCTTGACCATTGCACCAACAATGTCCTTGGGAAGTTCCTAAGCCAATAGGAACTCTAAACCATCAAAAATAAGGTTAAAAATTCAACATTGAACTTTCCAACACCTTAAAATTGATACAAACCCTAAACAACTCTCCTAATCCATATCCAATAAATTTTCACCCTTTCTAATACTTCCCAAAGCATATCCTAGGGTTAGGAGTGGTTAAGGACCTTTACCATAGCTGAAAATGGGCTAAACAATCTTGTTTTCCCGAAATTAACATTGGCATTCGACTCTCTCAGCTATCAGTCGACTACCACCCTCATCAGTCGACTGCCACCCCAGGTAGTCGACTGATAACTGAAATATCAAAATTTCAATTATCAGAAACAAAATTCAAAAAATCATAAATAAGTATACGTAATTTGAAAAATCACGAAAATTCATACATATAATACTTATGACTAATACAATGGGTGAAAAATGATAGAAAAATATTTTACCCATAAAATAATGAGTTTGATACAAAATCCAAAAGTGAATAAAAACTTCAAAGTTTTAGCTCACTTTGTATCAATCTCATCAATGGTGATTGCTATCAAAAGATAGACTTCACCAAGATTTTTCAAAAGGATTTTAAAATATTTTTAAAACCTTATTTTGGATCATATTCCTTGGGCTCAATGTACATGACTTGTACACAAGCTTTTCCAATGATCCACCACTAATATAAGATGAGTTTAGGTTCATCTAGATGCAAAAACTATGCACCTTGAACTTAACTCATATCCTAGCATCTCACATGTATCTAGGGTGCATAAATACACATACATGTCAATATGATGTGAGATGTGAGTTTTGTTCTCCCTAATCTAGGGTTTCATGCATTTTTCTAAGGCAACTCTACTTGATTCCCTTATAAATGGGACTCCAAGTCATGTCATTGTCCTTAAATCAATTTTAATCAATTTAAATGCATGAAATGATCATGGCATAATGATAGCAATAATTAAGCATGACCAATGATCATGATGTCATGACATATGATTAAATCTAAAAACACATGACATTTAACCTAACCCTAAACATGATCATGACAAATAAATGATAAAAATAAATATGATGTCATGACATGACATATGACAATCAAGGCATGGCATATAAAATATATAGGTATAATAATACATAAATTTTAATATTAGTTGCCATTTGTTATAATTAGATTTATTTTGCCATATTACTACTAACCTCCCAAGTGTGCCAAAAACCCAAAATGGCACACTAACCTCTAAACCTAAATTGTGCCAATTTAATTAATTTTTTATAATTCCAAAAATGTATTGGCACATCCTAAAATCTTTTAGGATTAAAAATCAAACCTATTTATAAGGTACCCATAACCTTGAAAATTACCTAAAGTGCCACCTTTGCCATGGTTGAGTTAACTACCCATCCAATCAAGGTTGGCACACCCTAAACCCATCTAACGTGAGTCAATCACGCTCTTAGGAACCCAAAACCTATTTGAGCTCCTAGGGTTAATTAGGTATTCCTTAGGGATGACCTCCCTAGATACCCTCCTAATGACCCTTCTAGGCTTGTTAGCCTTGGTCATTTGGGTCTTACCTAGGTTGACTCTAGGGGTGACTCTCCTTGCAACCTTCTTAGTGGCTTCCCTAGGTTTCCTTGAAAACCTAGCCACTAGGTACATATCTTGGTCAACTCTAGGGATAACTTTCCTATTGACCTTAGTCTTCCTAGACCTAGTTTGTGTTCCATAATCAAATGGAACACTATGATAAGCCATCTTAGGCTTAGGTTTGTGACCCAAACCCTTCTTGCCCTTTGTTGGCTTTTGTCTCTTGGGTTCTAGGTGTTGACTTTGAGATCTAGACCCTTGACTTTGACCATTTGACCCTTTAACTTGATTTTGCATAATTCTAAGGGTCTTTTCAAGTTTCTCAAGCCTTGACCTCAAGGCTTGATTTTCAACCTCTAATTGTCCAATTTTAGAAATTTGATTTGGTCTTTGGGCAATGTTCTTCCTAGGCATATGTCTAGTCCATTTGGGGTTGAAACCTAGGTGCTCTTGCACCTTTCTAATTGTCTCCCTAGGTAGAATTTATCTAGAGTTATTTGACCTAGGTTTGTCATTAGATAAATTGTTTTTAGGGACATTAGTCCCAAATTTCTCCTTATTATCAAACTTAACACTTTTAGCATCTAGACAAAAATATTTATTATTTCTAGCATGCTTTTCATGACAAATTGCAAGGGAATTGAAATTTCTAGCATGCTTTTGCCTATTAATTAAAGAAGGTGCATTATTGAAATATACCTTAGGGTTTGCCTTAGAGGCTTCCCCTACTTGTGTTGCTCCTTCTTGCCCTTTCTTCTTCTCCCTTTGGCATTGACTCCAATAATGCCCTTTTGAATTGCACTTGAAGCATATGACATGCTCCTTGCTCTTTTGACTTTGGGCACTGACATCCTTTGATTTTTCTTGAGGTTTTGGTGCCGGAGGAGTCTTCTTTACCCTTTTTGGACACTTACTCTTGTAGTGCCCGGATTCCCTACACTCAAAGTAAATTATATATTTTTTATTTAAAACCAAATTACTTGAGTTACCTAGGGTGGTGGTGGAGTTTTGAGCTTCCTTATCTTGATCGGATGTTGAAGGCTCTTCTTGAGGTTGCTCCGGTGTAGATGGTCTCTCCTCCTCAAGTCTAGAAGTGGATGCTTCTTCCACTTCTTCCACCTCTTCTTCCTCCGATCCAGAAGTTGACTCCTCACTTTATTGTGAGGATGATGAAGCTTCCTCTTCGGTCTCCTTCTCTTCCAAGTCTTCTTGGACCGATTCGGGATTGTCATAGAACTTGACCAACTTGTTCCACAACTCCTTGGCATCCCTATAGCTTCCTAATCTAGACAAAATATCATTAGGTATCAAATTAACTAACATTTTTATTACCTTAATGGTTGTCTTGAATTTTTGTCGTTGCTCCTCGGTCCATCGCTTCATCTTGAGGATTTCTCCGTTCTCTCCTCTCGGAGCATCGAATCCTATAATCACGGAAAACTAATTTTCTATATTTGACATTAGAAAATATTCCATCCTACCTTTCCAGTACGCGAAATCTTCGCGGTCAAAGGTGGGTGGAGTCACTATGTCATCGCCCCATCTTTCTTGAAGATCCATCATCTTCCCTCTAGCGTGCTCCCTTAGTTGTTAGACTTTGAAGAGCGGTCTCGCTCTGATACTACTTGTTGGGGTATCGTTGGAACGCTAGAGGGGGGTGAATAGTGTCGTGCTATGCTTCGATGGAACTCGTTCGCATGTTCATCTACAAACTTCATTAGCGTAGTGGAATATAGATAATAATAACAATAACGAAATAGACAAACACAAGAACACAAGAATATAATGTGGTTCGGAACCGAATGGTTCCTACTCCACAGATCGAGCTCTAAAGAGCTCTAGCGATGCCACAAATACCACTAAGCAATAAACTCCTTCTCGACAACACGTCGGAGGTGGAGAAACCTCTTACAATAGTTTACAACAATAAACTAAGTACAACAAGTAATTATAATGAAATACAATGCAATACAAGTAAAGAAAACACTTTACGAATGCCTTTGGATTGCTTGCTTTTGGTTTGCTTGAAGAATGGCATTGGAAACCCTGATTTGCAGCAACAAATCTCCCCAAGGATGCTCAAGAATCGGTTGCATTTTCCTCCTTCATGAGCTCCATTTAAAGCTTCAACCTGTGCTGGAAAATGCCGATCAGTCGACTACTCGGGACCATCAGTCGACTGATGTCACTGTTGTCGTGAGACAACAGCTAGATCCACGCTGGAAAAATCCAATGGATTCATCATCAGTCGACTGATTATGACCATCAGTCGATTGATAAAGCCATCACTCGACTGCTGACCGCAGTGGTCGAGTGAGACTCCATTCTATACTCCAAAATCGAGCACCAATCGACTGCTCGGCCGACGATCGATTGACCACCTGGCAATGATCGCTAGGCCAATTCCGCAAATAAATCCTAGTTGACTCGGCCGGTTGATCGCCACATGGCACTCCGACCGCACACCTCAAACATGAGGTTTTAGCCCAAGTATGGTTCCCCCATACTTGCTAGACCACCCTTAGCCTAGACCTAAGCCTTCTAGCCATCTCCATCAGCCTCATGCCTCTCGGATCCCTCCAAGTCATCCATGACTTGTTCATCCATCGCGCTAGCCTTCAGGTGCTTCCATCGACTATGTCATGCTAACGATGTATACACTGCCAAGGCACATTGGACTTACGCTGCCAAGACTCCGCTTGGACTTTCCGCCGCCAACCATTGGACTTATGCTGCCAAGACTCCTGCTTGGACTTTACGCCGCCAATATCAAACCCCTTGGACTTCTCAAATGCCAAGACTCAAGCTTGGACTTTCCCTTGCCAACCCATGTTGGACTTTCCATGCCAAGACCCATGCTTGGACTTTACATGTCAAGTACTCAAGACTTGGGCTTTCCCAAATGCCAAGTGTCCCACTTGGACTTTTCATGACAATCATATTGTCATATGTTTTTGTCGAACATCAAAACATCACTCGAGTCAAACTCGAGTCCTAGTCAATCGTGACCTAGGCCGATTACACCAACAAATAGGAGGTGCGGTCGAGATAATATTATGGGTGAATTCTGATAATGAAGGAAGGGGTGAGGCCTCGGTGATCCTTGGAAGGCTGAGGGATAGGGTACACTCACTCGAAACCCTAACTGTGTCTGAGGAGGGGGAAAAAGATGGTTGGTTAGGGTTTGGGTTTGAAGAAGGAGAGATCATGGGCTCCAAGGTCAGAGGAGAAGAAGGAAAGGGAAAGAGGTCAGGAAGTCAAGGGTGGTAAGGAGACATGAATGTTGGCTATAGGGGAAGGTGAGGAAGTGGTAAAAAAGAAGGCTACAACTGAAGATGTTTCTTCATAGCAGAAAGGGGTCGATGAAGGGGAGTTGGGGTTCGATGATTGAGGAAGAGAATCAGAGGCTATCGGCAGTTTGACAAGTGGGATAATATTCAGAGATGGAGATGGTGACACTATCAATTGGGCAGAAATAGAGGCAAGGAGAAGAAGAGGGGAAGGAGGTTCACTAGTGGTCACCGCGGTGAGTAGTAAGGGCAAAATGATGGCGGCGACACCTTCTTCTTGAATCTTGAAGCGCGTAGCCCCTCGCAATGCAACCTTGATGTTTAGTCGCCGGGGCGGGGGGGGGGGGTGAAACAGGATTACCCAAAAAAGTGAAGGGGAAGAGGTGGAAGAACTACAGCTTGTCGGCAACACATTTGAAGGAAAAATGGACCATGATTCATCGGAGGAAACATTGTCTGAAGGTTGTATGGCGGGGGAAGTGATGTTTATAGGGGATCGATTGGACGCTAGAGGGGGAGTGAATAGTGCATGCTAGTACCGATGATGGAATTCGTTCATGATCGCGTCTACAAATTTCGTTAGTGCAGCGGAATAATAATAATAAAAGAAATAATGAAATAGACACAATCAAACACACCAATACACAAATATTTAACGTGGTTCGGAACCGAACGGTTCCTACTCCACGGATTGAGCTCTAAAGAGCTCTAGTGATGCACACACACTCACTAATCAAAACTAACTCCTTCTTGACACAAGTCGGAGGTGGAGAAATCTCTTACAATAGTTTACAACAATAAACAAATAGATACAAGCAAATACGATAATGAAATACAAATGCAAGTAAAGGAAAAATACATTACAAGAGCTTTTGATTGCTTGATCTTTGATTGCCTTGAACTAGCTTTGAAGGACTGGAAAGCACCAACTCTTCCCTTCAATTTCGTCGAAGAAAATCGCTACAAAACCCCTCCATCCGAGCTGCCTTTATATCTTGTATCGGACTAGATTTTTGCCTGGCAGTCGACAGCCATAAGGCCCCAGTCGACTGCAAACACTGTAGCTGTGAGACAACGACTCAATACACGCTGGAAAAGTTTCAACGGGACTCTCACCAGTCGACTTCTAACATTGGCAGTCGATTGCCCAATCGGCTACAGAGCATTATGTGCTCGTGACTCAACTGGCAGTCGACTGCCAAGGCAATTTCAGCCTTAAATGGCAGTCAAGCTCTAGTCAACTCATGGTAGTCGAACATGCCATAATGGCAATCGACTGCCAACCTCAAAGATGAGGTTTTAACCCAAGTATGGTGTCCCCATACTTGCTAGACCACCCTTAGCCTAGACCTATGCCTTCTAGCCACCTCCATCAGCCTCACGCCTATCGGATCCCTCCAAGTCATCCATGACTTGTTCATCCATACGTTAGCCTTCAGGTGCTTCCGTCGGCCATGTAATGCTAAGTCTGTCTATACTGCCAAGACACATTGGACTTATGCTGCCAAGACTCCGCTTGGACTTTACGCCGCCAACCATTGGACTTATGCTGCCAAGACTCCCGCTTGGACTTTACGCTGCCAATATCAATCCCCTTGGACTTCTCAAATGCCAAGACTCAAGCATGGACTTTCCCTTGCCAACCCATGTTGGACTTTCCATGCCAAGACCCATGCTTGGACGTCCCTTGTGTCAAGTACTGAAGACTTGGACTTTCCCAAATGCCAAGTGTCCCACTTGGACTTTCCATGCCAAGTACCCATGACTTGGACTTTACCTTGACAAGACCCATGCTTGGACTTTCCCATAATCACATGGTCAACCCTAGTCAACGATCAAAGTCTCCCTCGAGTCAAACTCGAGTCTGATCAATTATAACCTGAGTCGATTGTATAAACAATCTCCCCAAAATATTAACCGACATCAATGTCAAACGTACTATGTCAAACATCAAAATATCACTCGAGTCAAGCTCGAGTCTAGTCAATCGTGACCTGGGCCGATTGCACCAACAATCTCCCCCTTTTTGATGTTTGACAAAACAAACCTTGAGTTAGGCCCCTAACTCAAATTTTTTTACCAATTTTCCAAATTGGTAATTTAACCTTCTCCCCCTTTTTGACATACATCAAAAAGGTCTTCTCTCCAAGGAGGTCAATGTCTTATGTCCCAATGAGATCCTACAATCTCCCCCTTGGTCCATTAATATCTAGGATGCCTACAATCTTTCTAGTGATAAGTCCCATATCACCCAAGAGTGGCAATCCTATACTCTCTCCCAATTTCCAAATTGGGTTTCTTAAAATCCCATCAATTTTCCCAATTGATAACATTCTTCCCATAACTTCTCCCCTTCAAGAAGAAAAAATACATCCATCATCCCATGATGGATAACTCCTCCTAAAGGCTTTCTCCCCCTTGACCATTGCACTAACAATGTCCTTGGGAAGTCCCTAAGCCATAAGAACTCTAAACCATCAAAATTAAGGCTCAAAGTTCAAACATGAACTCTTCCACCCTTAAATTTGATACTTTGACCTAACACCTCTCCAAATCCATATCCAATGGATTTTCACCCTTTCTAATGCTTCCCAAAGCATATCCTAGGGTTAGAAGTAGTTAGGGACCTTTACCATAGCTGAACACGGGCTAAACAACCCTTGTTAACCCGAAATCAGCCTAGCAGTCGACTCTTGACAGAAGCAGTCGAACTGCCCTTGCATCAGTCGACTGCCAACAAGTGGCAGTCGACTGATAATTGAAATTCCCGAATTTCAACTATTAGAATCAAATTTTGAAAAAGCATAAGTAATTTTACGTATTTTGAAAAATCGTGAAAATTCATACGTATATTACTTATAGTCAATACAATGGGTGAAAATGTTTGA
This sequence comes from Wurfbainia villosa, assembly GCA_025175895.1. Lineage (NCBI taxonomy): Eukaryota > Viridiplantae > Streptophyta > Magnoliopsida > Zingiberales > Zingiberaceae > Wurfbainia > Wurfbainia villosa. Next base: position 190,061 of record JAKLTH010000054.1, on the reverse strand, counting down.
AAAATATTTTACCCATAAAATATCGAAATTGATACAAAATTCAAAAGTGAAGAAAAACTTCAATGTTTTAGCTCACTTTGTATCAACTTCATCAATGGTGATTGCTATCAAAAGATAGACTGCACCAAGGTTTTCTAAATTGATTTTAAAATGATTTCAAAACCTTATTTTGGATTATATCCCTTGGGTTCTATGTACATGACTTGTACACAAGCTTTCCCAAAGATCCACAATTGAAATTAGATGAGTTTTTAGTTCATCTAGATGCAAAAACTATGCACCTTGAACTTAACTCATATCCTAACATCTCACATGTATCTAGGGTGTATAAATACACATACATGTCAATGTAATGTGAGATGTGAGTTTTGTTCTCCCTAATCTAGGGTTTCATGCATTTTCTAAGGCAACTCTACTTGATTCCCTTATAAATGGGACTCCAAGTCATGCCAAAGTCCTTAACTCAATTTTAATCAATTTAGATGCATGAATGATTATGGCATTAAAGATGGTATAAATAAACACATGCTCATAATCATGATGTCATGACATAAGATATAAATCTAAGCATACATGACATTAACCTTAAACCTAAGCATAATCATGATATATAAATGATAGAAATAAGCATGATGTCATGACATGACATATGGCAAGTCAAAGCATGGCAAATAAGATATAAAGGTATATAATACCTAAATTTCAATATTAGTTGCCATTTGATATAATTAGGTTTATTTTGCCATATTACTATTAATCTCCCATGTGTGCCAAAAACCCAAAATGACACATAAACCTCTAAACCTAAATTGTGCCAATTTAATTGATTTTTCAATCTTCTTAAATGATATTGGCACATCCTAAAATCTTTTAGGATTTATCATCAAATCTATTTCCAAAATATCTATAACCTTGGAAATGACCTAAAATGTCAACTTTGTTATGGTTGAGTTAACTACCCATCCAATCAAGGTTGACACGACCTAACCCATCTAGCGTGAGTCAATCACGCCCTTAGCAACCCAAAATCTATTTGAGCTCATTGGGTTAATTAGGTATTCCTTAGAGATGATCTCCCTAGATACCTTCCTAATGACCCTCCTAGGCTTGGTAGCCTTGGTCATTTTAGTCTTGCCTAGGTTAACCTTAGGGATTTCCTCCCTAATAACCCTCTTAGCGGCCACCCTAGGTTTCCTTGAAACCCTAGCCACTAGGCACAAACCTTGGTCAACTCTAGGGATGACTTCCCTATTGACCTTGGTCTTCCTAGACCTAGATTGTGTTCCATAATCAAATGGAACACTAATATGAGCCACCTTAGGCTTAGGTTTGTGACCCAAATCATTCTTGCCCTTGGTTGACTTTGAGATTTTGACCATTAGACCCTTGAAATTGATTTTGCATCTTATTGAGGGTCATTTCTAATTTCTCAAGCCTTGATCTCAAGGCTTGGTTCTCTAATTCTAATTGCCCAATTTTAGAATTTTGATTTGGTCTTTAGGCATGGGACTTCCTAGGCATATGCCTAGTCCATTTAGGATTAAGACCTAGATACTCTTGTACCTTTCTAATGGTCTCCATAGGTAGGATTTGTCTAGAATTATTTGACCTAGGAAGGACGTTTCTAGGAACATTAGTCCCAAATTTGTCCTTCTTTGAAAGGTAGACATTTTTGGCTCCTAAACAAAATTCCCTATGTCTAGTATGCTCTTTGTGATAAATAGGAAGATTGCTAAAATTATTTCTAGCATGCTTTTTACTATAATTTAAGGAACGAGCATTATTTAAATATACCTTAGGGTTTGCCCTAGAGGCTCCCCCTACTTGTGATGCTCCATCTTGTCCCTTCTTCTTCCCCCTTGGGCATTGACTCCGGTAATGCCCTTTTGAATTGCACTTGAAGCATATGACATGCTCCTTGCTCTTTTGACTTTGGGCACCGGCATCTTTGACCTTTGTGTTGACTTTTGGTGCCGGAGGAGTTTTCTTAATCCGTTTCGGACACTTGCTTTTGTAGTGCCTGGTTTTCCTACACTCAAAACATATTATATGCATTTTATTAACACATATGTTTGAGTTACCTAGGGTGGTTGTGGTGGTCAGAGTGGATTCTTGAGCTTGCTCTTCCTCTCTACCGGATGTAGATGATTCTTCTTGTTGCTCCGGTATTAAGGATGACCTAATCTCCTCCCCCTCAATCCTAGAGGTAAAGGTCTCATCTTCTTCCACCGATTCAGAGGTTGATTCCCTATCAACTTCCGAATCCTCAAGCTCTTTAGATGACAATGTACTTGCTTCCTTTTGAGCTTGAAAGGGTGAGCACTCCTCTTCTTCTTCTTCTTCTTGGACCGATGATGAGTTTTCATGGAGCTTTGCCACTTGGCTCCATAACTCCTTAGCATCCATATAATCCCCTAACATACACAAAATATCGTTAGGGATCAAATCAAAAATAAATTTTACTACCTTCATGTTTTTCTCGAAGGCTTGAATTTGATCTTCACTCCATCTCTTCTTTTTGAGGAGTCCACCTTTTGGTCCTCTTGGATACTCAAATCCTTCCATTAATAGGGACCATTCCTCAAGGTCTCTCATCATAAAAAAATCTTCAATTCTTTTCTTCCAAGAATTGAAGCCTTTTCGTCCATATAGGGTGTAGGGCACCGGTGTGTTGATGTCCCATCCTAATTATTCTTGGACTTCCATCTTCACCCTCTAGCGGGCTCCCTTAGTTGTTAAACTTCAAGAGCGGCCTCGCTCTGATACCACTTGTAGGGGATCGATTGGACGCTAGAGGGGGGTGAATAGCGCGTGCTAGTACCGATGATGGAATTCGTTCGTGATCACGTCTATAAATTTTGTTAGCACAGTAAAATAATGATAATAAAAGAAATAACGAAATAGACACAATCAAACACACCAATACACAAATATTTAATATGGTTCGGAACCGAACAGTTCCTACTCCACGAATCGAGCTCTAAAGAGCTCTAGTGATGCACACACACTCACTAATCAAAACTAACTCCTTCTCGACACAAGTCGGAGGTGGAGAAATCTCTTACAATTGTTTACAACAATAAACAAATAGATACAAGCAAATACGATAATGAAATACAAATGCAAGTAAAGCAAAAACACTTTACAAGAGCTTTGGTTTGCTTGATCTTTGATTGCCTTGAACTAGCTTTGAAGGACTGGAAAGTACCAACTCTCCCCTTCAATTTCACCCAAGAAAATCGCTACAAAAACCCTCCATCCGAGCTGCCTTTATATCCTGTGTCGAGCTAGATTTTCGCTTGGCAGTCGACTATCATAAGGCCCCAGTCGACTGCTAACACTGTAGCTGTGAGACAACGGCTCAATCCACGCTAGAAAAGTTCCAATGGAACTCTCACCAGTCGACTGCCAACATTGGCGATCATCGCTCACCGTAGTCAATCGCCTACGGCCACGGAGCTTCGTGCTTGCGACTCAGCTGGCGATCGGCTGCGATCCAATCGCTCGATGAGCAATGATCGCCAAGGCAATTTCAGTCCTAAATGGTAGTCGAGCTCTAGTCAACTCACGGTAGTCGAACCGGCCATAATGCCAGTCGATTGCCAACCTCAAAGATGAGGTTTTAACCCAAGTATGCAGTCCCCATACTTGCTAGACCACCCTTAGCCTAGACCTAAGCCTTCTAGCCACCTCCATCAGCCTCACGCCTATCGGATCCCTCCAAGTCATCCATGACTTGTTCATCCATACATTAGCCTTCAGGTGCTTCCGTCGCCCATGTCATGCTAAGTCGGTCTATACTGCCAAGACATATTGGACTTATGCTGCCAAGACTCCGCTTGGACTTTACGCCGCCAACCATTGGACTTATGTTGCCAAGACTCTCGCTTGGACTTTACGCCGCCAATATCAATCCCCTTGGACTTCTCAAATGCCAAGCCTCAAGCTTGGACTTTCCCTTGCCAACCCATGTTGGACTTTCCATGCCAAGACCCATGCTTGGACTTCCCTTGTGCCAAGTACGCAAGACTTGAACTTTCCCAAATGCCAAGTGTCCCACTTGGACTTTCCATGCCAAGTACCCATGACTTGGACTTTACCTTGCCAAGACCCATGCTTGGACTTTCCCATAATCACATGGTCAACCCTAGTCAACCATCAAAGTCTCCCTCGAGTCAAACTCGAGTCTGGTCAATTATAACATGAGTCGATTGTATAAATAATCTCCCCAAAATATTAACCGACATCAATATCAAACATCAAAACATCACTCAAGTCAAGCTTGAGTTTGGTCAATCGTGTCCTGGGCCGATTGCACCAACAATGTTGTCAATGGAGAAGAAGGGACGAGGACAGAAGGAAGAGTGATAGAAGGGGGTTCTGTGATGCCGAGTGTAGCCGAAGACGATAAGGGGTGGTCGACCATTTGTTCGATTTCAGCATGCTTCTCTCTAAGTTTTTGGAGGGTTGCAATTTTTATGGCAGCCTTCATTATGCGAAGAGAAGGGGAGAGAAATATTGTGACACACAAGGAAAGTGGAATTCTTACACTGGAGGGTGGCGGCCAGAAGATTCTCAAAGTTAAAGAAGGCGAAGGATTAAAGGGGGGAAGTAAAGAAACCCTATGTGAAGAATAGCAGTGAATTATCTATCAGAGGAAATAATGGAACTTTCACTCAAGTTATGGGCTATAAGCAAAGTTTGGAGCCTGACACACTTGTGGGCTAATTATCTATTTATGCTATATGCAATATAGCTTTGGAGTATTGCCGTTGAAAAGGGTTCTGACTGGATTTCCTTATCATGATAGACCGAAGCAGCCTCCTATCCTCAGGTCAGGTTTATATTATTTTTATGCATATTGAAGAAAACTGAAGCTATTATCCCCGTGCGGTGGAGGATCGGAGAAGCTTGGTTTAAGGTAATTTCACTATAGAAGATGACGGAAGTGAAAAAATTATTCCGATCTGACATGGCAAAGCCTTAGGTCAGATCGTCACTATTTTTATAGCTTGGCCTTAGCTGAAGCTATTATCCCCATGTGGTAGCAGATCGGAGGAGCTGGGTTTAAGGTAGTTTCACTATGGAAGATGACGGAAGTGAAAATATTATTCCGATCTGACAAGGCAAAGCCTTAGATCAGATCATCACTATTTTTACAGCTTGACGTTAGCCTAATTTATTATCCCCGTGTGGTGGCGGATCGGAGGAGCTAGGTATAAGATAATTTCACTATGGAATATGACGGAAGTGAAAAAATTATTCCGATCTGACAAGGCAAAGCCTTAGGTCAGATCGTCACTATTTTTACAGCTTGGCCTTAGCCGAAGCTATTATCCCCGTACGGTGGCGGGTCGAAGGATCTAGGGTTAAGGTAGTTTCACTATGGGAGATGTCAGAAGTGAAATAATTATTCTGATCTGACAAGGTAAAGCCTTAGGTCTGATCATCACTATTTTTACTTCTTGGCCTTAGTCTAAGCTATTATCCCCATGCAGTGGTGGATCAGAGGAGCTGGGTTTAAGGTAATTTCACTATGGAAGATGGCGAAAGTGAAAAAATTATTCCGATCTGACAAGGCAAATCCTTAGGTTAGATCATCACTATTTTTACATCTTGGCCTTAGCCAAAGCTATTATCCCCTTGTGGTGGCGGATCGAAGGAGCTGGGTTTAAGGTAATTTCACTATGGAAGATGACGAAATTGAAAAAATTATGCTGATCTGACAAGGCAAAGCCTTAGGTCAACTCGTTGCTATTTTTATAGCTTGGCCTTAGCCAAAGCTATTATCCCCATGCGATGGCGGATCAGAGGAGCTGGATTTAAGGTAGTTTCACTATGGAAGATGATGGAAGTAAAAAAATTATTCCGATCTAACAAGGCAAAGCCCTAGGTTAGATCGTCACTATTTTTACCGTTTGGCCTTAGCCGAAGCTGTTATCCCTGTGGGTGACGGATCGGAGGAGCTGGGTTTAAGTTAATTTCACTATGGAAGATGAAGAAAGTGAAAAAATTATTCTGATATGACAAGGCAAAGCCTTAGGTCAAATCGTCACTATTTTTACAACTTGGCCTTAGTTGAAGTTATTATCCCCATGCGGTGGCGGATCGGAGGAGCTAGGTATAAGGTAATTTCACTATGGAATATGACGGAAGTGAAAAAATTATTCCGATCTGACAAGGCAAAGCCTTAGGTCAGATCGTCACTATTTTTACAGCTTGGCCTTAGCCGAAGCTATTATCCCCGTACGGTGGCGGGTCGGAGGATCTAGGGTTAAGGTAGTTTCACTATGGGAGATGTCAGAAGTGAAATAATTATTCCGATCTGACAAGGTAAAGCCTTAGTTCATATCATCACTATTTTTACAGCATGGCCTTAGCCGAAGCTATTATCCCCATGCGGTGGCAGATCGAAGGAGCTGGATTTAAGGTAGTTTCACTATGGAAGATGACGGAAGCGAAAAAATATTCTGATTTGACAAGGCAAAGCCTTAAGTCAGATCGTCACTATTTTTACAGCTTGGCCTTAGCTGAAGCAATTATCTCTGTGCAGTGGCAGATTGGAGGAGCTGGGTTTAAGGTAGTTTCACTATGGAAGATGATGAAAGTGAAAAAATTATTCCGATCTGATAAGGTAAAGCCTTAGGTCAGATTGTCACTATTTTTATCACTTGGCCTTAGCCGAAGCTATTATCCCCGTGCGGTGGTGGATTGGAGGAGTTGGGTTTAAGGTAATTTCACTATGGAAGATGACGGAAGTAAAAAATTATTCCAATTTGACAAGGCCCCTAGTTTTTCGTGATCGATCGATTTGACAAGCCTTAGGCCTCACGTTATTCTTTATCGATTTGACAGAAGCGGTTCGACAGATCGATCGCGTGAGAAGTTGGCGAACATGAGACTGGTTAATAAACTGAAGCTTTGAGAGGTTGCATCAAGCTATTGCTAGTTCTTGGCATAGAGAATAGTTGTGGGTGGAGGCAGAACGAAGTCGGGAGCATAAACTTGCTACCAACTCCTCCATTTCCACTATGCATTGTTGATATGTTGTGGGTGGTTCTGGAGCAGAAGACTCCTCTTGGAAGGAAGGGAGGTTGGCCATTGGAATGGTAATGTTGGAGAAGAAACAAAGAGGTGCTAGAGGAATATCTATTAGAAAGGTGTTTACAAAGGTAGAAGAGGTGGAGCGCCAATTTATAGAGGAAGAAGGGTGTGGAAGCCGAGGCATTTTTTTCATTAAAGAGGGAAGGTGGGAAGTTAGAATTTTAATGAGTTGAGTGTTCCAAGGAAGTGAATAGGAGAGATGTGGCATAGGAGAGGGAAGTAGATGGGGGTAAGTAAGGTCATCATTTATTATAGATACAACTTCTAGGCTAGAAGTTGGTCTGGTGGAGATTCATAAAATCTCCTGATCGATACGAAGATAAAGATATAATTGTTTTAGCCATACTTAGAAGGATGTACATTTCTTTTGCACAAGCTGAGTATGGGGAGAAAGACCTTGTTGAGGACTCCTCTTTTTAATAGAACTCGGGGAGAAAGAAAGCAGGTACCAAGGGGGGGGTACTAGGTCAGGAACCCTCTGTAGTGTAAAGGATTCCTCTTTTAAATAGGCAGGGGAGTTATCCAGAAGGAATGAGTAAATCCTTTTGTAAAGTACTTTGGGAGGAGGTACTAGTTCGGGAAGGACATGATGGCAACCTCCAAAAAGTCCCTAACTTTCTGACAAATGAAGGGGAGGTTAAGACTCTTCTGTACCAGTCAACTTGTACTGGAAAGTTGTTTGGGAAGATTTAATCTGTCAATGCAGAGTTAAATTGATATAGGAAATAGACTACAACTATTCTGATATATCTAATTGAGTCATCTAGAAAGCACAAAAATGAAATTACATTCTATATATGACAAGCATATGAATATATCCCTTACGGGGACTATTTCTTTGCATATGATAAAGTTGTTACAAATCAAAAATAGTATCAAGATAACTGTCTATAGCATCTTCTACATTCAAGAAACTGGTATCTGCCCCCGGGGGGAGGATATCCCTAACTGGCAAATTTTTTATTTGACCCTTCAAAGCTCATCATAAATAGTTCATCCCCTTTATTGCCAAATTTTGTTATCAACTCTTTCTTGCGTACCTTCCAACGATCTTCTTCCATAGCTATTTGGGCAGCAAAAGCAGCTTTCAACTCATCTCTTTCTTTGGCAAGGGATAGAGCTTTCTGACCTAAGGAAGTTATGGTTTGAGTGTGCTCCAATTGTAAGGCCTGTGCTTGAAGGGTTATCTCTGAAAGGTTTTCAGTGAGTGGGGATACTTTGGAAGAGAAACCATCCAGTTGGATCCGACTTGGTTCTTGAGAAGCCTTTAGAGTCTTGATGGTAGAATGAGCTTCTAGCAGTTCGGCAAGAGATTCGGATCTTCTAGACTGAGTTTCTTTCAATTGAATTTGGCACTCTGCCAGTTCCTGAGATAGGGCAGTATTGTGCTGAATATGATTTGTTTGGAGGAGTAATTGGGAATGAAGGGAATCAGCTTCCCAAAGAGCTTCTTCTTTGACACGCCTCGATGTTGTCAGTTGAGTCCTTAATTTAGCACAGGAGGCCTTCAAACTTTTTTCAAAAGCAGCCAAAGCGGCTTCACGCAGTTTGCCTTCAGCTATCTACTGAGTTAGTTGCTTCAGTCGAATTTCGGAGGCATTGTGGTGGGTTGCCATGATAGATTGATAGTCAACCAAGTGTTGGGATGCCTCATTGTAGCTGGTAGTTGCCTGTATAGGGAAAAGGTATATTTTAGAGATAAATGTTAAAGTGGTTTAAGTGTAATAAAGCTAAAGGGTAATACCACTGATAACTTTGTCCAAAGACATTCAAAAGAGCCCTGTACTCCCAACTGGTGGAATAGTTTTACTTCCTGGAGAGTATGAAACCTAAGAGTAGTGGTCGGGGGGCTGATGGGAAGGATATCCCTTATCGGAGGAGATGGTTCATCCCCAAGAGAGGAAGGCTTGGGGGGAATAGAGCCAGAAGGAGAGGAAGTAGTAGGTGGTAATTTAGAGAGTAAAGTCAAGGGTGTGGAAGATGTAGGAGGGTTAATCTCCACACCTGGGAAAGAAGGAATAGGTGAGGAAGGCCAAGTGAGAGAATTCTCTTCCTTCTTGAGAGGAGAGTCTCCGGGGATGTCAAGGTTCCCCTCGGCTAGGCCAGAAGTAGGAAGGTATCGGCATAGGCGGTGACGAATAGGAAGGGGACTAGGAGATCGAGAGAGAGAAATTGTGGGGGAAATGTTGGATGTGGAAGGGCCTCCCCTACATCTGAGGAGTCTTCTGGGAGGAGAAGATGGGGGGATCCTCTAAGAATGGCATAGTAGGGAGAGGTTCTTCTGAAGGAGGAGGGTTGTGTCAAGAGTTAGGTCAAGGGGGGAGAGGAGAAGATCACAAGAGACTTTCCCCTTTCGCACTTCCCCTTAACCTTCTTTGCTATAGCTTTTTCATCGCTTACCATAGCCCTCTACATAATATCATCTGCAGTATAGCATGTACAAAATAACAAATGACCATATGAAGAGTTAATAAAAGCTTAGCAATAATAAGAGTTTACATTATTGAAAGATGTTAAGCAACATCCTACCTATGACCACAGGGTTGTCTAAGTTGAAGGGAGATAAGTCGTAGTGACTCAGAAGGTTAGGGTTCAACAGAATGTTAGAATTATAGTGGTGGTCCCGCATCACCCTGTAAACTTCTACAAAAGACCATTAGAGCTGACAGTCTTGGAAGGGAGGTAGATCGAAAAGGGTGGTTCTCCATACTTTGGAGTGAGGAAAAGGAGTGGGAAGTCGGGCAAAAAAGTATAGCTCCCTCCAACCCTTATGGAAGGAGGGCTTGTTGGTGAGGAATTGGCAGTTAGGGCAGTTGGCAAAGTAGAAAATGGCTATCTTGAAAGATTTTAACTGAAATAGGCAGTGGAATAAGGTAGGGGATAAGGAAAGCCCTAAGTGTTTGAAGATTATAACGTTGCCTGCTAGTAGTCGAAAGGCATTAGGGGCTAATTGGTTAATAGCTATTTTATAAAAATCCAACAACTCAAAATAAATGGGAGGTGCCGGAAGGTGAAGGTCATTTTCCAGTTGCCCTAGAAAGAAACAGTGGTGATTAGGGGGAGGAAGATGTGGCCAATAAGAAGGAGAGGCGAGGAGGCACTTCACGGTTGAGTCTATGAATAGATTTTTGACATCATGGAAATAATGTTGGTTTTCTATGCAAGAAGTCGTGGTTTCATACCAAGAGGCTACGCTGGGGTTTTAAGATGGAGGAGCCATATCATAGAAGGTGGAGTATCACTTGTGGCTAAGAGGTGACCGGTTACCGGAGGTGAAGGGACTTCTGAATGCTGAAGACTTGGGGCGGGATGTTCATCGACTATGGTTACCGAGCAGGGAAGGAAGAGTTGGAGTCGAAGAAGATGAAGTTATGGAAAAGATGCAGGGCTTCTGGGGGAGTTTAAGCCTTTAATGTATTCCTTAAAGATGAGGAGGCGGGGCCCATTAGCCCAGTAGTGCGATGGGTACCTTTAAAATAATTAGGAAAAGCAATGATCCCAACCTAGGAGTAGGAAAAACCTGAAAAAGAAGTAAGGATTAGTTAAGTCATCACCGAGGTAAGTGGAAAAGTGCAGTGAAAAAATGCTTATAATATTGAAGTCAAACAAAATAATTAGTCTGACTATTTTGAGGGGTTGTCTAATGATATGATTATAACTCGACCTAGGGAACAAAAGAAGGAAAGTGGAGGACCGTGATCCGAAGGGTAAGATTAGATGAACAGGACTATAGCTCGGGATATACATCTGAGTCAAGTGGGATCTAGCTCAGGAAGTTAAGTCGAGCTAAGGGGATCATAATTCGGGGAGCCGAGCTAAGTTAAAAGTATATCGGCTTGATAGCTAGAAGGAAGTCGGGTAGTGACTTGAGAAATGAGCCGAACTGGAAAAGTAGTGACTCGGGAAGAAGAGTTGAGTCGGGAGAGTGGCAGGAAGGGTTGATTGAAGGAATGACATAGGGGTAAAATGAAGGCAAGGGAGGGCCCTCGCGATATGTTCTCGAAGGAGTTTGTTATCTTAACCAACCAAAGCACCTCAGAGGCCCCACAAAAGACTCCTGATAGTGTATACTCACTAACAGGATAACAACATAATTTCTCAAACCTATGTGGCTCTCTATGTGGATGGTGATCCGAATGGTTTGTTACACAACAGCTAGCCCTATGTGTAGGAAATATAAAAAAAAAAGGAAGGAGGAGAAGAGGAAGGAGGATTCTCACTTTTTTATCTACATTCATTGTTTTCTCTAATAACAAAGGTGGTGTTCTTCTTCTTCTTCTTCCTCCGGAGAGACGGGTTGGAGCCAAAAGCATCATAAGAGAGATCGGCGAAGGGAGGAGTGATGATTTAACATGTGTTAGCCTCTTTTGGATTTCCACGACATTGGCCAGAGATGGAGCGTCTTCCATGGAACATGATTGAAGGAGAACTATCTATGCATTCTTTCTTTTGCTCTGTGTAAGCTCTTATTTGTAAGAGGTTTCTTCATCTCCAGAGGTACTTCCGAGAAAGAGAGATTATAGTGAAGGTGTCTAGTGTTGGAACTCACTCTAGAGCTCATCCGTGAAGTAGAAATTTAAATTCTGAACTACGTTAAGTATCTTGTCTTCAGATTATTTACTGTTGCGGTCGGAGAGAACGACAGTCCTCTTCAACACTTTCATTTAGAAGAGGTAGAAAATCTATGTCACATCCAAGCGCAAGTAAATGTTGATCGCAAGCGAGTCACATTATCACAACTCATATGAGTAGTTAGATACTCTGATATAAGTCTTGGCTCAGAGTTTTCAGTTTTAATATTTCTCATCTATATATTTAATATTCAACTTTAACTCTTTTATCACGCATGTTCAAGTGTAGGTTTATATATTAGGGAAATCTAAATGATCAACCTAAATCAAGTTATTTATGTAGCATCATAGAGTTTACATGTAAAAGTTATATAATCAAAAGTTATAAGTAACAACAATATGATGTACCAACAATAGGGAAGGCCAAATAATATAAAAGGAATAAATATCAACTAAAGAATAATTTCAGAGTATCTATTTTAATTTTTAAACGAACTCGTCCCATTTAATTCTCATATAAAACTCACGTGTAAACGTGAAATTAATATTACTTATTTTACTGAATAATGGTTTAATTATTTAATAGCTCAGTTCACTTTTTTAAGTATTATATTAATTCTTAAGTTTGAAAACAATTATAATTATACAAATATAAGTAATTCATTTATCTATTTATTCATGCATAGGAAAATGTAACATAAATCAAAGAATAAAAATTTACTTACCTCTATATACAACAAAAACTTTGAATCTCAATTGATCATCGAGCTTTGCATGAATTCTTATCTATAAAAATAATAATATGAAAATAACTTAGAAACATAAAATGATATCCATAATATGAAAATAATGATTAACATAAAATGTTCATACAAACTCTAAAAATAAATCAAAATTCAAAATTGATGGACTGATCTTGAACCCATCACCTCGAATTAAACACATTCTGTATTTAAGATCTCTATTACAATCGAATAGAAAAACCCTACCAACCACAATAAATTAAATCTAAAAGAAAATTGAACTATCAATTAATCGTCATACTAAAATACCCTTGTTAAACATGGGTATCAAAAGGTTCCAAAAATAGGAAAGTCAAAGAACTAGCTGTGACATGCTCCACTACAACATATTTAACTTTCTATAGTGCTATTAATAATAGTTTATGATACTCCTAATTAAGTATGTTGTGGATAATATTTTATTTTTACAAATAACAACGTGCAAAAAATAACACACTGTCAAATACTATTTTTCATAGTGCACAAGAATAATACGATGTTAATATTAAATAATATTCACATCGTGCAACAATATATGCTGTTAAAATCGAATATCCGCAGTGTGCAATACTATACATGGAAATTCTAATATTCACAATATGCAATACTGTACGTTGTTAAAAGTCTAATATTTACAACGCATAATAGTATATGTGGTCAAAAGTCTAATATTGACGGTGCACAATGTTGTACGCTATATATATATATATATATATATATATATATACTAATATTCACAACGCGCAACATTGTACGTTGTTAAAATTCTAATATTTACAACACACAATACTATATGTGGTTAAAAGTCTAATATTGACAGTGCACAATACTATACGCTATATATATATATATATAGATGTTATCTTACACAACTCATTTATAAGCATCCGTTAGCACCTCTATTATCGACCGTCTTATCGGGTGTGCACTATAGTCCAATTCTTAAACCCTAGGAGATCGGACGGTAGATAATGGAGGTGCTCACGGGTGCTCATGGATGAGTTATATATATATATATATATATAGAGAGAGAGAGAGAGAGAGAGAGAGAGAGAAATGTTCTCCTACACAACTCATTTGTGAGCACCTCCATTATCCACCATCCGATCGGGTGTGTACTATTATCCAATCTTTGAATCTTAGGGTATCGGATAGTGGATAATGGAGGTGCTCACGGATAAATTATATAGGATATATATTTACATTGTGTGATGCGTGGTGCGCAACTCGTGCATTGTGAGACATACGGTGCACAACTTGTGCACTGTGTGATGCATAGTGTGCGACTCGTGAGTGCCCAATTACACACAGTAATGGGAAATGCATAGTAAATTTTTCAGAAGCATCTGCCACTCGGTATCTTTGTCGAGTGGTAGGATTCCCGCCACTGTGGTCCATTCGGCATCAGAGTCCGACCGGATCATAGCCACCAATGTCGTGGCCACAATCACAGTCGATTTTGGCTATGATTCAATCGAAATATGATGGCGATCCGATCAGTCTCCGTTGCCGATTGGACCGCAAAAGGAATCAGACACTATTGTAGCCTCCAGTGGATGCAGTGTTGGCGGTCACACTTAGGTTGGATTCCGATCATAATTTAATCAAAATCTAGTCACGGTTTGGTCCGTTGGACGATGGCGGAGACCTTGATAGGTTCAGGGGTTAGCCTATAGTTCGAATGATGGTCGACAATGAAGAATTTGGTCAGAGATTATCAGGAGAGAAATATTATGTATTTTTATAGGATATGACAGTCCCACAAGAATGATTAAATCTTATATAATCAAATTGATTGATTAATATAGGATTTAATTATTCTTATGGGATTAAGTAACCATTAATTAATTAATCCTATGATTTATAACGAGATCATTGATTAAGTGATTAATGTTTTGGTTGTTGATAAATCTTGATTAGTTGAGATTGGGATTAATTAATATGTTAACAAGGTGATTTGATTATACTGCTAGATTAAATTCATATCCGAATAACTATCAATTAAATCAAATATCAAAATTAATTACCTAGATTAACCATTCATTAATCAACAATAACCTAATGAAATAATCTATGAATCATCTATTTGATTAAGATCGATTACCGCCGAGATGCTGTCGGCGAGCAGGTGGGCGACAAGGGCAATGCTCAGATTTGCGAGATCGATGACCATCGCTTGCAGGGACACTACAATGGTTGAAGGTAGGCCGACAACGTTAGGTAGAGGTTAGCAATGAAGGGTGACAACGAATCTGCTCATCGCCAGGCGACAATCGTAGGAGGGCAATGATTGAAGGGGGTCAGCGGTGTTGCGTGCACGATTGTGACAATGCATGAGTGGGGGGCAGCAATGGTGTCGTCGAGCTGGCTCGCACAAGGATCTAACGATGAGAAAAGGGCGGCGACACTCGGCAAGGGGAGGAAGTAGCACTGCTCGCGATCGAGTGGAAGGAGAGCTTTGGCAACAAAGTTGAGCTTGCAGTGATTGAGCACGACGATAAAGCAGTGGTGACAGGTGGATGAGGAGAACGACAAAAGAGGAGAACGATGGAAATGAGAAGAATAGGTTACGAGAAATCGAGAAATTAAGGGAAAATGATAAACTTAGGTTTTGATTTATAATCTAGGTTAATTAAGTCAATTAACCCCTTAGTAATAGATAATTTAAATAGGTCTTATAAAAGCCTATTCATTTTATCCCATAAAATATCATAAGAATTCTATTTAAATCAAGAAAATTTTTTAAATTTCTAAAAAATTCAATAAGATAATTTCTTAATTAATTAGTATTATTTTATTTTAATGTCATATTTTACAGCTCTTGTTGGGGAGGAAGAGAAGTAATAATTTAGGGATGTTGTTTACTTGAAATAAAGTGATAAAATAGCAAAAGAGAAAGAGGGGAAGAGAAACCCTTTGTCCTCTTCGTTAGCAACATGATTTGTTCCAATGAGCCTTGATAACAGGGAAGGATAGCTCGGGAAGAAAAAAAATGCTATTGTTGCAGAGGTGAAGCTCTAGAAGAGAAGACTATTGCTGCTTGAGAATAGGAGGAGAAGAAGTGTTGGTGCAAATAAGATTCACATATTTTCATAATGGTATGATATTGTTCACTTTGGGTCTAAGCCTGTATGATTTTATTTTTGGATTATACCCAAAAGGCCTCATACAAATGGAGATACTTGTTTATCTCATAAGCACATGATCTTTTCTATGTCTTGCTAATGTGAGACTTTGATTGTATTCCCAATACTTACAATAATCTCCCCCTTAAACGAAGGATCACATTGGACTCCCATCAAGCCTATCCGTTCTCAAAGGACTTCCTCTTTTTCATATCCGCTCCTCAACCCACTAGGTCTTCTTGCTAACTGCCTGGCTCTCTTGACCCAGCTAGACTTCCTGCCAGTTATATGGTCCTTCTGACTCAATTGGACTTCTTGCCAATTGTCCGAACCTTCTGACCCAACTGGACTTTCTGTTTGGTGTCTGATTCTCTTAATCTGGACATGGGGGCTCTACTTCCTTTGTTTGAGGTGGATGACTTGACATGGACCATGACTATGATATCAATTGTTGGTGCAAATAAGATTCACATATCTCCACAATGGTATGATATTGTCCACTTTGGATCTAATCTCACATGATTTTATTTTTGGATTATATCCAAAAGGTCACATGTCAATGGAGATACTTGTTCATCTTGTAAGTACATGATCTTTCCCATATCTTACCAATGTAAGACTTTGATTGTATTCCTAATAATTCCAAGAAGAAGAAGAAGAAGAAGAGAAGGGTTGCATGTGGGTTGTGCTCTTGCAAAGAGAAGGAAGAAAATAAGATGAAGAAAGACAAGGCGGTGAGGGTTGCATATGTGGGAGTGGGAGAGAAATAGAGGAGGTTTTTTGTTTTTTTTCTATAAAAGTCCTCATGCTATTTTTATAAAGTCTTAAAATTTAACATCCTCCCCCTTAAAAGAAATTTGGTCCTCGAATTTAAAGAGCTAAGGGTTATCAGTACTTGAGGAAAATAGATGAGGATATCTACTATGCATTTCTTCATCACACTCCCAAGTTGCTTCTTAATCGAAGTGGTCTTGCCACCCAACTTTCACGAGATGAATGCATTTATTCCACAATCGATGTTCCTTGCGATCCAAAATATGAATAGGAAATTCTTCGTATGACGCGTCAGGCTAGAGTGGCACCCTGAGATCCTCCAAAATGTGTGTCGGATTTGGAACATACTTCCGCAGCATAGATACATGGAAGACATTATGTATTCCTATTAAAATTGGGGGTAAAGCAAGTCGATATGCAATTGCACCAATCTGCTCTAGAATCTCAAAAAGTTCGATGAATCTAAGAATCAACTTTCTTTTCAAGATAAATCTTTTGACTTCTTTGATGGGTGAAGCATAAAGAAATACACGATCACCTATAGCAAATTCTAGTATTCTTCGTCTACAATCGACGTAGATTTTCTGTCAACTCTGAGAAATTAGTAGTGTCTATCTAATGATTGGTACTAACTCAATATTTTGTTGAATACTATGCTGACCTAGAAGTTGACGCTCAACAACTTCATCCCATATGACAGGAGATCTACATGCTCTACCATAGAGTGACTCAAAAGGTGTCATCTGAATAGCAGAGTAGTAATTGTTATTATAGACAAATTCTACCAAATGTAGATGATCCTCCCAATTGCCACCAAAGTCTAATACATAAACACACAAGAGATTCTCTAGAGTATGGATGGTACTCTTTGATTGTCCATTAGTCTGAGGATGAAAAGTAGTGCTAAAGCATAGTTTAGTACCCAATGCTCTCTAGAAAATATGCCAAAATCTAAAACTAAAGCATGGGTCTCAGTCAAAAATAATACTGAGAGGAATGTTATGTAGTTTAGTAATCTTTTTGCAATATAACTCAGCTAGGAGATCCTTGGAATCCCTTTTATGGATTGGTAGAAAATGAGCTAATTTAATCAATCGATCAATGATCACCCAAATCGAATCATGTCTCTTCTGAGTCCTCGGTACCCTCGTGATCAAATCCATAGTAATATGCTCTTATTTCCATTTAGCCATCATGATCATCTGAAGTAATCCGGTTGATCTTTGATGTTATGCCTTAATTTGTCGGTAAACAAAACACCTAGCTACAAAATATGCAATATCTCATTTTGTTCTTTCCCACCAATAAAGTCACTTTTCAAATCCACATGGATGAATTGAAAATCTCGAATGATATGCTTCTCTAAGAAGGTCTTCCTTAACAGAGTGTATCTCATCTCAGGAATGCACAACTTGCCTCAAAACCGAAGAGATCCATCCATATCACGGGAAAATTCTAGCTTTGGGTCTTAATCTAACTCACAAACTATTGACTATTGGTGCAATAGGCCCTGGGTCAATGTTGACCAAACTCGAGCGGGATTCAAGTAGTGTTTTAATGTTTAACAATGGGTTGACAATGAGTTTGACCATTGGTTGACTATGGGTTTGATCATATGTTGACCATATGACTAGTGGATAATTGGAATATCCAAAGTCATATGGGGGAGTTATTTGGGGGAGATTGTTGGAGCAATCAGCCTCGGAAGTCTAAGTTTAGATACTTGGCATGGAAGTCCAAGTTTGAATACTTGGCATAGAAAAAATCCAAGCATGGTCTTGGCAATTGAAAAGTTCAAGTCATGGGTAATTAACAATGGTAAAGTTCAAAGGTATAGTCTTAGAAGCATAAGTCCAAGCATGTAATCTTGGCGGCGTAAAGTCCAAGTGAACTTTGATAATTGGAAAGTCCAAGCATTGTCTTGACAAGGAAAGTCCAAGTCATGGGTACTTGGCAAAGGGAAAGTACAAGGGTAGGTTTAGCGGCGTAAAGTCCAAGCATGAGTCTTGATGGGATAAGTCCAAATGGATCTTGGCAATGCGAAAGTCCAAGGGTGTAAATTTGGCAGCGTAAAGTCCAAGCATGGGTCTTAACAGCGTAAGTCCAAATAGATCTTGGTAAGGAAGTCCAAGAATGAAGTTTTGGCGGTGTAAAGTCCAAGCATGGGTATTGGCGGCATAAGTCCAAATGAACCTTGGCAAAGTACCCTATTAGCAGCATGACATAGCCGATGAAAGTACCTGAAGGCTAACATGAAGGATGAAGAGTCATGGACTCGAGGGATCCAAGAGGCATGAGGTTGATGGAGGTGGCTAGAAGGCATATGTCTAGACTAAGGGTGGTCAATCAAGTATAAGGGGATCATACTTGGAGTTAAACCTCATGTTTAAGGTCTACCAGTCGACTGGGGTTATGGACTAGTCGACTGGCCAAATCCTAGTTTGACTCGAGTAGTTGATTGGAATTATGACCAGTCGACTGGTCAAGGAGTCAAATGAGGCTCGACTGTTGACTGTGCTCTGGGAGTCGACTGATGGTACTGTAGTAGTGCACAGATTGTCGATTGTGCTCTGCAGTCGACTAGGGGTTAGACCAGTCGACTGACCATGAGTAGTCAACTGTCATGTATGGGCAGTTGACTGATGGCACTGTAGCAGGCACTGATGGTTGCGTAGTCAACTGGGATAGTCGACTACAAGTCAATAGTCAACTGTTAGTAAGGGCAGTCGACTGTTGATGTATCCCTTGAGCAGATTCCAGCGTGGATGGAGTTGTTGTGAGACAACGGTATTGAGGCTAGTTGACTGCTAGGTAAGATCAGTTGACTATAAGGCAGGAAATCAGCCTGAGCTCTTCTTTATAAGAGGCTTCATGGAGGTTTTAAAGAAGCCAGTTCTTAAGCATTTGGGAGAGGTTTTGCTGTTGCATTCCAGATTTTCCAAGGCGTTCAATGCAACCAACAAACAAGTGATCAAAAGCAAGCTTCTTGTAAAGTGTGTGCATTTCTTGTATTTGCTTTTGTATATTATTGTATTTGGTTGTTTCCTTGTTTATTGTTATAAACATTTATATTGTACGAGGTTTCTCCATCTCCAGATTGTATTATGAGAAGGAAATGAGGTTTAGTGGAGTAGACACTAAAGTCCAATCGTGGAGTAGGAACCCTAGTTCCGAAACATGTAAAATTCTCTTGTTGTGATTGTGTTGTGATTGTATTTGTTGTTTTTTTTACTTTACTTTATTATTCCACTATATATCACTAACATATTGTAGACAATCACGATCAAAGCGAAGAAAAAATCACTATTCACCCCCCTAGCATGACATCCATTCCTCTACAATTGGTATCAAAGCAAGGTTGCTCTTCAGAGGATTAACAACTAAGAGAGCACGTGCTAGAAGAAATGGAGTTTCAAGAAGATTGGGTGATGACGTCACAGTTCCACCTTTCTTCGACCGTAAAAATTTTGCAATTAGAAAGGTAGAATGATATATTTTTTTATGTGTGATTTTGATAATTGGATTAGCGTTGTAGTAGGGTTTGAGCCCTGAAGGATAAGAAGGGGAGAATACTCAAGAAGAAAAAGTGGACCAAGGTGCAAATCCGATATTTTGAAATAAATAATAAGGTAATAAAAATGTTGGTTAATTTGTTACCTAATGATATTTTGTCAAAGTAAGGGGAGTTTAAGGATGATAAAGAACTATGGAGTAAGCTAGCCAAGCTGCATGAGAATCTATCACGAACTCAAGAAGTAGAGGAGAAAGCCGAAGAAGAATCAAGGTGCTCATCCTCTCAAACTCAAAAAGAAAGCACATCATCATCCCAAGAATTTGAGGATTTGGAAGTTGAGAGATGCTCAACATCTAGGTCAGTAGAGGAGGTCGAGGAAATCTCCACCTCTAATATTGAGGGGGAGGAGAGACCATTGGCACTGGAGCAAAATCAAGAGGAACCATCAATTTCCAGAAGAAGTGAAGAATCTGACTGAGCCTCCCTTACCTAGCTTGGTAACTCAAATGCATGTATTAAAAATAAAAATCATATTATGTGTTTTGAGTGTAGGGAAATAGGGAACTATAAGAGTAAATGTTCAAATTGACCAAGAATAAAGCTAAGTGCCACTCAAGGCCAAGGAGAAGGTGAAGGAGGTTGGAACCCTGATAAGGAAGAGGAAGGAGCACATTGTGTGCTTTAAATGCCAACAAGGGGGGCATTATTAAAGCCAATGTCCTAGGCGGAGTCACTCCAAGAAGGACAAAGTAGGGAGCTCAAATGTAAGCCGACCTAAGGCAAACCCTAAGGTATCATTTAATTATGCACTTACTAGTTTTCATAATGATAGGAAGCATGCTAGGGAATTTTTTTGCTATTGTTAATCAAGAAAAGCATGCTAGAAATAAGTATTTTTTGCTTAGGGGCTAAATCTCATGAAATTAGGATTAAGGATAGTTCTAGAATCATTGACCCTGGAACTACCTTACCTAAGGATAGGAAGGTAGAAAATCTATGCAAAAATCCCAAGAAATCTAGACAAATGCCTAGGAAGAAATATGCCCAAGGAATTAATGAAAAATCAAAATGGGTCAAATTAGAGTTAGAGAACCAAGCATTGAGGTCAAGGCTTGAGAAATTAGAAAAGACCCTTGAGGTCAGTCAATGTAAAATGGTTCGGAGATGCCACTCCTACTCCACGACAATATGTAAGGTGGATCACTCCTCACAAGCTTTCACTATAACCTCCTTTTGATGAAGAATACCAAGGTGGAGAAGCCTTCTTTACAATCACACTCTTCTTCTTACAATATGATGGAGTTAAGTTTGGGAAGAAGAGGTTAAGAACACTTGAAATCTTAGAGGAAGACTTAAGGAAATTAGGATGAACATTTAGAATGAAAGCATTAGCCTCCTCCAAGCTTCCCTAACTTCTTTTTATAGAGCATGGTTGTTTTTTTCCATTGAGCCTTATAGCAGTCGACTGCTGCTACTGTTGACCTAATCCAACGACTTCTGACGAAGACTGATTGCGATCATCATGACTCAATGCTTACTTGATCAGTTGATTGCTCAAGTCAATAGTCGACTGCTCTACGTGATCAGTCGACTAAAAATATTTCTGTGCTCATGCCCACTTGAATCCGTTGACTACTCATACATGGAAGTCGACTACTAAACCCTAGAAGTCAACTGATAAAGCCACAGATGGTAGTCGACTTCAGTCGACTGCTTGACTAGTCGACTGGGTCATAACCCCAATCGACTGTTCATGCCTTTTGGACCCTCGAGTGTTGAACGCTCGATACCAATCGACTGGTATAAGTCACCAATCGATTGATACACTTCAAGTATGACTAATTCATACTTGAAAATATACCCTAAGCCTATACTTAACCTTTTAGCTTCTCCATCAGCCTTGCACCTTCAGGATCCCTCCGAGTCCACGACTTCTTCATCCTTGCGCTTGCCTTCAAAAGCTTCTCTCGGTTTCGTCATGCTTTGGATTTCTCCTTTGCTAAAGTCTGCTTGGACTTTATGCCACCAAGACTACATGCTTGGACTTACACTGCCAAGACCTTGCCTTTGGACTTCCTTTGCCAAGGTATGTTTGGACTTTACCCTGCCAAGACTACATGCTTGGACTTATGCTGCCAAAACCTTCCCCTAGACTTTCCTTGCCACGATTCACTCTTGGACTTTCTCTTTACCAAGTCTTCATAGTTGGATTTTTCTGTCACTTAAACATTCATAATTAGATCACAATTATTGTCTAACTTCAAAAGATTATCCAAACATCAAAATATATAATGATTGGGGGCATTCTTGCACCAACAAACCTAACTATGGTAAAGGTGGCACTTTAGGACATTTTCAAGGTTATGTGATACCTTGAAAATTAATTTATATTTTAATCCTAAAAATTTTTTGGATGTGAATTGAATTTAATATGTTTAAAAAATTAATCATAATTGGCACAATTAGGTTTAGAGTCATGGTGTGTCATTTTGGATTTTTGATACACTTGAGAGAGTTGAGTTGTTATTATGTCAAATTTGGTATTTGATATAATCTTAGGCAATGACAATTAGGGTCAAGATATAGGTATTTTCATATTTTTGCATCCCATGATATGCCATGCTTTATATGTCATATCATATAAAAAAAATGTGGAACCACCACATTAGCTGCCCCTCCGATTGCCCCTATCGATGGAGGAGGTAAATCAGGAACCTAGGTCGATCGATAACCCAGAGTCATGACCTCCCCGGGAATTGACCTCTGCTCACTTAAGAGTTACCCCTTTGCACTTACCAACAAGGAATCGTATGGTTGCATGGAAAGTGTATCTTTGATGTATCACATCTCACAAAACATGAGGCTTACCTTGATTGTGTATTTCAATATCTAGATGGAGTGAGATGCTAGGAATGAATTCTTGGTTGAAGAATGCTTGTGAAAACCAAACAAAATATTAAAACATATCAATAAACACACAAATATAAGAACAATAATGTCATAATCAGTACACAAGCAACAAACACATAAAATATAATAAAATTGAGTTGAACAAATAAAAATTCAGCCAAATATTCAGCTATCAGTCGACTGCATCAGTCAAGCAGTCGACTGAAGTTACTATAGTAACACAAAGAAAGTCTAGCAGTCGACTGACGAAAATAATTAGTCAACTGCTAGTGTTTCACATGACCATAGAAAGGTCAACAATCGACTGTTGTGACCCTATAGTCAACTGATGGTCATGATTTCTAAATGTTGAGCCCTAATCACTCGGCTTCTTCACGTGATCCATCTTCTCTGAAACATTTTGCCTCTCATTTCCAATATCTTTTTTGGTGATCTCACTCTCCAGTAAGCCCCGAAACCTTGAATCTACGTATTTTAGGTTAACCATTACATCTATCAAGCTAATCTGAGCCTTCTTCTCTTCTTGTTTTGATTGACTTCGCTTGATTAAGGCTCCAACTTAGGGCTTCAACTCTGACCATCATTTTTCTGGCGTTCCTTTGCTACACCTGCATTCGGTTGCCCTCTACAACCCCACACTAGAAATGACACCAAAGTAATGATCCTTCGCCATCTTCTTTCGATTCATTCTTACATTTTCATTTTCTAACCAAATCATTTGTGCATTCATGATCATAACATTGATATGCATTCATTTTAGACAAAGACATAGGTTAGAGTCGGATGAAGGAACCTCAAGGAATCGAGGATCCTCGGATCCTAAGGCTCTGAGTGGTGGTCCTCATCCACCTCTGTCATTTCAGTTGATACCGGTTCATTACCTGGACAAGCTGTTCTTTAGAAATTATTGCAGGGATGTCATTCAGATCATCATACATTATCATTTAGAAAAGTTAGTCCTGTGTACTCATCCCATAAATGTATATCTTCTATCAGAATTTTACACAAACCTTAGGAAAGTCGGAGATGGTCCGACATATCAGACTCGTGTTGCAAAATGCGATATGGAATTTACTCCAAAGATTCTACATGAATTTCTAGAGTGTCGACCTTCTGATGATACTTTTGCATTTTATCCTACTCTAGATGAGTCACCCCCATACCTTTTGATTATATTACTATAGACCATATGCATGAGTATTTCTTTAACCAACCCCATCACTTAGGTCAAAATTTATTTTCAATCAATGACTTATCAACTCTAGATAATGCCCTCTATAAGGTCATTGTAGCATGCATACTACCTATAGTCACTAGGGGTCAGGCCATGATTCGCCATCCCTATTTATTTTTGATGTATGCAATGCATAATTTATTAGATGTAAATTTGGCATTGAATGTTTTCCATTGCATAGTCCACTTTGTGTCCCCTATCCAAGGGAAGGTCCATATGCCCTTGGGCCACATCATTATTGCATGGTTAGCATCTAGGGGCATAAATATCTCCAGGGGTACGGTGAAGCAGCTATCAGACATATATGATCGTATCACCTTGAGACACTTAGCACTAGTGGGGATGATTAAAGGCTATGGACAAATGGAATGGCTAACGCAGCCTTAGCCAACTGGGGAGGCTGAAGGGAATGCTGCGGAGGAGGATATCACTATGATACCAGATGCACCGGTCATAGGTCTCTCCGCTCATTTTACATGTCCCAGTTCGAGAAGCTCCATGAGACTATCGATACACAATTTGAGGAGCTCAGTCTTGAGCATTCATCCATGTCTCAACATCTGACATAGATTGACTCTCGTCTTCACACATTCGAGTAGCATCAGCTCAAGATGTACAAGATGATGTGGGTGTGAACTATGAGTCAGCAGCCTCCACCTCCTCCACCACCTCTGGTTGACAACACTAGTGAATGGTTGCTAGGACTGTGTTCATGTATTTTCTTTTATTTCTTGGCGAGATTGAGGGTCAAACTTTTTGTCTATCATTTTTATGGTTGGCTCTTGAAATGAATGAAATGATCTCTTTTTTAATGACTAAATTGTATATCGTTTACTTTCCTCTGTTTGATTGTAAAATTGTGTGCTTTATTATTCATAACATGTTTTTTGTTGTGTATCATGACCATGTATGTCATACTTTATTTGTCATGTGTCATGTCTTGACATTATTTGTACAAATATGTCTTGACATCATGCTTCATATGATCATTTTATAATGTCATGATAGTACCTAGAGTTTTTTTTATCATGCTATGAAATCATACATCATTGACAAATATGCTTAAATTATGCAATCATTTATTTCATGATCCTATTTCATGCATTAAGGTTAATAAAATTTAATTAAGGACAATGACATGATTTGAAGTCCCATGATAAGATAATCAAATAGACTTGCCTATATAAAATGCATGAGACCTTAGATAAAGAAGAACAAAAACCCATATCTCATAAAAATATTAAATTGATATGTGTGTGTATTGATACACCCTAGACACATATGAGTTGTTAGAAAAATGAGTTAAGTTCAAGGTGCATAGATGTTGCATCTAGATGAACTCAAACTCTTAATATGGCATTAAGGAATCATGAGGAAAGCTAATGTACAAGTCATGTACATTTAGCTCATAGATCATGGTTCAAAATAAGGTTTAAAAAACATTTTAAAATTATTTTGAAAAAATCTTAGTGAAGTCTATCTTTCGATAGCAATCACCATTGAGCAAGTTAACATAAAGTTAGACAAAAATATTGAAGTTTTTTATAGTTTGAACTTTGTATCAATTCTGAAATTTAATGGGTATTTTAATTTAAAATTATTTTTCACCCATTATATTTCATGTAAGTAATGTATGTATGAAGTTTCATGAAATTTCAAACTACGTATAACTACTTATGATTTATCAAAATTTGAATTCTAAAATTGATTTATGCATTTTGCACAAACTAGTCGACTGTTGCCTTGAGCAGTCGGCTGGTGGTAAGGCAGTCAACTAGTTGTTGACCTAGTCGACTGACGGTAAGGCAGTCGACTGGTTGTTGACCCAGTCGATTGATGGTGTTGATTTTAGCTGAATAAAGTTTGTTTAGCCATGTATCAACTACCCTAGGTTACCCTAATATCTCCTAACCCTAGGATATGCTTTGGAAAGCATTAAAATGGTAAAATAATCATTGAAAATGAATAGGAGAGTTGTTTAGGGTGAAATATTAAATTTTAAGGGAAGTTAAATTTCAAATTTAAACTTTTTCCTTATTTTCAATTGTTTAAGTTTCCTATATGCTTAGGAACTCTCCAAGGACATTGTTAGTGCAATGGTCAAGGGGGAGCAAGCCTTTAACGGGAGTGTGTCCATCATGAGATGATGGATGCAATTTTGATTCCAAAGGGGAAGAAATGAGAGTTTAGGTACCTTCATTATGGATTTCCTCTCATTTAGTGATATGAGACTTATCACTAAGAAGAATGAAGACATCCAAGATGTGTTTGGACCAAGGGGGAGAATGTAGGATCTCTTTGAGAGATGAGACATTGAAAATCTTGGTACGCTTTTTGATGTATGCCAAAGGAAGAGAAGTGAGGTTTAAGTTAGATAAACCTTCACTATGCTCTGGCATTGGAAGAGTTAAGTTTAGGTTATTGTTAGCCTAACTTAAAGGTATTGTCAAACATCAAAAAGGGGAGATTGTTGGTGCAATAGTCCCCGGGTCAATGTTGACCAAACTCGAGTTGACTCGAGTAGTGTTTTGATATTTGACAATGACTTGACAATGGATTTGACCATTGATTGACTATATGGGTTTGACCATATATTGACCATGTAATTAGTGGATGACTGGGATATCCAAAGTCATATAGGGGAGTTATTTGGGAAAGATTGTTGGAGCAATGAACCTCAGAAGTCCATGTTTGGATACTTGGCATGGAAAAGTCCAAGCATGGTCTTGGCAATTGAAAACTCCAAGTCATGGGTACTTGGTAATGGTAAAGTTCAAAGGTATAGTCTTGGCATCATAAGTCCAAGCATGTAGTCTTGGCGGTGTAAAGTCCAAGTGAACTTTGGCAATTGAAAAGTCCAAGCATTGTCTTGGCAAGGAAAGTCCAAGTCATGGGTACTTGGCAAAAGCAAAGTCCAAGGGTAGGCTTGATGGCATAAAGTCCAAGCATGGGTCTTGGAGGCGTAAGTCCAAATGGATCTTGGCAATGTGAATGTCCAAGGGTGTAGGTTTGGTGGCGTAAAGTCCAAGCATGAGTCTTGGCGGCATAAGTCCAAAGAGATCTTGGCAAGGAAGTCTAAGGGTGAAGTTTTGGCAGCGTAAAGTCCAAGCATGGGTATTGGCGGCATAAGTCCAAATGAACCTTGGCAAAGGACCCTGTTAACAATCATATAGCCGATAGAAGCACATGAAGGCTTACACGAAGGATGAAGAGTCATGGACTCGAGAGATCCGAGAGGTGTGAAGCAGATGGAGGTGGCTAGAAGGAATAGGTTTAGGCTAAGGGTGGTCAATCAAGTATAAGGGGATCATACTTGGGCTTAAATCTCATATTTGAGATTTACCAGTTGATTGGGGTTATGGATCAGTCGACTGCCAAGTGCACAATACTTGGGAGCCTAGTTTGACTTGAGTAGTCGATTGGGATTATGACCAGTCGACTGGTCAAAGAGTCGACTTAGGCTCGACTGCCGATTGTGCTCTGGCAGTTGACTAGGGGTTAGACCTATCGACTGATGGCACTATAGCAGTGCACAAATTACCAACTATGCTTTGGCAGTCGACTGGGAGTTAGACTAGTCGACTATCCTTGAGCAGTCGACTATCATGTATGGGCAATTGATGGATAACAATGTAGTAATGCACAGATTGTTGCGTAGTCGACTGGGCCAATCGACTACAAGCCAGTAGTCGACTACTAATATATTCGTTGGGCAGATTCCAGTATAGATGGAGTTGTTGTGAGAGAACGGTATTGAGGTCGGTCGACTGTTGGGTAAGAGCAGTCGACTGGAAGGCGAAAATTCATCCCAAGTTCATCTTTATAAGGAGGCTTCATGGAGGTTTTGGAGAAGCCAGTGCTTGAGCATTTGGGAGAGCTTTTTCTATTGCATTCCAAATCTTCCAAGATGTTCAAAGCAACAAACAAACAAGTGATCAAAAGCAAGCTTCTTGCAAAGTGTTCTTTGCATTTCTTACATTTGCTTTTGTATATTATTGTATTTGGCTATTTCCTTGTTTATTATTGTAAACATTCATATTATACGAGGTTTCTCCACCTTCGGATTGTATTCCAAGAAGGAGATAAGGTTTAGTGGAGTAGACACTAAAGCTCGATTATGGAGTAGGAACCCTAGTTCCGAACGACATAAAATCCTCTTGTTGTGATTGTGTTGTGCTTGTATTTGCTGTTTTTACTTTATTTTATTATTTCGTTGCATATCACTAATGTATTGTAGTCAAGCATGATTGAAGCAAGCGAAAATCGCTATTCAACCCCCTCTAGCATGACATCGATTCCTCTACACTGACCTAAGATGATAATATTGCATTTGATATTCCTTAATGCACTCAACTAATAGAGATTGTGCGATCAAAGAAATCAATATACTATATTGTGTCTGTTCTACTTCAACCAAGTCTAATTCTGAAAATTGTCTGACTAACTTAGTAACTATCACCCTATGACATGCCAAAACACCACTAGACTTTTTGCTGAATGCATCCATCACTACATTAGTCTCTCCAGGGTGGTAGTTAATTTTACAGTCATAATCTTTTAGAAATTTCATCCATTTTCTCTATCTAAGATTCAACTCTTTCTGTGTGAAGAGGTATTTTAGACTTTTATGATGAGTAAATATCCTAAAGTAACACCATATAAATAATGCCTCCAAATCTTCAGAGCAATGATGATGGTTGCTAACTTAAAATCATGAATGGGATAATTCTTCTCGTGATCTTTCAGCCGTCGAGATGCATAAGCTACCACTCAATTATGCGACATCAAAACTGTTGGGTTTCTGCACCGCGGCGAGTGTGTGCTCGAACATGTTTCGTAAACATATGCAAAACGGAAGAATTAAAAAGAAATCAATCTAATTTATTACAACACACATATCACACACATGCATAGTACAACATGTGTTGACATAATCGCAGTTTCAAATTTTACAATAAAAGAAAATTACGCTAGTTATACTTGACGTATTACGTGCAGCGGGAATGATATCAACCGGAGTAACTCTCGCTAGAATTGCCTCTATCCGTATCCACGCCGAGTACCGTCGGGATATCTTTGCCAAGCTATAAGCCTCGTCTTCGTAGGAGTCACTAGCCTCGCATCAAAGATGATGTGATCGAAAGGAGATCACAATCCGAATCAAAATTCGGATGCAAAATGAGTCCCCAAAAACTCGCTTCTCCGGAGAGGTATTCGTCAACCGATTGATGAATCCTTGATCCTTCACCTATGAGGATTACCGGAGATCCAATCCCCGATAAGGAAGTCACCGTCAGAGCTCCAAATGCCGTGCAAATGACGCTCTGACAAGAAGGAAACAAGCTGTCCAAAAACTGGACAGCTTGGTGGAGGACTTGGCGCGGCCAAAGGAGATGGTCGGCTAATCCTTGGTCATCAAAACCAAGGTGGGTTGCCGGAGGAGTGGCCAGCAGCAGCTGGATGCCGACAGCTAGGGTGGACGATGACACACAAGGGCTAGGCGGCATGGACTCCTTGGGCGGCAACAAAGAGAAGAGAGGGAGAGGAGAGGAAGAGTATTTCCAAAATAAACTTTGGGCTCTCCAAACCTTTAGCCGTGCTTTTATAGAGTGTGTGTTTCTTAACTATTAAGAAACCTTCTCCTTGGAGTTATTGGTTCCTAACCAAAACCCATTAACCCTCTCCAATAACTTAAGTTAAAATAAACCGAACTGAGTTGGTCTATTTTAAGTTAAAACGAACCGAACCAACTTTGGTTCATTCGTTTAAAACAAACCAAACCACTTTAGTTTATTTTCCACCATAGGATTAGAACCAAACCAATTTGGTTCATCCATCATGTCTTCATAAGACTCAACCCATCTATGCTTCTGTTGCGACTGAAACGATTTCATGCTCGCTCCTTGTTTTGTCCAACCAAACCTTGTTTCTCTCGATCTGAGAATCTCATTATCAAGCTCGTTTTAAATCCTTCGAATTATGCTCATTGTGTGTGTGACCAAATAGGTTTCCGATTTATGTTGGCTGTCTATAATTAATCATTAATTATAGAACGATCATGAGCGGCACCTAGTAATACATCATAATCCCTAATTAACTGGAAAATCAATGGTTGATTCCAGAACCATTTCTGAAACCCTTTAGCAACTACAATGAATCGTGCCCCATTCCCTTCACTCATCTTATACCCACTTGGTTCAGGACATGGTCTATAGTGTCAGTCTCCACTAGGCTGACTACGTCATACCTAGCCCAAGTATCATTTCCTTGTCCTACGGATTCTAGTTATTGCACATGTATCCAAGAGTACCTTGCTCTAAACATGTAATGCTTTGGCCAAAGACTTTAGTGACAATCCGACGAGAGGCCATGGGTATACATCTCCTCGCAAGGAGTGGTGAATCCTTTATAGGCTATTCAAACACCTTCGGCCACTTCAACTTATACCCAATCATCCCGGGTCCACATCTCCTCAGAGATGCTTGCTTAAGATGTCAAAGCATAAGTCTTCATAACCAAGATGACTTGAATACCGCAAGTCAAAGGAACATCGCACTTAAACTGCAGTAAGAACTTCATTGACATATCCATATATGCAGAGAACCATATGAAGTCTTACAGTTGGTCACTCCAATGAACTAGTTACCATAACTAGCATCCACGATTAACTTCGAACATCACAATGTCTCCAGCCAGTGAGAATCAACTGCTTGGGTACACCAAAGATTATACCTCGTGCTAGTCTCGACAGAATTAAAGGTGTCCAATCCATCAATTCATCGACTAGGGATAATTCCAATACATCACAATTACACATGTAGAAATACTCACTAGTTGTGATCCAATCACAAATTCTCTCATGTTATGAATCGTATTGTGGACATTCAGTAAATGAGTTTAAGATCTAATCAAATACATGAAAATATGTATACTCAAATAGTGAATCTTTATTTATCATATAAATGGTTTAAACATAAGGCGATTGCTTTGGACACCTCTCATATATAACTAACAAACTCCCTCTTGGCCTAATGTCAATCTCCATGGTATCCAATACCATAAGCTCTAACATGACCCTCAAACTTACTTTGAGGTAAGGCCTTAGTTAAAGGGTCCGCTAAGTTCCTTTCAGTGGGAATCTTCTCGATTTATATTTCCTTCCTACTTATGATCTCTCTGATCAAATGATAGCGGCAAAGCACATGTTTGGATCATTGATGAGACCACATCAAGTTCAAAGATGAACTTCTTGATCCAAATCGCTTCCTTTGCTGCTTCCAAAGTTGCAATGTATTCTGCCTCAGTGGTAGAATTCGCTATAGTATCTTGCTTGGAACCTTTCCAACTTATTGCGCCTCCATTCAAGGTGAACATGTACCCAGACTGAGACCTGGAATCATCCTTGTCTGTCTGGAAGCTGGCATCCGTATACCCACATATCACCATATCTCCTTCTCCATATATTAGGAACACATCCTTAGTTCTTCTCAAGAACTTAAGGATCGTCTTAACAACCGCCCAATGATCCATTTCTGGATCAGACTGATATCTGCTCATGACACTCAGAGCATACGATACATCGGGCCTCGTACATAACATAGCATACATGACAGATCCTATTGCGGATGCATAGGCAATCTTACTCATATAAATCCTCTCATCTTCTATATGCAGACACATAGACTTCGAAAGGTGTATCCCATGCCTGATGGGAAGAAAATCTTTCTTGGATTCTGACATGCTAAACCTCTTTAGCACTCGGTATATATATGTAGACTGCGAAAGACCAAGCAATCGATTCGATCTATCCCTATAGATCTTAATCCTGAGGATGTAGGTTGCTTCTCCTAGGTCTTTCATGGAGAACGTCTTGGATAACCAAATTTTAACTGACTATAAGACAAAAATATCATTTTCTATAAGTAATATGTCATCGACATACAATACTAGGAACACGACTGCACTCCCACTAACCTTCTTGTACACACAAGGTTCGTCCGAATTTTGTGAGAAATCAAACCTTTTGATTGTCTCATCAAAATGGATATTCTAGCTCTTGGATGCTTGCTTCAGTCCATATATGGACTATCGAAGCTTGCATACCTTGGTTTTATCAACCAATGTGAAATCCTCAGGCTGTATCATATACACATCCTCGAGTAGATTTCCATTTAGGAAAGCCATTTTCATATCCATCTGCCATATCTCATAATCATAATGAGCCGCTATGGCCAAGAGCATCCGAATGGATTTAAGCATAGCAACATGTGAATAGGTCTCATCATAATCAACACCTTTCTTTTGACGATACCCTTTCGCCACCAATCTAGCCTTATAGGTAATCACATTATCATCCATGTCGGTCTTCTTCTTAAAAACCCACTTGCACCCTATAGGATTTATGCCTTCAGGTGGGTCAACCAAGTTCCAAACTTGATTTTCATACATGGAATCCATTTCCGACTTCATGGCATTAAGTCATTTATCTCTTTTTGAACTTTTCAGAACTTCTTCATAACTAGTAGGCTCCTCATCATCAATGAGTAACACGTAATTCAATTCACTTACGAGAAATCCATATCTCTCAGAAATGTTGCGTGTTCTACCAGATCTATGAAGATGTGGTGTCACAATAGGTCCAGGCAATGGCTCATCACTATGAGTTATCGGTTGTGGTGCTTCACCAGGTATCTCATCAATGTCTATTGAAGTCTCTTGAGCCTTCTCAAGCTCAACGACACTCTCACTGTTTTCTTGCAAGAGAAACTCTTTCTCTAGAAACACAGAATGCCTTGAAACAAACACCTTTTATTCCACAGGATGATAGAATTGGTAAACCCTCGTTTCCTTAGGGTATCCAATAAATAGACATTTATCAGACTTAGCATCCAGTTTGTCTGATACAGTCCACTTCACATAAGCTGGACAACCTCATATCTTCAAGTAAGATATATGAGATTTCTTACTATTCCATATCTCATATGGAGTAGTAGAGACTACCTTGGTCGGGACTCTATTTAACAAGTAAATAGCAGTCTAAAGTGCATAGCCCCAAAAGGACTTGGGAAGATTCACATGATTCATCATCGACCTAACCATGTCCAACAAGGTTCAGTTTTGCCTCTCAGATACACCATTATGCTGTGGTGTATACGGCGGAGTCCATTGAGACAATATACCATTGTCCCTTAGATAATCCAAAAACTTTTGACTCAAGTATTCACCACCTTGATTCGATCAAAGTATTTTAATACTCTTGACAAGTTGTTTCTCTACTTCATTTCTGAATTCTTTGAACCCTTCAAAGGCTTCAGACTTGTGTTTCATCAAGAACACATACCCAAACCATGAGTGATCATCGGTGAAGGTAATGAAGTAGCTATAGCCTCCTAGAGCTTGAGTTGATATAGGTCAGCATACATCAGTATGTATTAGACCAAGAAACTCTCCCACCGGTTCACCTTTTCTCATAAAAGGTAACTTAATCATCTTGCCTTTTAAGCATGATTCGCATGTATCGTATGAATCTAATTCAAACGATTCCAAAATTCTACATCGATGTAATTCGGACATGCATTTCTTGCTTGCATGCCAAGACGACAATGCCACATGTAGGAGTCTAATTGATTATCCTTTCGAGCACACTTGTTGCTCGCTTCAATATTGAAATGTCACTGGATACGTCCAACGTATAAATACCATTGCTCAAAGTTTCAGTCCCATAAAGTACACCATTCAAAGTTATATAACAACATTTGTTACTAAACGTCAAATGGTAACCATTTCTATTTAAACAAGAAATCGAAATGATATTCTTTATCAACGAAGGAACATAAAAATAATTGTCCAGTTCTAAGACAAGTCCTGTAGGGAGTTTCAACAAATACATTCTAATGGCGAGTGCAGCAACCTTTGCTCCATTCCCAACACGTAAATTTGACTCTCCTTTGATGAGTCTTCTTCTATTCCTTAGCCCATGTATGTCATTACATATATGTGAGCCACACCCAGTATACAATACTAAAATAGGGCATTTGATGTCATGCCCTGGGGGCCTATTCACCATCCAAATGACGGAGGAGCCCCTTAGTGACAATATTCAAAAATACAACATTTGAACTGGATCTGGTAAAAATTCCGAAATAATAATAGAAATATAAGTATTTTATTAACTGCATGCATGCACGACTAAATATAAATCAATTAAAAGTAAAATACATTTTATTTACACTGAAACCAATTGCGACAAAATCCAAAATGCGTAAACAAACTATGATAACAATAAAGAAAAATCGAACGACATTTCGATCGAATGCTGTGGGACCAGCACAGCCAGGGACTCTCTGAGCGACGCAATGGTAAGTCAACTGGACTCGTCCTCTATCAGCTAACCTGGAGAATATGAGAAGAGGGGGTGAGTACAACCACTCAGTGGGTGGATGGAATAAAGTGCATAATCATAATGGGCATAATGAATAGGCTGGACATAATGAAAGCCAAAGAAACAAACTAAAGTAACTCAAACCTTAGAGTATCCATATCAGTCTGCCACTAACCTGGTCAACAATATGATAAATATATCTGTAACACATATAACCAATTGCAAATCTACAAACACTAAATACATACCTGAAAATGGTACATACTAAAATCACCCAAACAGACATAAAATACCTCCACACAAATATATGTAGAATCACCAAAAATAAACAAACATAATACCTCCTGTATGTGCATGACACTCATATGCAACAACCAAAAGTACAACAAGCAATAAATATAGTAAAAACATATGCACATGATGCAATCACCTATGTCACCCCTGATGCCAGTCAAGCCACCGACATGTCATGTGTGTCGGCCGAGTGGGTAGGGTTGTGACAACTGTGCACTCTGACGTCACCACACCTAGGTGACCGAGTGTACAGGATGCTGGCGGAGTATCACCCTCCTACCCCATGTATGAATATGGGGGACAATCACCTCGTTTCATCTCCTCATCTCACGACAAAGGAGGGATCCCTGTTTGCTACCACGTTGCAATACTAATCACCTGAGCGACCGTCGTAGCGCCCTGACTGAGCAACTACACACACCTGAAGTATCACTAACCCATGAGTTGTTGTGTGTGTAGATAATGTAACTGACGATGGGCTCAACCACTAAGTACCATCACCTCCTACCGAGGAGTCGATGATCGTCAGTCATGCAATAATGCAAGATGGTACATGTCACTAATGCACGATACACCTATCACCCATGGCTACCTATGGTATGTCCAATAGGAGCCCATATCAAATAGCCTAAATACATAAGTTTGTATGTAAGGTATATCCATTATTCACTCAAATCTCCAAGCAATACACATTAAGATACTGCGACAAAACCTCATGGCTCTCGAGGTAATACAAAAAGAACTATCTATGAACTACCATGAACGAGGCTCATATGAAGACAAGCAATATACAAAGCGCTGTCTACACGCAACATCATGCTACCACGAATGGGTCTCGTGGGCAATCAGAGTATATAACTATCTAGTTATCGACTGCATGCAACAACATGCTACCATGAATGGGTCTCGTGGGCGGTCAATTATCCTAAGGTGTTAAGCCTAGGGTTATCCAATACATATAGCATAGAGCATCTATCAAAGTCGATGAAGATCATCAATCAGCACATAAGTACATCGAGGTGGTTAAGCCTAGGTTTCCAACCCTCCTAACATGAACACCTATCACGGCCGATAAAATCATAAACCTTCTCATAAACACATCGAGACGATTAAGTCTAAATTATATCATTTCTACCAATTCAATCGTGCATGCTACAACATGCTACCACGAACAGGTCTCGTGGATACTTAAGATGTAAGGTGGTCATTTAGCTACAACCGATATACGATTCCAATTATCACTAACTCAGAACGAATAATAACAGAGTATGACTTTACGGTAGGTCGTCTCAACTATGATTGGGAGACATGATCGACCACAGATATACAAAGCAACCATAGGGAAACTCTACTATACACTTTCTCAACTACGAATGAGAGACCTAGTTGGCAGCCGAGATATGAGAAATGGTATATACCCTCTAAGGATCATACTACCTCTGATAGTTAAATCACAATATCCACCGAACCAATGAGTAGATCAAACATATACCAGTAGCATCTACCAATAAGCACGTCCGAGTTATTACGCCTAGGGTTCCAACACCTAGGGTTCTATTAGTGTCGTTTCATTCCTGAGATCCGCTCCTACAGAATGACCTCATCTAAGTTATATTATCTACTAGTCTCAATCATGGTATCATCCACGACCATACCTAACCAAATAAGCATTTAACCATGATGTCTAATAACAACCGCAAAAATACATTGATGGAGATCAATAGCTGAAACTAATTGGTGTATAACTAAAGGGGTCATGCCAGCACAAAGTCAAGGCAATACTAAATAAAGCATCAGGTGCCTATATATATACCCTAAACTACGTAAGCAATGTAATCATATCATCATGCACTAGGATCTAGGGAGTCAAAGAACCTATATGTATACCTTCTACGAATTTATCTATCTTAGTCATACTATTCTACCAGTCTAATCCTAATACTAGTCCAACACTTAAGAGGTAAACATCTACCAATAATATCTCATCATTTATATCACAATGATAACTAACTACGTATAACAGTAATAGCAATTAATAACCATATGCTAACGATAAACCAACAACCTAAAAATCTGACAATCTAATAGATATAAGGTTAAAAATATACTAGACAAATCACAAAGTGAAAATATGATACCACCTAAGTAAACAACATAACCAATATAACCAATACAAATATGCACTAAATTCTGAAATTATAGAATCCACCCACCTGATTTGTAGAATGTCGATTGTCTCTACATCAAAGAATCTACCTCCAATCAAAGACCTCCTTGAACACCACTCCCTCGAGCCCAGTCAACAAATTGCATGCCTCCATAGTTGTTGGCAAAATTGAACTCCAATAGTGAAAGCCATAACCACAATAGGTACACGTTTGGCAATTCCTTAGCCTATAATATCACAAACAAATCCACTGATCCATACAGAACTCCCTTCCATGAGAATTTCTTGATCCTTCATTCACAGATCGCTTGATTGCAAATTTTAAGCAGCACACTATTATCTTCTTGCAGTAGATTGACAGGAATATCAGCAAGATGAACTGAAGGTCGCCTACAGTTTATAAAAGATTTACAAAGCGAAATTCTAGAACCAGATCCATCTGGCATGCTATTCTCTGGTATGGCAATGGATTTAAGGTGATAATGCTGAGCAACCTTGTGTGCTGCTAATCGTAGGTAAGAATTTGGGACTTCCTGAAATTTCAGTTAATGTTGAGTAGGACCACAGATGAACTTCTCAACATCTTGTTCCATCCTGAAAATCGTCAGTCGCTCTCGGGGCTTCTCCAAAGCCTCTCGAAGGAACTGATCCACCTGGTTCACCGCATCCACCGAGACACCTCGAACTCGATCGAAAGAATCCAATGAGGCAACTGTCGGTGCTGCAACTGCCTCTTCCGCTTCTTCCACAGCCACAGGCAGTGAACTCGACGAGGTTGAGCTCTTTTTGGAGTGGAGAAGGAACCGGCGACGTGATCGTCATTGGCGAGAGCGGAGCTAGGGCAGCGACAATGCTAGCTGGAAGGTAGCAATGGGCGAGGCGACGGGTGCATGAGCTAGTTGCCACAGTGGTCATGCCGATCGTAGCGGCAAGAGGTGCGGTTGTGGGCGGCGAGCGCGCGATGCGCAGGCATTGTGCGAGGCTGCTGCGGTGAAGCGGGAGTAGCGACGACAGTGAATCAGGAAGAAGGCAATGCAAGGAAGAGGTAGGGGAAGGCCCTGCGATGGAGGTGGCAGCTCGCAGCGGTGGCGTCGGTGTGGCTGAGGACGCGAGGAGAAGAAGGAACGGTGATTGGGAATTTTTGGGTGGCGGCAGCTCAATCGCGAGAAGGGAAATAGGATTCCTAAATTAAAGTTTAGGAAAAATTATAACCTAGGCTAATTATATACCTAGGGCTTAATTTGGATAACCTTAGATTTAATTGATACCACGATTAATAATAATTTGATTTATCCCCATCTAATAAAAATTGTATCCTGAAATCATAGACTAAAATACTAATAAATTGTTGGATCGAAGCGGATCGCTAGAGGGGGGGTGAATAGTGATAA
Organism: Wurfbainia villosa; assembly: GCA_025175895.1. NCBI lineage: Eukaryota > Viridiplantae > Streptophyta > Magnoliopsida > Zingiberales > Zingiberaceae > Wurfbainia > Wurfbainia villosa. The sequence goes on along the minus strand of JAKLTH010000054.1, from coordinate 151,814 downwards.
AACCTTTTTTTTTGTTCGTTCGTTAAAACTCGAGTAGATAATTAATTTGCAGCGGAAAGATAAGCAATAAATAAAATGAGACAAATATTTTTACTTGGTTCGTAGCCTTCGGCTACTACTCCAAGGCCCTAGTGATCCTTTATCACGCACGGAGGGCAATTCACTAAAAACACTCCTCCTCATTGGAGGTAGGAGTTTGACGATTACAAAAAGCCTTCGAAAGAAAAGATAGAGAGACAAACCCTCTCTTCTATTAATGTAAAGTGCAATGATAGAAAACCTCGATTAATAAAAGGAATTACAATATTTAAAGAGACGACAAATTAAAATATCAACAACTAAAGAGTAGAAACTAAGTTAGGGTTGTTGACAGCACTTCGTCGTAGAGTCATCGGAGAATCGCGGAGTTGCAAAGGTTTTTGAGCACTTAGAGATGATGAAAAACCCTAGGAGAAGCCCTCCTTTTATAGCCTTTAATCCCCTCATCGAATGGGTCTTCAACCAATAGGAATTGGGCACAAAACTTCTTGTGATAAAGCTTGACTCCTCGAGGCTGATTTTTGACCATCGGTTGAACTGATTTCTTGGTCGGTTGAACTGATGGCTTAGCAGTTGAACTGATCCTTGGCCGATTGAACTGATGGCTCAGCAGTTGAACTGATGGCTTAGCAGTTGAATTGATCCTTGGCCGGTTGAACTGATTTTCAGACTTTTCGACTGTAATAAAGAGTTAGCTCGAAATATAAGTGAATTCGATGGTCACTTGCCATCCGATCTCAACATAGACCTTCCATGGGAAGTCTTGGTCGGATCGTCGCCTAAGGATGTCCCCGTATGGAGGACTCGACCTTACTTACGCTCACTCACACGAGCTTACCTCAACATTTACCTTTGATCTCCCGATTCCTTCGGCTCCCTCCGAAGTCCTCCCGGTGTCGCCCGACCACTACGGTTCTCTCCGAGTGTCGCTAACCTTCGGCTTAGCTTAGCATTTCTGCATACTTGATTTAGCTCGTGAGATAATGACATGAGCTTAACTTTGTATCGTTTGCTATAATCAAAACTCATGTTCGACTTAGGTGTCTACTGCACCAACAATCTCCCCCTTTTTGATTTATGGCAAACCCACATACAAAGTTAAGAAAAATAAATTAAGTGCATTAAGCAAAATGAGTATGAGATATGCATGAATGAGCAGGAGTATATAAAAACTCTTTTTCAAGTGCTCCCCCTTGAGGAATCCTTCCCCTTGACCGAGGGTGAATACTTGAGAAAGAGTTTTAACTCTCCCCCTTGATATTTGCTACTAAAAAAAAATTTAAGTAACCGAAATTACTTAATATTGGCCATAGTGTTTAAAATAAGTTTTAAGTTAAGAAATCAAAAAATTGATTTCTTGGCCTTTACTTCCGTTTTGTTAACAAGTTAACTTAAAGTTAAGTAAATTACTTTTTTTTTTAACAAGTTAACTAAATGTAAGTTAACTTAAGGTTAAGTAAATTACTTTTTTGTTAACAAGTTAACTAAATGTGTTTAAGTTAAGAATTCTCTTAACTTGTTTTTAAGTAAGCCTTGGCCATAAAAAAATTGATCCCTTAACTTTGGCCTTTTCTCCCCCTTTTGCCATATATCGAAAAGAGTGAGGGTGTGTGTGGAATAAAAAATAAGTATTAATTTTAAAGTCCAAGCATGTTCCACATTATTTTGAAAATCATATACTAAAAATAAGTTCATCTATAAAATATTCGACTCATATTTGGCTTGATTGATATGAAAGATCAACCAGTCCTAGTCAGAGTCGGTTAGTATGTATGATTATACTCCGTGGTTCATAGCGAAGCACTAGCTCTACATCTGGAACCAGGAGTAAGGTCCTAACATCTCACGCCCATCTACGTGGCTAAGTACACAAACACATTAGTCCTATGTGTTGTGAGATATACTGGCTCCTTAAATCTATATGTGCATGATATCTAAGGTATGTCCTATGCTAGTTCCATGAAAATGAAAAGTAAGAAATAGTAGTACGAAAATATAATTTATAAGTTCCTATTCTACTACGCACATGCCCAATTTTCATCTTAATAGACTGAATTCAGCTTCGGGTAGGGGTTTAGTAAAAAGGTCTGCCAAGTTAGACTTCGATTCGACGTATTCGAGTTGTATGGCTCCGTTGGCCACATGCTCTCGAATGAAATGGTGTTTGACCTCTATATGTTTGGTCCTAGAGTGACATATCGGATTCTTAGTAAGGTTAATTGAACTAATGTTATCTATGTGGAGTTTTGTGTTCGTAAAGTCTAACTTAAAATCGCGGAGAGTGTGCTTCATCCAAAGAAGCTGAGTGACACACTCACCCATCGCGATGTATTCGGCTTCGGTGGTAGATAAGGCAACACAGTGTTGCTTCCTACTGCACCAACTCACTAGACTCGAGCCGAGAAGTTGACAACAACCACTCGTACTCTTTCTATCGAGCTTACTACCGGCATAGTCTGAATCGGAGTAGTCGATTAGTTCGAACTCGGTAGATCTAGGGTACAAAATACCGACATTAAGTGTACCCTTTAGATATCTAAGGATACGCTTGACTAGAGTTAGGTGAGACTCCTTGGCACAGGTTTGGAACCTTGCACACATACTTACTGCAAATAAGATATCGGGTCGGCTTACAGTTAAGTAAAGGAGACTCCCTATTACGCTCATATAGTATTTTAAATCAATTGAATTTCCGATTACATCTTCTTCTATATTCACATTAGTTGTCATTGGGGTATTAATAATTTTAGCGTCTTGCATTCTAAAGTGTTTAATTAATTCCCTAGTATATTTGTGTCGATGTAGGTATATTCCATCTTTAGTTTGTTTAATTTGTAGACCTAAAAAGAAGCTTAACTCGCCTACTAAATTCATTTCAAATTCGCTTTCCATAAGTGAAATGAACTTATTTAGTAGGATTGAGTTGGTGGTTCCAAAAATAATATCATCTATGTAGATTTGGGCTATGAATATGTCTTTACCTAAGGTTTTTACGAAAAGAGTTGGGTCAACTATACCTTGGTTAAAACCTTTGGACTTAAGATAAATCGAAAGTCTGTCGTACCAAGCCCGAGGAGCTTGTTTAAGTCCATAGAGAGCTTTCTTTAACCTAAGGATATGGTCGGGTTTGTCTAAACTTTCGAAACTGGGGGGTTGACTAACATAAACTTCTTCTTTAATGTATCCATTTAAGAATGCAGATTTCACATCCATTTGAAACAACTTAAATCCTCGATGTGCTGCATACGCTAATAGCATTCGAATGGACTCTAATCTAGCTACTGGGGCATAGGTCTTGTCATAATCTAAACCTTCGACTTGACTAAACCCTTTAGCGACTAGTCTAGCTTTATTTCTAACCACTTCACCTTTATCATCAAGTTTATTTCTAAACACCCACCTTGTTCCAATGATTGTTTTATCTTTAGGTGGTGGTACTAATTCCCATACTTCGTTCCTAGTGAATTGAGCCAACTCTTCTTGCATTGTAATAATCCAATCGGGATCAAGAAGAGCTTGGTCAATAGTCTTGGGTTCAATTTTGGAAATTAAGGGGATTTGACTAAGGTTTCTGTATGAGGCTCTAGTTCGAACTCCTAGACTTGGATCACCTATCTCTTGGTTGATAGGATGATTTGCTTGAGTCCTAGTTGGGTTTGGGTTTGAGTCTACAACTTGATCAATAGGATGACTCGTCTGAGTTCTAGTTTGGTTAGAGTCATCTGTCACTTGGTCGATAGAGTGACTTGGTTGACTTAGGTTAGGATTAACACTAGACCTGATCTCCAGATCAGAGTTAGGTCTAGTATGAATCGGCTAGCTAATTGGGGTTTCCGGGGGTTTTGTAGGTTCGTGTCCTTCATCAAATACTACATTGATAGTCTCCTCGACTCTAAGGGTGTCATGGTTATATACTCTATAAGCTCTACTTGTAGTCGAGTATCCTAGAAAGATTCCGGTCATGGTTTTGGATGTAAATTTCCCTAGGTAATCCTTAGTGTTTAGGATATGTACCTTACACCCAAATACCCTAAAGTACTTGATGTTAGGTATTTTATCTTGATAAATCTCGTATGAGGTCTTAAGATGCCTCTTTACCATAAGGATCCTATTTTGGACATAGCATGTCGTACTCACGGCTTCCGCCCAAAACCTATCGGGTAGGTTATACTTATTTAACATTGTCCTAGCGGCTTCTTGTAGGGTTCTATTTTTGTGTTCTACTAGGCCATTTTGTTGTGGAGTTCTAGGGCAAGAGAACTCATGGTGGTATCCATTTAGGTTACAGAATTCTATAAACCTATGGTTCTCGAATTCACCACCATGATCAATCCTAAGTCTTTTGATTTTAATGCTTTGTTGATTTTCTATTAATTTAAATAGGTTGATTAATTGATCTAGGGTATCACTTTTGTGTTTGATGAACCAACTCAAGTAAATCTAGAATAGTAATCAATTATGACTAAGCAGAATTTACTTCCATTAAGTGACTTAGCTCCGTGTGAATCAAATAGATCCATGTGTAGGAGCTCAAGCACACTTTTGGTTCGTTCTTGATTAGTTAGTTGATGTTGTGTCCCAGATTGTTTACCTTGTTGACACACATTACATATTTTATTGTTCAATTTATTGAGGTTAGGCAAACCTCTGACTAAGTCACTCTGACTCATCTTATGGATGAGTCTTGGGTGTGAGTGACCGAGTCGTCGGTGCCACAACCATGATTCCTCTTGCCGTGTCATAAGACATTTAGTTGAGGAGTTAGTTAAGTTAATAGTGTAAATGTTGTTATTTCTAGTTCCCTTAAGAATTGTTTTAGAAGTTTCAATTGTATTAATTACGCATTCATTTTCTAGAAATATGACCTTATAATTATTATCACACAATTGGCTTACACTAAGTAAATTATATTGAAAATTTTCTACTAATAAAACATTTTGAATAACAAAATTTGAATTGAGCTCAATATCACCTGATCCGATGATTTTGAGCTTGCCGTTATTTTCGAAGGCTACCGATCCTTGTCGCTTGAATCGAAGCTTCGAAAACTTGAGTTGATCCCCGGTCATGTGTCGGGAGCAACCACTGTCCAACATCCATTGATCCTACATGCAAGGTAGTTGGATCGGATATTGGATTTATTAAAGATTGGTTGAAGATTATTAACCTAAATCATCTCACCCATGTCTACATGATCAAACACGTTAACCCTATATGTTCTTGTGAGATGACTTCCAATTTTACTTGATTTAAATTTAATGACTTAAACACTTGTCAACCTTGCGTTAGATTCAGATTTAACCTTAGGATCATCAAGTCACCTTTTCAAGATCATGGCTTCCAGGTCGTGGCGAGGCACAGAGACCTTCTTTGATCGGAACAATGACCACTTCCTTAGACAAAGTCATTTTCAAGAAAATAGAGACTTGACTTACCTAAGACCACTTCCTGGTCTAACTAGTCTAGGATACAGCGAGGTAGCTTCAGCTAGTTCCGCTCGGTCAAGTGCACCAAACTAGATACGCCTTATCTAGCTCGAATACACAAGACTCCGCTTTCCTAGCATACTATCATCTCGCCGTGTCCTGGTACTATGTTATCAAGTATTGACGAGTTATAGTCCTATCTAACCATTCTAAAAAGGAAAATCAAACTAAATAAAAAAACCTAAGCATGCAATTTCTAGGTTAAAACACAAACAAGTTTCGTACTAGCTCCCCCTGGACCGTTGAATCGATTCAGTCTCTCCACATAGTGGATTTGGTCCTTGGGAACCCAGTACTGGTTCGATCCTAAGTTTGAAATTAAGGTGGTCTTAGGGACCCATGCTTGGACATATTTTTTATATCGACTTACAATCGACATATACGACTTGTTGGTCGTATTTGAGCTAAACCCTAGCCCGGTCTTGTTGTACACGGCCCTTTGCGATCCAAGTAGGAGGTCAAGTCCTTTGGATCCCAAAGTAAACCTTTCCAACGTATTCCTAAGATCTTCGACTTGACTCTTCAAGAGTGAGTTCTCAACTTCGAGTTTTTCAACCCGAGTTGAGTCCTCCTCTTGAACTCGACTAGTCGAAGAGGTTAGGGAGACCTCGTGTTTGAGGAGTTTAACTTCCTCAACCAGGGTCTCGACCTTGGACTCTGACTTATCTAACTTTCTAGTTAAAAACTTAATTGCACTATAAAGCGTACTAATTAGAGATCGACTTACCTTGAGTGTATCTTTTTAACCGGATGCGTATCCGTGGCTTGTCTTGAATAGCGCTTCGCAGTCCGACTCGTCTTCGGTTTTCGATTCATGTTCCGATTTCGACTCCGTCTCCGATTCAACCGGTTTAGCCATGAGGACTCGATCATCGTCTTCTTCCTCGGACGCTTCTTCCATGTAGCATTGAGTGCCTTTTTGTATTTTGGTGCTTTGCTTTTGAGCTTTGGGCATTCGGACTTGATGTGTCCAAACCTGTTGCATTCGTAACACCTAATATTAGAACTTTTAGGCTTACCTTCGTTGGGTCGAGTGATGGTTCACTTTCGGCCCTTGACTATCCTCCAAACTAGGTTGACTAGTTCGGCCTCCATTTCCGGGTCGACCTCCGAATCGGACTTATCCTCTTCTTCCTTCGGGGGTGGCTTGCTTGCGGTTTTCTTCCTTGAACCTGCAAAAAGTGCTATACCCTTCTCGGGTTCCGAGTTAGACTGCTCATGAAGTTCAAAATTAGAAAATAGTTCATCTAACCTAAGTTTCGAAAGATCCTTGGAGACCTTGTAGGCATCGACCATGGATGCCCACAAGGTAGTCCTCGAAAAGGAGTTTAGGACATACCTTATAAGGTCGCAGTTTTCGACCTTTTGCCCGATCGCGTGTAGATTGTTGACTATGTCTTGGACGCGGCGTTGCGCGCTGCACTGTGTTCCTGCATTTTTAGATTATATAGTTTATTAGATAAAAGATCACGCTTACATACCTTGGCTTTATCGATCCCTTCGTGTAGCTCCACTAGCTTTGTCCAAAGGTCCTTTGCGCTTATGAAGGGGCCGATGCGATTTAGCTCCTCCTTGGATAAACCGCATTGGAGAATTTGAGTTGCCTTGGCATCGGCTTCGACTTGTCGTTTTGTCGCAATGGTCCATTGGTCATAACACAAGGATTCACCCACTTCGTTAGTCGGAAGTGTGAAACCCGTTTGGATTATGATCCACATCTCGATTTGGGTTTTGAGAAAGCATTCCATCCGACCTTTCCAGTAACGGAAATCATCTCCGTTGTAAAACGGAGGTCGGACGCTGCTAAAACCCTCGAGATGGGCCATTTGGAAGGGAAACTTTGCACAAAAAATACAAAAAAAACACGAAAAAGGTTCCAAGACTTCGTCTTGGATTAGTAATGTAGGAAATGAAAAGAACCAAAAGGAATAAACAAGAAATAACCAACTAAAATAAAAGATGAGCACTTACAACCTTCGATGTCCCAGAAATGGTACTAAACGATGGTTTTTGGGGATGAAGACAGCTTGTTACGAGGGTTTACCCTCGTAAGAAGTGTAGATCTCTCCGAGAGCTTCGTTTTGGTAGGTAGCCCGTGTCGTGGGTCAACTTGTACGAAAAGTTATGCCCGTTTGACCGTCGGCTACTCCAAAAGCGAATACTTGCAAAACAAAACCAAACGAAGAGTACCAAGACTTCGTCTTGGATTAGTAGTGCGGGAGAAAAATTTAAACGAACGAAAAACAAATCTGTAAAAAATGTTAGATTGGTGGTTTCACCAAATCTAAGCGCCCTCGGCTCTGATACCAATTGTTGGATCGAAGCGGATCGCTAGAGGGGGGGTGAATAGCGATAAAACCTTTTTTTTTGTTCGTTCGTTAAAACTCGAGTAGATAATTAATTTGCAGCAGAAAGATAAGTAATAAATAAAATGAGACAAATATTTTTACTTGGTTCGTAGCCTTCGACTACTACTCCAAGGCCCTAGTGATCCTTGATCACGCACGGAGGGCAATTCACTAAAAACACTCCTCCTCGTTGGAGGTAGGAGTTTGACGATTACAAAAAGCCTTCGAAAGAAAAGATAGAGAGAAAAACCCTCTCTTCTATTAATGTAAAGTGCAATGATAGAAAACCTCGATTAATAAAAGGAATTGCAATATTTAAAGAGACGACAAATTAAAATATCAACAACTAAAGAGTAGAAACTGATCCTTGGCTGGTTGAACTGATTTTCAGACTTTTCGACTGTAATAAAGAGTTAGCTCGAAATATAAGTGAATTCGACGGCCACTTGCCATCCGATCTCAACATAGACCTTCCATGGGAAGTCTTGGTCGGATCGTCGCCTAAGGATGTCCCCGTATGGAGGACTCGACCTTACTTACGCTCGCTCACACGAGCTTACCTCAACATTTACCTTTGAAGCCTTGCTTTCGGTCTCCACCTGATTCCTTCGGCTCCCTTCGAAGTCCTCCCGGTGTCGCCCGACCACTACGGTTCTCTCCGAGTGTCACTGACCTTCGGCTTAGCTTAGCATTTCTGCATACTTGATTCAGCTCGTGAGATAATGATATGAGCTTAACTTTGTATCGTTTGCTATAATCAAAACTCAGGTTCGACTTAGGTGCCTACTGCACCAACATAAATAACCAATTTACTTTTAATAAATTTATGTTATTTATCTCATTTTAAATTATATTATTAAAAATCATTTTAATTTTTAATTATTTTTTTTCGATATATTACATCTGATGCCTTATTCTTCTTCACGGACTCAAGATAAATCTTGCAGTTTCTTCGCCAATGGCCCTCCTTGCCACAATGATGGCAAGTGCCCTTTTGAGCTGGTTCTGCCTTTTTAGCTTTTTTCTTCTTCCCCTTATGTTGTTCCTTTGACTTCCTCTTAGAACCTTTCTTCGAGGAATCAACTAACAGCACCGTACCCTGCTCATGCTTCACAGAAGGCTCCACAGTCTTCAGCATGTTGAGCAGTACCACAGATGAACCTTCTTGCATCTCAGAGGTGAAGAGGAGCTTGTAGACTTCGAATCTTTCAGATCTCACTTGCTCATCAAAAAACTCATAAAGATGAAAGACTATAGTATGAGCATCCATATGCTCATGCTGCTTCCGTAGCTCGGGTACCATCGTGGCTAGCATGATGCAACTCACTAGTTCAGAATCACTCACATGTTTCTGATAGGCCAACAATTGGTCCAGAGTTGCGTCATCACTAGGGCGGGCGGGAAGAGGCTCTTCGAGGACATACACAAGTTTTTTCGCCTTGAGAACAATTCTCAAGCTTCTAAGCTAGTCCAAGAAGTTCGACCCAGTCAATTTATTCGAATTCAAAAATATAGCGCAAATTCAAAGACATCATGATCAATCAATTAACCTAGAAATACAAAATTGAGCATATATGAGAAAGATGGGAAAATGCATCAACATACATTTATAAATCCCATTCATTTTTTGAATTTTAAAATCCCAAAATCACTTCGGGAGATCGTAGGTCCATTTCCGAATGGGCTGATATCCAACATAGATATGAACAACCTTGGAGAGAGTCCAACAAGCCATTCATAGCTATAATGGTAGGTATCAAGTATACCGATTGCATATCACATATATGCAACTATCACAATGTGCTATCAACTAATTGAATGTTCACACATACATCGGGTTGTTAACTCATTAACAAGTATGCATCATATGCATAACACCCAACTTCACCTCCCTTCACATCGACCTTGGAGAGAGTCCAACAAGCTGATGCTCCAGGTTCAAGCCAACCCATTAATCGAGAAATAGTTTTAATATGGTTAGAGCGCATTCAACCAATTAGCCCGGCTTTGAGAGAGTCCAACAACCAAAGCTAACGATTGACCTCTGACTCTTACCATATTAGTATTAAACTATTCCATGGTTTGAATATGTTCGGGTTCGAGCCAGGCTTGGAGAGAGTCCAACAACCCAAATAAGAAACATAACCCAACAACCCAAACAAGAAACAGAACCCTAGTTCCAACCATATTAATGGAAGATGTAGGCTTTAATATTGTGTAAGAGTTTTAATTTCTCATCCTCTTTGCATGTAAATAACTATTATCTACATGGCATGACATACATGACGTACATCTACATGTCACGACACGCATGACATAATGATATGCATCTAATGCAATTACATGACATACAATTATGACATGTACAATTATTTCCTTATATGTCATAACTATTTATGGAAATAAAATATGTTTGAGATTTGATTCCCCAAATCAAATCATGATTAAATTAGGAAAAAAATTTCCAAATCTAATTACATATTTTATTTATAGAAAGTTTTAATTAAGGAAAGTCAAATTTAATTTAGGAAAAAAATTTCCTAAATTGTCAAAATTATTTATGGAAATAAAATATGTTTTAGATTTGATTCCCAAATCAAATCATGATTAAATTAGGAAACAAATTTTCAAATCTAATCACATATTTTATTTATGGAAAGTGTTAATTTCAATAAATACTTCTAAACTTTCCAAAATTAGAAAATTTCCATAAATACTTCTAAACATTCCAAAAGTAGAGAATTTTCATAAATACAATTATGACTATTGCAAAACAATTTTACGATTATGTTGAAACATAACCTGGGCTCTGATACCAATGTTGGGTTTTCGGCACCGCGGCGAGTGTGTGTTTGAACATGTTTCGTAAACATGTGCACAACGGAAGAATTAAAAAGCAATAAATCTTATTTATTACAAAACAAATATCACACACATGCATAGTACAAAATGTGTAGATATAATTGCAGTTTCAAATTTTGCAATAAAAGGAAATTACGCTAGTTATATCTGACGTATCACGTGCAGCGGGAATGACATCAACCGGAGCAACTCTCGCTAGAATTGCCTCTATCCGTATCCACGCCGAGTACCGTCGGGATAGCTTCACCAAGCTACAAGCCTCATCTTCGTAGGAGTCACTAGCCTCGCGTCGAAGACGATGTGATCGAGAGAAGATCACAATCCGAATTAAAATTCGGATGCAAAACGAGTCCCCAAAAACTCGCTTCTCCGAAAAGGTATTTGTCAATCGATTGACGAATCCTTAGTCCTCCACCTATGAGGATTACCGGAGATCCAATCCCCAGTAAGGAAGTCACTGTCGGAGCTCCAAATGTTGTCCAAATGACGCTCTGACAAGAAGAAAATAAGTTGTCCAAAAACTGGACAACTTGGTGGAGGACTTGGCACCGGCCCAAGGAGATGGTCAGCTAATCCTTGATCGCCGGAACCAAGGTGGGTCGCCGGAGGAGTGGCCGACAATAGATGGACGCCGACAGCTAGGGTGGACGTCGGCACACAAGGGCTGGGCGGCGTGGACTCCTTGGGCGGCAGCAAAGAGAAGAGATGGAGAGGAGAGGAAGAGTATTTCCAAAATAAATTTTGTGCTCTCCAAACCTCTAGTCGCGCTTTTATAGAGTGTGTGTTTTTTAACCATTAAGAAACCTTTTCCTTGGAGTTATTGGTTCCTAACCAAAACCCATTAACCCGCTCCAATAACTTAAGTTAAAATAAACCGAACCGAGTTGGTCAATTTTAAGTTAAAATGAACCGAACCAACTTTGGTTCATTCGTTTAAAACAAACCAAACCACTTTGGTTTATTTTCCACCATTGGATTAGAACCAAACCAATTTGGTTCATCCATCATGTCTTCATAAGAGTTGACCCATCCATGCTTCCGTTGCGACTGAAACGATTTCATGCTCGCTCCTTGTTTGGTCCAACCAAACCTTGTTTCTCTCGATCTGAGAATTTTATTCTCAAACTCATTTTAAATCCTTCGGATTACGCTCGTTGTGCGTGTGACCAAATAGGTTCCTGATTTATGTTGGTCATCTATAATTAACCATTAATTATAGAACGATGATGAGTGGCACCTAGTAATACATCATGATCCCCAATTAATCGAAAAATCAACGGTTGATTCTAGAACCATTTTTGAAACCCTTCAGCAGCTACAATGAATCGTGCCCTGTTCCCTTCACTCATCTTATACCCACTTGGTTCAGGACATGGTCTATAGTGTCAGTCCCTACTAGGCTAACTACGTCACACCTAGCCCAAGTATCATTTCCTCCTCCTACGGATTTTAGTTACTGCACATGTATCCAAGAGTACTTTACTTTAAACATGTAATGCTTTGGCCAAAGTGTTAAATATGGAAAATCTAAAATACTAAATTAAATGGCTAAAATTTAGGAAAAATAATCCTAGAAAATTACTTCAGGATTTTTGGAGAATTTTAGGAGTTTTTCCAGAATTTTTTTGGATTTAAACGGAGCATGTAAGAGATTTTTACGAGGATAAGAAAAACATGCTTTTAAAGGGCCTGTTTAGATTAGTTAATAGGAACCTAGGTTTTTACTTCCTAATTTCCCGATTTTTCTTCTCCGCGCGCCGCAGACAGTTCTTTTCTCTACGCCGTCTCTGCACGCCGCACCGGTCGCCTCTCCTTCCCCGCTGCACCTCCTCTTCTCGCGACGCCATTCACGCGCCGCCGTTCCTCAACTCCGCCGCCTTCTTTCCTACGTCGGCGCAGTCCACAGGCACACCAACGCCGCTACTCGAGCTCGCCCCGTCACTGTCGCCACGGGCTACATCCTCACCGTCGCGACCTACCCATTCCTCTCGCGATCTCTCCGACGTCTGCCCGCCCCTATTCTCTGCAAGAGACTGCCGACCACAGCTCGTTTCCTTCCTCACGGCAGGCGGCGGCGACCGGCCTTGACGGAGGCCACAGACGGGTCGACGGCGAGCACGCGCGGCAGGGAGGTGGCATCGGCGGCAGCTGCACCTTGTTCTGACCTAGGGCATGATTTCGGTTGGGTGCTCGTTTGGAACAAGAAATTTCCGTGGAAGCTAGGTAAGCTAGCGATCCTCTCCATGATCTTGGAAGAGAACTGTACCAAGCTGTGGGTTTCCTTTGGTTGAACAGGGATTGCGTTTGGACAGTGGGTCTTCCGGTGAATAGGGCAGAGTTGGGAGGAGTGTCGCCGGCGAGATTCTACCGGTAGCAAGGTAAGGGGCCGACCTTCTCCTTGATTTTTGGATGAGTTCTAAACCTAGTTGTGGATTTCTTATTTTGAGCTTGATCGGTGGTTTTGGGACAGTGATCGTGAGCGTCGGTTGCTCCGGTGAACAGCGGTTACACGAAAGGTTGATACCAGGGAGGTTCCAACCACTGGTATGCTCGATCTGCTTCTTTTTCCATGCTATGGTTAATTTTTGTTATCTGGGGTTGGAGGTTTGATCTGTGGAGTGGGTTGCGAATTGGGATTTTGTGAATTTTGGTTGGCCGATTGAGCCGGCTGTGAAGTGGAGTGTGGGTTGGCTGTGAAAGGGTTGCCGATGGTTTGGTATTGGCCGGAGCTTGGTAAGCTTGATTTATCTTCTCTTTTTATTAGCTGTAAATTGATAGATTATGGGATGTTGGTTGTGTTGTTTTGATTGGAGTGTTGAACGACTATGCACGGATGTGTGTATGATGGGTTGTTGATTTCGGTGTGAGGTTGATCGGTTCTGTAATTATTTATGGAGGATTGATTAAGTTAAATGGGATAACTAGATCAATCTAGTTGACCGAGATTTTATTAAGCATTTGGGTTAATTGGTTTAAGTCTGAAATCGATTTAGGATTCGATTTGACAGTGGATCGTATTTTAGTGCTTAACAACAGTTATGTTGTATGCAGGTTTCGGTCACGAGGCAGGTCCCAGGTCGTGATGATTTCATTCTTGCGGACATTTTTATTCAGGCGGGTATTTTGACTTATCTCCTAGATACAGTCATGTTAATATTCTAGTTAGGATAGCTTGCAATAATTTTCATGTTTATATGCCTAGTATGTTTTTGTGCCTACTAGATACATGCATTTGATCGGTATGATTATATCTTCCCTGTTTTATTTGGATCATCTTTACTTGGATCATAGATATGCACTTATTGATTGTGCATATTATTCGGATAGGTATTTTTAGTTGGATTTACATGCTTTAGTATCATGCACCATCTTGCATGATTGCATGCTGGCTGGACGGGGTTCCTTTATAGTTGAGCCCGCAGCCAGTTACATGGCCTACACACACTACCACTCATGGGTTAGTGGTACATCAGGAGGGTGTGTGCAGTTGCTCTGTCAGGCTCCGCTGGTCCGCTCATGGATAGCGATGAGGTAGCGTGGTAGCGGGCAGGGATCCCTCCTCTGGTCTATGACACCGGGAGATGAGAGCTTAGCTCCCCCACTCTGTTTGGGGCAGGAGGATAGGTGTACTCACAAGATCTCGCCCACTCGGCCACTCGAGAATGTGATGGCAGAGTGCACAATTGTCATAGCCCTACCCACTCGGCTTCACCATCGCGTGTGAGGCGGCTGACTAGCGTCAGGGGTGACTATGTCATTTGCACGGCATTTGCACGGATCGCATTTGTATTGTGTTTGCTGCATTATTTTATTGATGCCTTGGATGTTGCATATGATTGTCATGCATACAGGATTCATATTCGTATATGGTGATGACTTTATCTCTTATAGTAGGGCACATGTTCCTATATCAAGGTAGGAGATTCAGGTAAGTACAGTCCTTTTGCATTTATTTCTTGCTTACCCTATATGTGAGACTGTACTGGCATGATTTTTATTGTTAGCTATATCTTACTTTGCATATCGACTATACCCGCTGAGTTCTTTGAACTTACCCCGTTGATTTATATCTATTTCAGGATGAAGCTGTCAGGAGAGTCCAGCTGTCAAACCCCACTCGTCGTGAAAGTTCTATTTGTTGTGTTTACGGTTTTGGATATTTTGATTAGAAGACATGTTTAGGATTGGAGTTGGATATTTGTATTCGTGGATTTTTTATTGTCCTTATGGACCTTTATTCGGTTTTGTTTCGATTGGATTTGGTTCGGTATTCCTGCCCAGATGGCAGAAGAGGTAAGTCTAGTTTTGTGGACTGGTTACCATTTATTGTGATAGTTGGCCAGAGGCCTATTTTATTACCTGCGTGTGTGTTTGGATTTTGGTTGTGTTGACCGATGTATAGTGGCCGTGTAGGCCTTGTATGAAAATTGGTATTGTCACCCGTACAGGGGAGATGCTACCGGATTTTTGTCTGGTTGGGGAGGCTCAGTTGCTAGGACCCCAGAGAGCTCAACATGAGACAGAGTTGGTCTGTACGATCAGACGAAGGGTGGCAGAGGCGCAGGATCGGCAGAAGAGTTATGTAGATCGGAGACGGAGACCTTTAGAGTTCTCTATTGGTGGTCATGTATTTCTGCGAATCTCACCCACGAAAGGAGTGAAGAGATTTGGTCTCCGTGATAAGCTAGCTCCTAGGTACATGGGTCCATTTGAGATTTTGGAGAGGATCAAAGCAGTCGCTTACTACCTAGTGCTACCACCGTCCTTGGCTGGTATTCATGATGTGTGTCATGTGTCCAGGCTCAGGAAGAATGTGTCAGACCCTACACATATTCTGTCAGATATGTCAGGTTCCATTCAACCTGATGCTAGTTACGAAGAGGTTCTGGTACGAATTTTGGATCACAAGGAACGATAATTGCGAAACAAGATTTTGCAACTTGTCAAGGTCGGGTGGAGTCACCACATCGATGAGGAGGCTACTTGGTAGCTTGAGGAAAAGATCAGAGTTGAATACCCCCACCTGTTTACTTAAGGTACGTGAGATATATATTCAGTACTTGTGGTATCTCTTACTCATTATGCATTTGAGTAGGAAATTTGGGGACCAAATTTTTATTAGTGGGGGAGAATGTTAAATACAGAAAATCTAAAATACTAAATTAAATTGCTAAAATTTAGGAAAAATAATCCAGGGAAATTACTTCGGGATTTTTGGAGAATTTTAGGAGTTTTTTCAGAATTTTTCTGGATTTAAACGGAGCATGTAAGAGATTTTTACGAGGATAAGAAAAATAGGCTTTTAAAGGGCCTGTTTAGATTAGTTAATAGGAACCTAGGCTTTAACTTCCTAATTTCCTAATTTTTCTTCTCCGCGTGCCGCAGACAGTTCTTTTCTCTATGTCGTCTCTGCACGTCGCACCGGCCGCCTCTCCTTCCCCGCCGCACCTCCTCTTCTCGCGACGCCATTCACGCGTCGCCGTTCCTCAACTCCGCCGCCTTCTTCCCTGCGTCGGCGCAGTCCACAGGCACACCAACGCCGCTGCTTGAGTTCGCCCCGTCACTGTCGCCACGGGCTACATCCTCACCGTCGCGACCTACCCATTCCTCTCGCAATCTCTCCGACGTCTGCCCGCCCCTATTCTTTGCAAGAGACTGCCGACCACAGCTCGTTTCCTTCCTCGCGGCAGGCGGCGGCGACCGGCCTTGACGGAGGCCACAGACGGGTCGACGGGGAGCACGCGCGGCAGGGAGGTGGCATCGGCGGCAGCTGCACCTTGTTCTGACCTAGGGCATGATTTCGGTTGGGTGCTCGTTTGGAACAAGAAATTTCCGCGGAAGCTAGGTAAGCTAGCGATCCTCTCCTTGATCTTGGAAGAGAACTGTACCAAGCTGTGGATTTCCTTTGGTTGAACAGGGATTGCGTTTGGACAGTGGGTCTTCTGGCGAATAGGGCAGAGTTGGGAAGAGTGTCGCCGGCGAGATTCTACCGGTAGCAAGGTAAGGGGCCGACCTTCTCCTTGATTTTTGGATGAGTTCTAAACCTAGTTGTGGATTTCTTGTTTTGAGCTTGATCGGTGGTTTTGGGACAGTGATCGTGAGCGTCGGTTGCTCCGGTGAACAGCGGTTACACGGAAGGTTGATACCGGGGAGGTTCCAACCGCTGATAAGCTCGATCTACTTCTTTTTCCATGCTGTGGTTAATTTTTGTTATCTGGGGTTAGAGGTTTGATCTGTGGAGTGGGCTAAGAATTGGGATTTTGTGAATTTAGGTTGGCCGATTGAGCCGGCTATGAAGTGGAGTGTGGGTTGGCTGTGAAAGGGTTGCCGATGGTTTGGTATTGGCCGGAGCTTGGTAAGTTTGATTTATCTTCTCTTTTTATTAGCTACTATAACTGAAACTCTTCTTTATACACTTGCTTATGAACAGTATTAGTAATAGGACATTCTTCAATAGTTTCTGCAGTTACGAAAAATGATAATTTGAATTGTCTTGGTAAAAGTGTTTATGTTGGTATTACACCAGTTTCTTAAAATGATGCAAAAAGGATTGATACAAGCAGCAGAAAGTACAAGTCTTTAGATGTGTATATTGACCCTTTTCTATGTTTGCAATTAAGTACTCGCGTGGGGCATTGCAATGGTAACAAATATAATAGATTTTGGTGAGCACTTAGTGCTGATGAGGTACTTCAAATACTGTGCTTGTAATAGTTGGTGTGCCTGCATAGTATCTACTTATCATGCCAAGAGGATGACACAATCACCAAACCAACTTGATAAAATGTTAATGCTAGTTAGTTGAAATGGCCATGCCAATTCTTCTGCATTTAGTTCCCATAAAAATGGTTGATCTCTAAAATTCTATGATAAAGTACAATAGTTTACATATCCCATGAGAAAAATATATCATAGATTGACTGCATAAATATTAGATTCGTACTGAAGTTTTTCTTTAATCAACTTATAATTCTCTTTTGTCTATGGAAGCCATTTCCTCTATGTATAAGGTACTGCAAAAAATGTTGTGACGGCTACAGCCCACAGCCTTATACAATGTTGAAATCCATTTGGTTGCATTTGGATTTGTAGGAGATTGTTTCAGTTTTGTATTTAAAAAAGTGCTATGCCTACAGCCCTATACAATATATGCATGGGTTGTTGATTGGAGTGTTGAACGACTATACATGGATGTGTGTATGATGGGTTGTTGATTTCAGTGTGAGGTTGATCGGTTCTGTAATTATTTATGGAGGATTGATTAAGTTAAATGGGATACTAAATCAATCTAGTTGACCGAGATTTTATTAAGCATTTGGGTTAATTGGTTTAAGTCCGAAATCGGCTTAGGATTCGATTTGATAGTGGATCGTATTTTAGTGCTTAACAATAATTATGTTGTATGCAGGTTTCGGTCACGAGGTAGGTCCCCGATCGTGACGATTTCATTCTTGCGGACATTTTTATTCAAGCGGGTATTTTGATTTATCTCCTAGATACAGTCATGTTGATATGCTAGTTAGGATAGCTTGCAATAATTTTCATGTTTATATGCCTAGTATGTTTTTGTGCCTACTAGATACATGCATTTGATCGGTATGATTATATCTTCCCTGTTTTATTTGGATCATCGTTACTTGGATCATAGATATGCACTTATTGATTGTGCATATTATTCGGATAGGTATTTTTAGTTGGATTTACATGCTTTAGTATCATGCACCATCTTGCATGATTGCATGCTGGCTGGACGGGGTTCCTTTATAGTTGAGCCCGCAGCCAGTTACATGGCCTGCACACACTGCCACTCATGGGTTAGTGGTACATCAGGAGGGTGTGTGCAGTTTCTCTGTCAGGCTCCGCTGGTCTGCTCATTGGTAGCGATGAGACAGCGTGGTAGCGGGCAGGGATCCCTCCTCTGGTCTATGACACCGGGAGATGAGAGCTTAGCTCCCCCACTCTGTTTGGGGTAGGAGGATAGGTGTACTCCGACAGCATCCTGTCCACTCGGTCACTCAGGAGCAGTGATGGCAGAGTACACAGTGATCATAGCCCTACCCACTCGGCTTCACCATCGCGTGTGAGGCGGCTGACTGGCGTCAGGGGTGACTATGTCATTTGCACGGCATGCACTTTGCACGGATCGCATTTGTATTGTGTTTGCTGTATTATTTTATTGATGCCTTGGATGTTGCATATGATTGTCATGCATACAGGATTCATATTCGTATATGGTGTTGACTTTATCTCTTATAGTAGGGCACATATTCCTATATCAGGGTAGGAGATTCAGGTGAGTACAATCCTTTTACATTTATTTCTTGCTTACCCTATATGTGAGACTGTACTGACATGATTTTTATTGTTAGCTATATCTTACTTTGCATATCGACTATACCCGCTGAGTTCTTTGAACTTACCCCATTGATTTATATCTATTTCAGGATGAAGCTATCAGGAGAGTCCAGCTGTCAAACCCCACTCGCCGTGAAAGTTCTATTTGTTGTGTTTACGGTTTTGGATATTTTGATTAGAAGACATGTTTAGGATTGGAGTTAAATATTTGTATTCGTGGATTTTTTATTGTCCTTATGGACCTTTATTCAGTTTTGTTTCGATTGGATTTGGTTCGGTATTCCTGCCCAGATGGCAGAAGGGGTAAATCTAGTTTTGTGGACCGGTTACCATTTACTGTGATAGTTGGCCAGAGGCCTATTTTATTACCTGCGTGTGTGTTTGGATTCCGGTCGTGTTGACCGATGTATAGTGGTCGTGTAGGTCTTGTATGAAAATTGGTATTGTCACCCGTACAGAGGAGATGCTGTCAGATTTTTGTCTGGCGGAAACTCCCTCGGGGCGTGACACAAAGACTTTAGTAACAATCCAACGAGAGGCCATGGGTATACATCTCCTCGCAAGGAGTGGTGAATCCTTTATAGGCTATTCAAACACCTTCGGCCACTTAGACTTATACCCAATCATCCCGGGTCTACATCTTCTCAGATATGTTTGCTTAAGATGTCAAAGCATAAGTCTTCATAACCAAGATGACTTAAATACACCAAGTCAAAGGAACATCGCACTTAAACTGCAGTAAGAACTTCATTGACATATCCATATATGCAGAGAACCATATGAAGTCTTACAGTTGGTCACTCCAATGAACTAGTTACCATAATTAGCATCCACGATTAACTCTGGACATCACAATGTCTCCAGCTAGTGAGAATTAGCTGCTTGGATACACCAAAGAGTATACCTTGTGCTAGTCTCGAAAGAATTGATGGTGTACAAATCCATCAATTCATCGACTAGGGATAATTCCAATACATCACAATTACATATGTAGAGATACTCACTAGTTGTGATCCAATCATAAATTCTCTCATGCTGTGAATTGTATTGTGGACATTCAGTAAATGAGTTTAAGATCTAATCAAATACATGAAAATATGTATACTCAAATAGTGATTGCCTTAGGACAAATGGTTTAAACATAAGGCGATTGCCTTAGGACACCTCTCATATATAACTAACAAAAATTACTTTTAACCCTTGAATAGATGCATCTGTATATAGTACGAATCCATCCTCTCTAGAGGGAATAACTACGACTGGAGCACTCACCAATCTTTTCTAAGCTCCTAAAAACTTACTTCACAAGCTTTAAACCAAATAAATTTAACTTCTTTTCTAGTCAATTGAGTCAAAGACACAACAATCCTAGAAAACCCTTTCACAAATCTCCAATAATAGCCAGTTAGTCCAAGAAAATTGTGAATTTCCTATACTAATTTTGGTTATTCCCATTTGACAATTGCTTCAATTTTTTGAGGGTCTATTAAAATCTCATTGCTAGAAACTACATGAACAAGAAATCCTATGGAAGTAAGCCAAAATGTATATTTATTGAACTTTACATACATGAATCCCTTTCGTAAATACATTCAAAACCATTCTAAGATGTTCACGCTCCTCCTCTAATCAAGAATATACCAAAATAGCATCAATAAAAATAGTTATAAAATGATCTAGATATTCCAAGAATACTTGATTCATCAAATCCATAAAGGTTGCAGGAGCATTAATAAGTCCAAATGACATTCCAAAAACTCGTAATGTCCATCCCGAGTATGAAGGACAGTATTTTGTATATTTGTATCTCTAATCCATAGTTGATGATAGTTTAATCTCAGATTAATCTTCAAGTATACACATGTGCCTCTAAACTGATTAAATAAATCATCTATCCTAGGTAGAGGGTACTTGTATTGGTGAATAGAGAATTTAATAGTCTATAATCAATGCAAAGCCTTAATGATCTATCTTTTCTCTTAATGAAAAGAACTAGAGCACCCCAAGGGGAAATGCTAGGATGAATAAACTCTTGTCTAGTAATACTTGGAGTTGCACATTTAATTCTTCAAATTCTGTTGGTGGCATCTGATATGGTGCTTTCGATATTAGGGTTGTACCAGGAAGTAACTTGATGGCAAACTCTACTTGTCGTCGAGGTGGTAAACTAGAGAGTTTTTTCAGAAACACATCCAGATACTCTTAGATCTGTGGACATCGAAAGACTATGTTGAACTATCTACATTAACACTTACTAAAGATAGAAGATATCTCTTGCATTCCCTAGCTAACAATTATTGAGTTTGGAGAGCCGAGATAATAGATATTCCTCGATCACTTATCCCAACAAATTCCCATAATGGCGGGTTTGAGGGTTTGAAAGTCACCACCTTATCTTGATAATTGATGGTGGTATGATATATTGACAACCAATTTATACCCAAAATAATATTGAATTCACACTACAACAAAAATGCTAAAATACAACACCACAAAGACAACTATTTTAGGATAAACCATTGTGATTTTGGTAAAAGACAATGGTTT
Organism: Wurfbainia villosa; assembly: GCA_025175895.1. Classification (NCBI taxonomy): domain Eukaryota; kingdom Viridiplantae; phylum Streptophyta; class Magnoliopsida; order Zingiberales; family Zingiberaceae; genus Wurfbainia; species Wurfbainia villosa. Next base: position 130,177 of record JAKLTH010000054.1, on the reverse strand, counting down.
TTGATAAAACTGTTGTCTTTGAGTGCCCATATAATACAAAAGACAACGGTTTTATACTATCCGTTGTCGTTGAGCATATTTTTTTTAAATCAACAATGCATTTTATAACGGTTTTTTAGAATTGTTGTCTTTAACAATTTTTTTTTATCTTAACAATAGTTGGGATAACGATGCAATCAACCGTTGTCCATGAGAATATTTTCGTAATATTTGGTACAATGGTAAAAAATTATTGTTGTTGTGATAATAATACGACGGTTTTAAACCGTTGTCAATGAAATTTTAATGATGTAATTAAATTAGGAGAAATACAACATAATTCGTTAATAATAATTATTAATTTTAAAATATTTTTAAAACAAATAAAAATTATTATTATTCTTATTAATACTATATTTTTTTAAAATTATTGGAAATAATAAGTTTTTTTTTAAAAAAAATATAAATATATAAGATTGCAAAAATAAAATAAAATTATTTAACCAATAATAAATTTTAATGTATTACAAAATTTAAATTATGGTATTTAAATTATATATAAGGAATAATATATATATATATATACCCAAACCCTATTTCACATTTCTCCCCTGCGCTCTCAGCTTCTCGCCACCCGCGCTACCGAAGCCGCCGTTCGTCGCCCACTCTTCTCGATTCTCTCTGCAAGAGTGCAAGGCATGCCGATCTCTGCTCATGAAGTCATCGTCTCATATTCTCCATTCAAGAGCTCCCTTGTGCAAGCCCTCGCCAGCCTCGCTAGACCTAGACAACACAAGCGCACAAGATCTCGAGTTGAGGATGTCGTTGCGACTCCGAGCGCTGTCAATCCATCGCTTTCTCTCCCACTTTGTGAGCTTCACCTCCTAGCCATCCTCTTCTCTAGCAGAAGCTTCCTTTTCCCCTTTGGTGCAGGCAGTGACATCCCCCTCGGTTTATTTGTTACGAGAAGAAAATTAAGAGCGTTATGGGTCATTCGTGTTGTTTCCTAATGACGAGCAGCAGCCATAAGGTGAGCAATACGCAGTGATAGTGGTGAGGATCATTTGGCAGAAAATCACAGCATTTAGGAGAGTCCTACGAAACAAGGCATCACCAGTTGGTACCCACAGAGTGTAGGATTCCCTAAGGCGAACCCGTGTGATCTGAATCTTCAACAAGGTGGAGGTTTTCTTGCTTGTTTCAGTATATTCATCTTGTGCATAATTAAATATAGAACATTGATGATATTAGGTAACTATGTTACTATTTTCAGAGAGTAAATTATTAATGGTTTGCTTGATTATGAAATGGAGAATAAATAGATATATTGCAGGGATAAATACTGCAACTTAAGGAATAAATGGAGAATAGTTTATTTTACCCATTGCGACTTATCTTTTAGTTGTGACTTATCTTTATTTTATATAAAGATGAAGGAGGAAAATAAACTGGAGATGTTTAGATTTGTGGATCCATATGTTGTTGGGTGTCACTTCACATTAGTTGATAAGAGGGCCCTTGGTTTGACAGCTAGGTTGAATGACACACCAACAAACCAACTAGTTTTGGTTCCAGTTAACATAGGGTGTATAAAACAGAGGTGAAACACTCATTTTTTACTTTGATAAACACTTTCTTAACTACATGCATTAATATTGTGTATATATGTAGTTTCCATTGGATTTTGACGGTCATCGATCCACACAAAGAGGTTGTTTCATTGTTGGATCCTCTCGGTCAGCATAATCGTGTTGAGACTTAGAAGAATGTTGTGAATATGTAAGTTTTAGTAGAAAAATGTTGTGAATATTTATTATAATTTTTTTATATATACTAGATGCACTAAAAGTCTATAATCTCTTATGTTTTTATGAAGGACCTTGAAATTGTTCAACACAGAGATTGACAAGCACGGGAAAGAAACAACCTTTGTGGGAAATAGTCAAAGTATGTTTTACATTGTGGGGAGCTTATATAATTTGAGGAGTAATTATTTAGTGACATTTTTGTTAAAGTAGATGTGAGACTAAACAAAAAGACAATATCGTAGTAGAGGAGAGCTGAATAAGAAGACAATTTTTTATTTGCTCTTCATGTACGTAAAGGATGACACAATGCCCAATTTATATTACTCTACATGGATATTTTTTTTTCTTATAAAGTCTCGAATTTTCTTAACTCCTAGTTTCTTATAAACTCTAGAATATTTTGGCTAACTCTGTTAGAAGACGAGGGTAATATGATAGTGTGTGGATATTTTCCTATAAAGGTGATGAATTGGTAGTTTTTTTGTCTTTTGAAACAAGTTTATTATTTCCTTCTTGTTTTGTCAATTTCATATATTAAATCTAGCATCAACTTAGCCGTTCATTTATATTTCCATGCGTCAATTATTCTTTATGTAACTTTTCCTTTGTATAGATATTTAGTTAGCTCAAAATCTACGTTAGTTAAGTTTGGGTCAGCCAATTGATGTTTCATATATGTCCATATGTGATATGTAGTTATGCGACCATGTGTATGCATATGTGGTTGCATTAAGTCATTAAGCTTCTTCAATTCATTAATTCTATCGTACTTCCCTTTGTGCTATCACTTGTAATTACTAATATATGTATCTTTATTTTCATTTAATGATGAGTGATTTGACAAATTTTTCCAGATATAGTGCAAGCACATTTCTATATGCTCTTCTGTCTTTACATATTAAATTTCTACTTCTTTGTGTAACACTTTCCCTCTAATAAAGTGAGAGCACATTTCTATATGCTTTGTTTTGCATGATAAAGTGGATTCTCTATCAAACGTACTGCTAATTGATGAGTACAATAAAGTGGTATTGCATTATCTATACTTTAATGTATTTTCTTTAATAATTCTTTTAATCATATACTTTCTTATGTTATTTCTCGTTGAGAACAACTTTGTGAAAATCTCCGCATAACTATAATTTTTTTCATCACAGATTCTCCTTCAATCAGATGGAGTTCAATGCGATTATTTCATTTTGCGATATATGAGAGATATAATTGAAGGTGCCACATCCATTGACAAGGCTTCCTTTTGACCAATAGTAATATTAGACATATTTTTAAATTTTCTTATTGAAACATATTTGTAAAATGATTTGTGCAATTAATTATCACATAGTACTCAAAGTGTTTACATTTTCATTTATTTATTCACATGCAGTTTGCAAAATCTGTGATAGCTACAAAGGAAATTGATGAAGTACGTTCGGAGTGGACTGAATGCATACAAGATCACATATCTGATGATTAGGAAATTTAAGTGTATATACCTCTTTTGGTTAGATGTGGTAATCTATAAGTGTTTTGGTTATTATGCATAATACTTTTGGTGCAGTACTAAGCATATGGTGTGTAGTTGTTTTGCTACAAGTATTTTTTTATATATGTTTTTAAGAGTGATCATTTAAAATGGGATGATGTGAGTTTGTACTTTACATTGCTATAAGTGCGAGTGTATATGTGTTTTCTATAATTTTTTTTGATGTTGTTGTATGATTTTTATTAAAAATATAATACTAAATCGACAACGATTAATTGTTCTCTAGAGTAACAGTTGAGAAATGACAACGGTTAAAATAACAATGACAATACAAATGACATCGGTTAACAATCGTTGTCTATAACTCAAAAAATTATAATAAATCCATGCGTTGAGAAAAATAAGACGCTCAAAGACAATGGTTATAATCCGTTGTAATTTTAGTCGAAACACAACAGTGAAAAATCGTTGTCTATGACCTAAAAAATCCGTGGTAAATTGATGCATTGAGTAAAGTGGGGTGCTCAAAGACAACGGTTAAAAACCGTTGTCTTTTCCTTAAATCGACAATGATTTTTCAGCCTTGTCTTTGAGCAACCCACTTTTCTCAATGGGTCGATTTACCACGGATTTTTTGGATCATAGACAACGATTTTTCACCGTTGTCTTTTCGAATTTTTGTTGTAGTGTCAGTCATCTCTAATACCTACAGATCCACTGCAAGGATATGACTATCAAAATTCAAAGGGCAACTCTTGACCTCTTGATTTGATATCAACACTCCACTAGATAGTGTGATTACTACTAATTCATATGAGTTAGAAACCTCTCAATCTTGGCTATGAACTCAGAAGAAATAAAAAAATGCAAGCTATTAGTATTTATCAATATATCTACAAGAATATTGCAAACTAAATGGCACCTCGAATAACTGATTCTCCGGCTCGTTATGCCTCCTCGCAAGTTAAAACATATACATGTCCCATCTCAAAGCCTAAGTGTTGACCCCTCTGTGTAGAAGATAGTTGACTTTGGTCTTGTTATTATTAATGTGATTGTGTTGAAGATATGTTGTGGTAGAGGTGATAAGTATTGCTGAGATAGAGATAGTAAATGCTATTGGGGTGAAGGTAATACATACTACTATGGTGGAAGTGACAAATACTGTGGGAGTGAAAGTTCAAGAGGATACTTACTCTTCAATTGTGATTGCAAATGGTAAAGTTATTTATTATAAATAGACTGTGCGGATGGAGGGTTTCACTGCCGAATCGATTGAGATTTTTATGGTCCCCTATACTATCGAGACTATGGGGGTTGTGGTATAGGTCAACCTTACTGATTTTGAGATCCTATTGCTTGATGTTGTACTCTCAAGCTATACTCTCTACTCATATGTCCAGGCAACTTGTAGTAAAAATACATACTTTGATCTAGAGGACGCTCCATAGCTTTGTGATTTTGGGAACCACATTTAAAACACCTCAGGATGCTAGTTGAAACTTCAGGATTAGACATCTATCTCTAATGAGGTAATGGTGGATGAGCATATCCTTACAATATCTTAGCTACTTTTTGTGGTTGTAAAGGCTCTCTAGTCATGTCTTGACCACTAAGTCGATGACTTGACCCTATTGTCTAGAGTGTGAGGTTGGTCGACTTGCTTCCCTTTCCTATAAGATTTGCTGTTGAGTCATCTTAATAAATATAGCTCGATCAAGTGCCTCTTGGTATGTAGTAAGAGGGAACCCAACTAATCCAAATATATGGTGCAAGTCCCTGGGTAAACTGAAGCATATGGTCATAATCTCGAGCTACCAAATTTGGACAAAACTCAACAGGTCAGCTAAATTTTGCATTATACTCCATCATGCTTCAATCTCCCTTTTTGAGGTTCATAAATTCCTATCATTTATTAATACAAAATGTTGCAGGAAAATACTATCTCACGAATGCCTCTCTGAACAACTTCCAAGAGATAACCTGTTCCCCAAAGATAGTCTTTTGCATTTTCCACCAAGTGGTTGCTTGTCCCTGAAAATGATAGGCAGCTAACTCTATCTTCTCCATATCTAAGCAAGTCAAATATGCATAAGTACACTCGATATCTTTTAACCATCTATGCTCCAAGGGTCGGTGCCTCCATTGAATAATGTGAAACGATCTTTAGTTGAACTAGCAAGCAATGGAATACGAGCTTTATCCATAATATTGAATATTATGGGAATGATTGGTTTGACTACAGATGCTTTCGAAGGATAAAGGTGTACTTCAAGGTAACTACCAAGTCCAGCAATAAAATCGGTCTGAACTTCTGATATCATCTCAGATAGGGAAATGAGTGTCTGATCTAAACTATGATAAGCTCTTTGTGCACTAGAGGCATGCCGACGTGCACAACCATGACTTTGGCCACTACTACAATCACAACCTTGGCTGCAACTATAGACACGACTATTACCCTAACCCCAATCACCAGTAATTCCACCATGTGTCATTGCCTACAAAATCAAATAGAATTTCACAACCATTTATAATCAAAAGATTTAAAGCAATAAATAAAGGACTCCTAAATCTTATAGCTCAGAGATACAACTCGACTTACATTTAAATTCCTTTTTGTTCAAAAAAGAATCACCAAATTAGAAACAAAAAAAATCCAAAATGCAAAACTCACAAAAGAAATCGAAAACTAGGCTATGATACCACCTAAAACTATCACACCCCGAGGCTATTATTTCCCCTAACTAGGAGGTACCCTACTTAGTGACAATATATAATAAAAGAAATCTAAGAACCATATAATCCCAAAGTACTCAAATAATTTAATAAAATATCTATATTCATATAAATAATTTTTACTACAAAGACTGCAAAATCATATAGACAAAAGATTGATGATACAATATAAAATACATTAAAACAAAAACAAAACTAGGAAATCAGGAGATTGAGATCTCTGAGCAACTCTATATACAACAAAATCAATTGAAATATCAAAAGGATGCCTGTGTATGCAAAATTGAAGGTCAAAGAAAGCAGAAAATAAGTACAAGTTGCTAAGTGGATAATTAGGAAAGATGAGCATGAATTTAATCTTATTTAAGAGGTCAAAAATAAAGCAAGATGCAATTTTACTACTACACCTTTTAAGTATATATATCCATTTTTTAAAGTAGGAATTTAGAGTTACTGATTATTATTATTATCTATTTTTATCAACAAAGATGAATTTTTTACTTTTTATTATCTCATTTAACTAGCATATATAAATATCAATAACAATCTAAATGTGATAATTAAATAATAAGTGAATTACTGGAGGCAGTGTCCTCAGAGTATAATAACATCCTTTGATGTATGAGCTAAAAGCTCCCTCACTCACTGATGGAATCCAATAATAAATAGCAACATAGCATTGGAGCACAAGTAAATTCCGACCATGAGTGACTCACACTACCACAACTCATGTGAGTGGTCAAATACTTTGATATAAGACTAGGCTTAGAGTTTTCACTTTTAGTATTTCTCATTTGTATATTTAATAATTAATTTTAACTCTTTTATCATATATGTTCAAGTATAGATGTATATCTTAGGGAAATCTAAATGCCCCACCTAAATCAAGTCATTTAAGTAAAATTATAGAGTTTACATGTAAAAGTTATAAGTATTAATAGTATGATATACCAATAATAAGGAAGATCAAGAAATATAAATAAAATAACTATTAACTGAAAAATAATTTCATGGTATCCATTTTAATTTTTAAAATAACCCATCCCATTTTAATTCTCATAAGAAAATCACCAATAAAAGTGAAATTAATACTACTTATTTTGCCCTTTAGTGGTTTAATTGTTTAATAATCCATTTTACTATTTTAAGTATTACTTTAATCCCTAATTTTGAAAATAGTTATACAAATATAAGTAATTCATTTATCTATTTATTCTTGCATATGAAAATATAACATGAGCCAAAGGATAGAAATTTATCCACTTCTATATACAACAAAAGCTTTAAATCTTGATCAATTATCGAGCTCCACTTGAACTTGTACCTACAAAAAAATAGCATGGAAATAACTTAGAAACTTAAAATGATATCCAACAATAACGTTAATACAAGTTCTAAAAATAAATCAAAATTCAAAATCAATGGACCGATCTTGAGCCCATCACCTTAATTTAATTACATATTATATTCAAGATCCCTCTTACCATAGGATAGCAAAACCCTACCAACCACAACAAAACTCAAAGTCAATCGAACCCTTTATTGATCATCATACTAAAATACCCTTGTTAAACATGGGTATCAAGAGGTTTTGAAAATAGGAAAGTCAAAGAACTAGCTATGATTGATATGCTCCTCTCAATTTCGATAGCTCCAACCAACGAACACCAACAACAATGGTTGTTGTTATACTCCCATAAAATGAAAAGAAAAGAAAATGAGAGTAGTAGCTCAACTAATTTGATCAAGTTCTTATGTTTAACCATTTACTGAAAACCACAAGAAGAAATATTGTTATTGATATAAACTAAATATTATTGTGGTTGTTGTGATTTTACGAAAAAGAGAGAGAAACAAATGCAAGAATTGAATTTTCAAGTTGGAAGAGAGGAGAATCTTTTTCCCTCTTCACTCATGACCTCGGTGAGCTCCGGTGGCTGCAACTAAAAGACAAAAAAATAGTAAAGAAAGGCAAAATAAAGTAAAACGGGTCTGTTCTTATTGCGGAGGAAGAGAAACAACAATTTAGGGATGTTGTTTACTCGAAATCAAATGATAAAATAGCAAAAGAGAAAGAGGGGAAGAGAAAACCCTTTGTCCTCTTTGTTAGCGACCACAATTTATTTCGATGAGCCCTGACAACACGGAAGGATAGTCTGGGAAGAAAAAACTGCTGATGTTGGAGAGGTTAAGCTCTAGAAGAGAATTTTGTTGCTCCTCGTTGCTCCAGGTGGATTGTGCTCGTGTAGAGAGAAGGAAGAAAATCATAAGAAGAAAGACAGGCGGTGCGGGTTGCATATGTGGGAGTGGGACTATAAGTCCTCATACTTTGTTTTTTTTATAAAGTCCTAATACTTAACAAAAGATTATTAGCTATTTGCATAGGGTTATCTGATAGAGCTAAGGATGCCATATAGGACTCTAGGTGATTAAAAGGGCTTCCAGGTGACCAAACTTGAGATAAATTTGCCAATCGAACAGAAGAAACAATTGAGTTTAGGGTGACTGAAAGGGCTTTAGCCTCTCAGAAGTGTGCTATAAATACAACTCGAAAGGAATAATCTCTCAAATCATCAATTCCTTGATCATCTAATTAAGCGCCAACTGCTCGTCCAAAGACTACAATAGGTAGCTTTGCTCTTCTACTTTGATATATTAAGTTTAGTTGCCTCACCTTATTTTGTTTATTATATATTATTTGTATTTACTACATTTTCATGGTTGGTGTAATTAGCCTCAAGTCAAGATTGATCGAGCTTGAATTAATTAAGCTCAAGTTTAGTTTCGATGTTTAACAATATGATAATGGATTGATGAGTGAAGGATGGTATGGGACATTCAAAATTATATGATGAAAAAGGAGATTATTGTGTGATTGTTGATGTAGTCATCATTGGATCAGATCGATCAATGATGTAAGTAGGGTCAAGGTTGAGCGTGAAGTTTGTTGGTGCAATCAACCCAGATCACGATTGACCAAACTCAAGTGGGACTCGAGTAGAATTTTGATATTAGACAATAGATTGACAATGTGTTTGACCATTGTTTGATAATATGGTTTAATCATATGTTGACATATGACAAGTGAATATTTGGGATATCCAAGGTCATATGGGGGAGATTATTAGGAGGTGATTGTCAGAGCAATCGGCCTCAGGTCAAGATTGACCTAGCTCGAGTAAGACTCGAGTAGAAATCCAAGTTTGGAGACTTGATAAGGAAAGTCCAAGATTAGATTCTTGGCAATGGAGAAGTCCAAGTATGGATACTTGACAAATGAAAAGTCTAAGGATGTAGTCTTGGACACGTAAGTCCAAGTGTGTAGTCTTGGCGATGAAAATCCAAATATAGATATTTGGCAAAGGAAAGTCCAAGGGTGTAGTCTTGGTCATATAAGTCTAAATGTGTAGTCTTGGTGGTGAAAGTCCAAGCATTGAGGCTTGACAATGGAGAAGTCCCAGAGGTGCGGCTTCTTGGCAAAGGAGACTCGGTTAGCATCACATAGCTGATGGAAGCATCTGAAGACTAGCGCGAAGGGTGAACGAGTCATGGAGGACTCAGATGGATCATGAGGGCGTGAGATTGATGGAGGTAGCTAGAAGGCTTAGGTTTAGGATAAGGGAGAGTATTAAGTATGAAGGGATCATACTTGTATTAAATCTCATGTTTGAGGTGTACCAATCAACTAATGTTATTAGTCAGTCGACTGGTTGAGTGCACGACACTCAGAAGGCCTAGTTGACTCGAGTAGTCGATTGATCGAGTAGTCGACTGAGGCTTGACTACTAACTATGGCTCTGGCAGTCGACTGCTAGAGTTTAGCAGTCGACTAGCCACTAATAGTTGATTGCTAGGATTGAGCAGTCGATAGGAATTAAGTGGCTAGGGCACAGAATATTTGGCAAATCAGCTAGCCCATGATATGATCGGGTGGTTATGGGCAATTTTTTGACGTGGATTAGTCCATTGTGAGACAACGGTATAGTGGACAGTCGACTGCTAGGTAAAAGCAGTCGATTGGATGGTGAAAAATCAGTCTATGAGAGGTTATAAAAGGAGCTCACGGAAGAAGGAAGAACAACCAGTTCTTGAGAATTTGGGAGGAGTTTTGATTCTGCATTCTAGGCCTTCTAATGCGTTCAAAGTTACCAAACAAGCAAGCAATCAAGAGATCATTGTTGTAAAGTGTTTTTCACTTGTTCTTGTTTTCTTATATATGGTTGTTGTAATCTCATTGTAAGAGATTTTCTCCACCTCCAGCGTGTTGCCAAGAAGAAGATAAGGTTTAGTGAAGTATACATGAAAGTTCGACTGTGGAGTAGGAAATGTAAGTTCTGAATCATGTAAAATCTTCTTGTTGTATCTGTGTTGTTTTCATTTATGTTATTTTGTATATTCCGTTGCGCTAACGAATTCTAGACAAGCACGATTCGTGAAAATCGACAAATCTCTATTCAGCCCCTCTAGCACATCAAATCGTCGCAACAGTTGGTATCAGAGCCCGGCTTACTTGGAAGATACCAACAAGTGGTATCTGAGCGAGGCCCCTCTTCAAGGACTCATCGCCAAGAGAGCAACAACAACAACAACAACAACAAAGCCTTATCCCACTAGGTGGGGTCGGCTATATGGATCCTTCTACGCCATTGGACTCTATCCCCTACTATATCATCATCTATATTTAAATAAATTTTATCTTGTTTTATTGTTGCTAACCAAGTCTTTTTTGGTCTTCCTCTTCCTCGTTTGATGTGTATATTTGGTATCGTTTCACATCGCCTAACTGGAGCATTTATTGGCCGTCTAAGTACATGTCCATACCACCTTAAACGTGTCTCTCGGAGCTTTCCTTCAATAGATGCAACACCAACTTTTTCTCTAATGCTCTCATTTCTTATTCTGTCCATCCTCGTATGTCCGCACATTCACCTTAACATCCTCATCTCTGCAACTCTCATCTTTTGCTCATGTGCTCGAGTCGTAGCCCAACATTCAGCTCCATATAACATAGCAGGTCTAATCGCCGTTTTGTAGAACTTCCCTTTAAGTTTTAGAGGCACTTTACGATCACATAAAATACCCGATGCTTTCCTCCATTTCAACCATCCTGCTTGTATTCTATGTAAGACATCTCTCTCAATCCCTCCATCATCTTGCAAAAATGATCCTAAATATTTAAAGCTCTCAATTCCGGCATAACTCATCATCTCCTATCTTAACACTTGTCTCATTACGCCTAATATCGCTAAATTTAAATTCCATATATTCGCCTTTCCTCTACTAAGCTTAAAACCTTTCACTTCTAGTGTTTCACAAGATTCTAGTTTAACATTTACTCCTTCATGTGTCTCATCTACTAAAACAATATCATCGCAAACAACATGCACAACGCGTTAATGTGTCTTGAATGTGTCCAGTGATTTCGTCCATAATTAGTGTAAAAAGATAGGGACATAGAGTTGATCCTTAATGTAACTCTATCTTTATTAGAAATGCTTCAGTTAATCCGTCTGAAGTCTTCACTTTGATCGTTACCTCCTCATACATATCCTTAATTAGTTCAATATATGTTACGCTAACACCTCTCTTTCTTAGAATTCTCCATATAATTTCTCTTGGGACTCTATCATAATCTTTTTCTAAGTCAATGAATATCATGTGTAGATTCTGCTTTTGCTCCCAATACTTTTCAATTAGTTGTATGAAAAGATGTATAGCTTCTATTGTCGACCTTCCTAGCATGAACCCAAATTGATTTTCAAAAACCGTAGTCTCCTTTCTTAATTTTTTTTTTCTATTACTCTTTCCCAAAGTATCATGGTATGACTCATTAGTTTAATATTCCTATAGTTTGCACAAGTTTGTATGTCTCCCTTATTCTTATATAAGGGAATTAAAGTACTTACCCTCCATTAATCAGACATCTTTTTTGTTTTCAATATCATGTTAAATAATTTTGTAAGTCATTCAATACTTTGTTTCCCTAGGCACTTCCATATCTCTATCGGAATATCATCTGGTCCAACGGTTTTTCCATTTTGCATTCCATTTAAAACCTGTTCTACTTCTGAAATTTGAATTCTACGATAAAAATTTAAATTTCTATACTCATTTGACCTACTTAAATTACTTAAATTAAGTTAGTCACCTAAACCTTCATTAAAAAGTTGATGAAAAAAATCTCTTCCACTCTTTTATTTCTTCATCATTTACTAGTACCCTATTGCATTCATCTTTAATACATCTTATTTGATTAAGATCTTTTGTCTTCTTCTCTTTCACTTTAGCTATTCTATAAATGTCTCTTTCCCCTTTTTTTGTATCTAATTTTTTATATAATCGTTCAAAAGTTTCAGTCTTAGCTTCATTCACTACTTTCTTGGCTATTGTATATTTTTTCAAATTTTCCTCATTTTTACAAATATTTAATTTCTTATATGCTATTCGTTTTTCCTTGACTTTCTCTTGCACTTTTTCATTCCACCACCAAGATTCTTTACTTGGTGGTGCATGTCCCTTTGACTCACCGAGTACACTCTTAGCTACTATTTTCAATTTTGATACCATTTTATCCCACATCGTATTAGGGTCACTGTATATGTCATCTAATACTTGTACTCCTACCTTCTCTTTGAATATATTTAGTTTCTCATCCTTTAACTTCCACCACTTAATTCTAGGGGTCGTGTATATTTTCCTTCTATTAATACTATATTTGAGACGTATATCCAATACTACTAACCTATGTTGAGTAGTTAAACTTTCTCCAGAAATAACCTTACAATCTTTACAAATCTTTCTATCTCTCTTCCTAACTCTCATCGCCAAGAGAGCAAGCGATAGAAAAGTAAAAGATGGAGTTGCCCAATGATGGACTTGGATATGACATCAACACTCCATCGCCCTATAGATTCTATAGAGTAGAGAGATTTGATCTATGGGTGTGAGATATCAGAAAAAAATAATGAATACCCCTTGTTAATTAAGAAATTATCTTATAGAATTTTTCAGGAGTTTTTAGAATTTTTTCTGGATTTAAACAAAATTTATACAATATTTTATGGAGAATGATTTAATGGGTTTTATTTAAGCCTATTGAAGTCAAGGGATTAATAGGGTTCATTAACCTAAGTATATAGGGAAAACCTAGATTTGGGTTTCCTTATTTTCTCCCAATTTCTGCTTGGCTGGCCGACTTCACTTCTTCTCTTCCACGTGCTCGTGCTCGCGCCGCTTGAGCCCAGCTTGCTGTCGCCTTCCTCTTTTTCCACCTCATTGTCGGAGATCTCCATATTCTGAGCAGTCGTCCGGTTGCCGCCTGCCTCTCTGTTTGATCGCCTTTAGCCACCGTGAACTATCGTTGCCACACCCAGCCGTCGCTTGCATTCATCGGGGATTGGCTCATCCGGGGGTGTTCTCTTCATCCTTATCCAGATCTCTATCGTAGCTGAGTGTTTATTCTTCCACTCTGCAGCTCGATCACCATGACCATCAATCTTTGCAGCGTCGTTCTCATCAGCGATCTTTTGGCACTGCCATAGCTTAGATCTACCATCAGGCCTCTTCCTTGCAGTGAGTCGTCGTGTACCACCACCTCCATGCTCTGTTCCGTTGATCTGGACGGCAACGAGCTCTGACGAGCTTACCTTGCCGGAATATGCAAATCCGAATGCAGTAGGTGTTGGCAACCCTCCATGCACATTCTGTTGTTTCTCTCCATCACAATCTGCATTGTCGGTTAGTCGATGGACTTTCTATCGTAAGCAACATTGTGAGTTGGCTACTTTGATCTTTTGAATGTGGATCTCAAAGAGAGGTATATTGTTGAGGGAAATCATTCTGCTGTGTGGTCACTGGGTGCTAAGGACAATTGGAGTTGGACCTTGCTCGTGCTTGGGACAGATCGGGTACCTTAAACATGATTGAAGGAGAAAGATGATTGAAGCAAAACTAGCAGGTTTTCCTTTCTGCCATAGCATGCAGGAGAAGGAAGGTCCTAGCTGTGAACGAAATTTAGGTAAGTTTTAGTTTGAATGTTATGAATAAGATTAACAGAATTCTTATAGGATGAGCAGATCTATTTATGGATTAAGAGGTTGCTGTGATTTCAGGTGATGGAGATGGGTTGTTGCCTCCGTTTACTTGAATTGTATAGATCGGTGTTCCCTACGGTGGAACAAGAAGATGTGGAGTGCGTCTAGGCAAGGTGAGTTGGGTTTGGATAATTTATGAATGTATATCATTATTGTTGTGATTAAATTGATCTTGTGATGGATTTGTTGTTAATAGAAGGTTAATTGTTGGTGTGTGAAGTTGTTCTGTTGGGGGGGGGGGGGAGGTTACCGAATATGGATTGTGTTGAGGGTTGATTAGGATTTAATCTTATTTGTAATATACTTGAGTCACATATGTTTATAGTTTTCTAGGACTTTGATTGTGATTGATTCTTAGACATCTAGATGGTTAGCATGAACTTCATATCAGGTGGGTAATTTCTACCCTGGTCTGGTAGATAGTTAAACTTGGTGCATGAATTTTATGTTGATGATGACACCATTACCTTGATTCCACTCTTATTATTTCATTGCTTGATACTTAGTTTTTGTACTTTGAGATGCTCTGTTGTTATCTCTACATTTTGTTCATCATGGTTATGGATTACAAATGCTATTGTATGTGGACCTATGTGTATGTAGCTGAGTACGGTTGTAGACTTGATTTATGTCATCAGGATAAATCACTTGGGAGTGGGTGATGTTCTAAAATGTGGAGTGGATTTTCATGTTATATCCCTTTACATTGTGTGTATGTTATGGATCATAAATCTGTGTATGGTTGTATGGATTGGATAGTGGGTAACTACGGACTTGAGGTCCTAGCATAGTTGATTGTCGATAGTGGGTTGCTACGGAATGGATGTCCTAGCATAGTTGATTCTCAATAGTGGGTTGCTATGGATTGGAGGTCCTAGCATGGTTGATAGTCGATAGTGGGTTGCTATAGACTTGAGGTCCTAGCATGGTTGATTGTCGATAGTGGATTGCTACGGACCGAGGTCCTAGCATGGTTGACTGTCGGTTGTGTATGACTCTCTATTGGGTAGAGAGTGTATTATGGATGTATCTGTGTGTAGTTATGCATTCATCACATTTACATGCATGCTGGCGACTTGGTCTCCCTTGTGGGTGAGAGGGTCGTCAGTCATCCTGCCTCCACTGTTACTCATGGTAGTAGTAGCCGGTGTGAGGACAGATCATATGTCGTGCCACACTCAGCCACTATTGATGGTGGTAGTCAGAGTTGCGTGCATTTTGTCCTGTGTGTGTGACACTCGACCACTCATGGGTAGTGATAGTCGGAGTGACCATTAGCAAGGACTCCCGTTGTGTAGCTTATAGCTCTTTAGCTCATCGCTACTTATTCATAGTGCCCACTCGGTCACTCGAGAATAGTGGTAGTTTTTGAGTTGGGACAGTTGTCATGTAGTGCCATCTACATTGTCATGTGTGATGGTTTCTACATACATATATATATATATATATATATATATATATATATATGTGTGTGTGTGTGTGTGTGTGTGTGTGTGTGTGTGTGGTATATATAGATATATTCTATATGTGCTTATGAGATGTTGCATTTGATTGAGCTATGCTTGTTGCATATGTTTGTACATCACCTTGCATGTTATTTGCGTATTCTGTACTATTGTGTGTGGGGTACAGTGTATGAGTTGGATCGGATTGTTGTACGCAATTGATCAGCGTCAGGTTGTTGTATAGGATGGACCAGGTTCGTTATGTATTTGCTTACATGTTGACCATATGTCTGTGTGTTGATTACAGGTGTAGTATTGTTCATACATGTTGTATATGTTATATTGTTGTATACTTGTTCAGGTTGTATAAGTTGTGTCGTTGTAGACCTTTTTGGTATGTCAGTACATTATGATATGTCTGTGTGTTGATTACAGGTGTAGTATTGTTCATACATGTTGTATATGTTATATTGTTGTATACTTGTTCAGGTTGTATAAGTTGTGTCGTTGTAGACCTTTTAGGTATGTCAGTACATTACGTTATGTTCAGTTGATTAGTTTGGTATATACACTGATTAGATTTATACTGATAGTGATTTTTTATTACCTTTAAGATTGTATATCTGTTGATCTCCATCTGTATACCTGTTGATCTCCATCTTTATACCTGTAGATCTCCATATGATATATGTTGTTCATGCACTATCTTTCATATTACCGCTAGATTTTATACTCACTACCACTGACCCTAGGTTTTCTTGTCGCCCAAGTAATAGGTAGAAGATTCCTTGGTTGCTCGGAGCTCCGCCAACTGATCCCATCTCACACCGAGTGTATGGATTATATTCCATATCGTTGTATCATTTTAGGATTGTTTGTTTTGGAATTTTATCCTATGTTGTTTCCGCATTTGGAGTGTATAGTTGTATTGTATGTTTTTGGCCATTACTATGGATTTGATTTGGATGTTGGTTCCGACTATATTTTCTTGTTGTGTCAAAGTCGTACCGGTACACATATAGTTGAGTCTTTGTATCTTTATCATTTGTCGGTGTATTCCGTTGTGTTTTATGGCTTATCTGTGATAGAAACTATATGGGCAATGTATCGGTAGTTTCTCTTATATTGTCACAAGAGGGTACCGTCCAATTGAGGGACAAATATACTCTCGGGGCGTAACAATTTTATTGGTATCATAACCCTAGGATGCAAAGTCCACTTGTAAGTTTTTTTTGTGTTTCAGACATCGAGTTTTCTTTTACTCGGTTTTGGTTTTGTGAGTTCTGGGATCTGGCAGTTGTGGGACATCTCCGAGCTACAAGGTTTAAGGTATGTTAAGTGTTATCACATATCCTTTTATTGGCTATGCATTTAGTTGTTTATAATAGGGAATGACATGTAGTGTGTTAGTTACTATTTGTAACTGTGGTTTGGGTTGACCACGGGAACGACATGTTGAGTCTATTAGACATGTACCTGCTTTCGAAAAGGTGGAGTACCTTTGGGAGCCGACTGATACCGAGTCGGAAAGTAGGGGTCAGGTTGTCACATTTCTTGTGGAAATCAAAGATTACAGTTTTGGGCATTTTCACTAATTATGCTAGTCAGATCATTACCTATGGGGTAATAGACAAGGCGTGTATACTATTATTGAGGCAGATAGTGGAGTGTTAGTATATGGTGTTTCATAGGGATTTAGATCCCTAAGGTGGTTGTGCAGGGGTTGTATAATTTTGATGGTACTTTTGAGTACTTGTGTTATACAGAGAAAGTTGAGATAGTTGCATACCATTATCGGGATCAAGCTAGTACTTGGTGGAAGATGTAGGAAATAACATTAGAAAAATAACACATCACTTAGTCACAATGTAGTGATGTTTTGAGAGAGTATTCTGTCGCGTTATTTCCTTTGACTCGTTGTCAAGGAATTCTTGAGCTTCAAGTAGGATGATCATTTGGTAATGGGAGTACCATGCAGAGTCGTTAGACTTGCAGAGTTTACCCCCACATAATAGTTCAAGAATGTGAATAGATGTTTTAAGCCACCCATGGTTTATTAGCTTACATTCGGATCATGATGTTTGGATCTTTTGTTAGATCCTATTAGAAGGCATTAGACTGAGTCATATGTATGGAAATGACTCCGTACTAAGTGTTTTAAGAGTTGAAGATCGATAAACAGATATTGCAAGTCAAATATTGGAATCAGAAGAATGATTCTAAAGGGATTATGTGCATGCAGTGCGGGTCACGACGACTCGCAAAGTCGGATTATCCGTTGGATCAGTTTATCTATTGCTATTATAAGCAACCAGTACATATGAGGAAAAGGTGTACTTTGAAGACTCAGTTGAAGACCATCGATGTTTCTTTCGGAGGGATGGTTCACAATCTCGACTGCAGAGATCATCACAAAAGATTGGATTATCATGCCAGCAGTGATCTACTACTTCAAGCGTAGTTGGAGTTCCTTGATACTTCCATCCAGAGGAAGTGATCTACTCAGCAGTATCAGTAGGAGAGATCTTGGAAGACTCATGCATACAACAACAACTGTTACCTCTCCAGGCGCATCTATATCATTTGCCGAGTTGGAGCGTGCTACGATGTTGGCAGTTATTCAGTATTTTACAGTCGGTGGTGTACTCTTTACCAGTACAATAGTGTTTACCACCTCCATTGCAGTTGTTTTGGGTTATATCTTAGTTTCAGAAGTTGATTTCAACTTCTCTAGGGTAGTCTTTTGCACCTACATGAGCTCAGTCGCCAAGAGCAGAAGTTGGACGAGTTTACATGATTACTAGAGAGGAGGTGTAGAGGGTCGAAGGATTGATCATTTGAGGTATTACTTTAGTTTACCCTATTTGTTGATATATTAAGAGATACTTGTAGTTTACAAGTATCTATGATTAGAACATTCTTAGATAGGATTAGGAGAGTATCTATACATCGACTTTGTGGGTCAGTGATATCTTTACCATCATGTGCGATATTGACCAACAACCAAGAAGTCAAGGGATGTCCTTAGACTTTATTAGACATACCTTTACTATAGACATATCCTTATGGATAGTTAAACTATTGAAATGATAGTATAATATTTCTCTTAGATGTGCATATAATTTGAGAGTATTTGGATGTAGTTCCGGATAAACTCTTAGGCTTGCCACTGCATAGGCAAGTGAAGTATGCGATCGGAATGATTTCGGGAATAGTTTCGATATTGAAGACCCTATACCGGGAGATAATTTTATTGGTATCAAAGTCATGGTCCATGTCAAGCCATGAACCTCGAATGAAAGAAGTTGAGCTCCCATGTCCGGATCAAGAGAACCAGACACCAGGCAGGAAGTCCAGTTGGGTCGGGAGGACCGAACAACTGGCAGGAAGTCCAGTTGGGCCAGAAGGGCTAAAAAACTGACATGAAGTTCAGCTGGGTCAGTAGGACTAGACAGTTGGCAAGAAGTCCTAGTGTGTTGAGGATCAGACATCAAGAAAAGGAAGTCCTTTGAGGAAGGATAGGCTTGAGGGAGCTCAAAGTGTCCTTTGTTTGAGAGGGGGATTGTTGGGAGTATGAGGAATACAATCAAAGTCTCACATTTGTAAGACATGGAAAAAATCATGTGCTTATAAGATAAAAAGATATCTCCATTGGCATGAGGCTTTTTGGGTAGAACCCAAAAATAAAACCATGAGGGCTTAGGCCTAAAGTGGACAATATCATGTCATTGTGGAGATATATGAATCTTATAGGCACTAACAATTGGTATCAGAGCCATGGTCTATGTCAAGCCATGAACCTTGAACGAAGGAAGTAGAGCTCCCATGTCCGAATCAAGAGAACCAGACATTAGGCAAGAAGTCCAGTTGAGTCGGGAGGATCAAACTACTAGAAGGAAGTCTAGTTGAGCCAGAAGGGTTGGATAACTGGCAAGAAGTCCAGCTGGGTCAGGAGGACCAGACAGTTGGCAGAAAGTCCTGGTGGGTTGAGGATCAGACATCAAGCAGAGGAAGTCCTTCGAGGGTAGATAGGTTTGAGGAGGGCTCAATGTGGTCCTTCATTTGAGGGGGGATTGTTGAGAGTATGGAGAATACAATCAAAGTCCCACATTGGTAAGACATGGAAAAGATCATGTGCTTATAAGATTAAAAGATATCTCCATTGGCATGAGGCCTTTTGGGTAAAACCCAAAAATAAAACCATGAGGGCTTAGGCCCAAAGTGGATAATATCATACCATTGTGGTGATATGTAGATCTTATAGGCATTAACAATTGGTATCAGAGTCATGGTCCATGTCAAGCCATGAACCTCGAATGAAAGAAGTTAAGCTCCCATGTTCGGATCAAGAGAACCAAACACCAAGCAGGAAGTCCGTTGGGTTGGGAGGATCGAACAACTGGCAGAAAGTCCAGTTAGGTTAGAAGGGTTGAACAATTGGCATGAAGTCCAGCTGGGTCAGTAGGACTAGACAGTTTGTAGGAAGTCCTAGTGAGTTGAGAATCGGACATCAAACAGAGGAAGTCCTTCGAAGAAGGATAGGCTTGAGGGAGCTCAATGTGGTCCTTTGTTTGAGGGGGGGGGGAGGAATTATTGGGAGTATGAGGAATACAATCAAAGTCCCACATTGGTAAGACATGGAAAATATCATGTGCTTATAAGATAAAAAGATATCTGCATTAGCATGAGACCTTTTGGGTAGAGCCCAAAAATAAAACCATGAGGGCTTAGGCCCAAAGTGGACAATATCATTCCATTGTGGAGATATATGAATCTTATTGGTATCAGTGTTGCTAAACACTATGGGAATCGGAAGAATGTAAGTTGTAATTATAGGAGGTATTGGATGAGAGATTTATCTGTCCCAATGTTTCTTCTCGAGAAGATCTGAAACTCTTTGTTAAAAGAGAGACGGGCCTTTGATGTTATGCATCGATTATCGATGATAGAATGCAGTAGCCATTGAGAATGAATATCCTTCATTGTGGATAGATGATATGTTTAGATCAGCTGAAGGACATCTGTGTATACTCTAGGGTTGAGTTATGATTGGAGTGTTGATATTGTAGTGACTTGGTGTTATACAATTATCATTGTCATTGTGATGATTGAGATATCATCAGCTTAGAGTAAAAAGGATGCAAGTGTGTAGAAGACGATATTTCATACAGTATAAATTTTATGAACTATTGATAATGTTGTTAGACTTATTGACGATTTAATCGTTCATAGACTTGAGGAATCGAGTGTTTTGGAAGCGATTTGACCAATTTGTGGTGGTCGTCTTAGATGATATTTTTGGGAATATTCACAATCTTAAGGAGAGTTGTGGTTTCCCTTGATTGATTTGGTTATTACTGCAAATGTGGATAGGATGTTTTTAGCATTACTATACCATGGACTTGTTTGACAAAAAAGGTGATGGAATTCACTTGGTCAGAAGCTTGTGAAACTCATTTTCAAGGTCTAGATGGTGGTTAACTTTTGCACAAGTGTTAGTAAATCCTTCTGGTGTGGATGGAAGGGTACTATACACGAATGCATCATTTCAGGGATTGGAGCAGTTCCGATGCTGTTGAATGAGATGTATCTTATGCGTACGCCAGTTGAGGAACTACGAGATAAGTTGTCATATACATGACGTGGATTTAGCAATTTTTATCTTGTTTTATAGATGTATGGAGCCGGAGAGCTCATGAAGTTTTGGATAGCTACTGTGTAGCTGCTATAGAGTTGCTAGGATATGGTCAGATGCAACAAGGGAGATTGGTCATTATAGTCTCCCAGTCACTTCCAGTTTCGGTGTGGTAGAGTGGATTTTGGATAGTAGATGGACTTCTCTTGCGAGAAGATAATTCTCCATCTCTGGGAAGGATAGTGATTTCCGGAGTTGTATTAGATTTAGGAAGAGTTTCTTCAGGAGACTCGTCATTTGAGATTGGTAATTTATTTGGATTGTATCTAGAAAATAGTGAGTGTTGAGACGTTATTGGTGGTGGAATGGCATGTGGGACAAAGTTGGTCTCGTAGCTTGGTGTTGATGTGTCAACTAGTAAAGGTGGAATATTGGTGACCGGTAGGGTTATGTACCGAGATGGAAGTGGGAGCCTAGTACGATGAACTGTGTTGGGAGATCATCTAGAATTCGGAAAAGACTTAAGGCGATTTGGGATAATCGGTGATCAATTAGCCAAGTCTGCTCATTTTCTTCCGAGCCGTAAGATGGATTTCGTTGGATCGCTTGATGGAATTATAATTCGAGGGGATTTTTAGTTTTATGGAATATCCTTGAATATCATTTCTAAAAGTGATTCATGATTCACCTTACGATTCTGGCAAAGTCTCCAATAGGTCACGTGTTGGTGCAATCGGCCTAGGTCACAATTGACCAGGACTCGAGCTTGACTCGAGAGATGTTTTGATGTTCGACAAAAACATATGACAATGTGATTGTCATGGGAAAGTCCAAGTCATGGGTACTTGACATGAAAAGTCCAAGTGGGATACTTGGCATTTGGGAAAGTCCAAGTCTTGGGTACTTGGCATGGAAAGTCCAACATGGGTTGGCAAGGGAAAGTCCAAGCTTGAGTCTTGGCATTCGAGAAGTCCAAGGGTTTGATATTGGCAGCGTAAAGTCCAAGCGGGAGTCTTGGCAGCATAAGTCCAATAGTTGGCGGCGTAAAGTCCAAGCGGAGTCTTGGTGGCGTAAGTCCAATGTGCCTTGGCGGTGTAGACACCGTTAGCATGACATAGCCGATGGAAGCACCTGAAGGCTAGCGCAATGGATGAACAAGTCATGGATGACTTGGAGGGATCCGAGAGGCGTGAGGCTGCCGGAGGTGGCTAGTGTTAGTTATAGCCCTAGAACCAATCATGTGATGGTTGAATAGGGAACATTTTGTATCATATTCTATAAAGGCAAAGGATTGGTTATTATATTTACGTCTTGCTTGTGCCAGCTAAATTAAATATAATAATGCCCTAGAAAAGTAGGTTCTTATCTACAGCACATCAATTGGATGAATTGATTATGAGAGGCTGTAGAGAACACTTTCCTAAATGTTCCTAGTCAAGTGTTAATATGCAAGGGCAATATTAATACATAAAGACTAGCATGTAGGTTAATTGATGACTTGGTCTCACAAGTCATAGATATATGATATCAAGTTGACACATGGGTATATATTAGAGAATATATACTAAACTGACCCGCCATGAGAAAGTTTCATGGATCGTCATATGAGTGTCAAAACTTTCTCATATGACTATTGGTATGAATAGTCCTCAAACCTGAAGTCACTACGGTTCCCTACATAAGGAGTTATGTACATTGGTATCGTCAAACGTCACCCGTAACAGGGTAGACCATAAAGGCGATTACTGGGTATATAACAAATTATGCGGAGGGATGTGAGTGATGTAGATGAGATCTATCCCTCCCATATGACGGGAGTGATATCTGTGGGCCCCTTGATTGAGTAGAACTACTAAAACGCATGACCATGATCGAATGAGTAAATATGAGATATTGAGCTCATTTGTTTGAGTTAGTTTACTCAGGGATCAAGAAACACATAGATTGATCGAGGATGACACGGTCTATGCCTCATTGGTCAATCTGATATCAAGGATAGAAGGACACGGTCATACATTATAGTAGTCACGGAAAGGTTAGTCGGATCTTGACTTATTTCGTAACTTGGGTAGCAATGATGTATTGCTAGATGCCGCTCAATGTTTGTGTATTTAAAAGAGTTTAGATCCACTGCCAACGTTATGAGAGCCTATAGGGTCACACACAAAGAGCATGATGATTAGAAGAATTAGTGCATTCTAGTTTGACTAGAATAATTTGGGAATGAGCTTAAGTACAAAATGGTTTTTGGACTTTAAGCTTAATGAGAATTTTAGCTTATTAATTTAATGAGATTAATTCAATATGCTAAGCTTAATTGATTTAATAAGATTAATTCAATATGTTACCTTATTGATTTAATGAGATTAATTCAATATGATAACATAAGCTTATTGGATTAATAAGATTAATTCAACATGCATGAATGCCACATAAGCATGCCACCTAAGCATGCCACCTAAGCTTGATGAGGTGGAAGGAGACAAAGGGTTTTGACTTTTGGAATTTCTCCACATGTGGCCGGCCAAACAAGGAGTGTTATGTTTCAATGCAATTGATTGCATTGAATGTGATAGGAGGTGAAAGGTTTTTCAATCCTATAAAACACCCCATGGGGTGGCCGGCCAAATTGTTGAAGCTTGAGGCTTGGAGAGAGCTTGGTGGTGAGAGGTTTTGGTTGTGTGGGTTTTATGAGTGTAGGCTAGCAAGAAGAGTGGTCTTCTTCTTCCTTTCTCTTTTCCCTACCTTCCTCTCCTTTAGGGACTTCTCTAGCAAGAAGTAAAGGAGAGCTCTTCTAGTTTCTTTTGTGAGACAAGAGCTTGCTCGTGTGGATACATATAGAGGCACGGACATTTGAACGTGCTAAAAGATCCAACAAACCCAAGGAGAAGCGAGATTAAAAAGGGCACGCAACAAAGGTAATATTTTCCTATAAGATAGGTTTTGAGAAATTTATTTTTGTACGAGGTTTTCTTTCGCAAGGATCACTTGGAAGAAATCCTATTTTTCCGTTGCGCATATGCTATTTTGCATAAGAGACCCCAACAGTGGTATCAGAGCCACTTGCGAAAGATCGTATAAAAATATGTTTTCTCTATTTTATATATGATATAGAAGTAGGATAAATTTTATTATGAGTTGATAATTGCATTAGCAATTTTTCAAACATAATAAAATATCCGATGTCTTTTAAAAGTTAAAATTGACATGGTGCATGGTTATGGCCTAGTCCTAAAAAGTTTGTGAATGTGTGTGTTGTAATTCTTAATACGGCCTGCGTGTCGTGCCTTTCTCCTAAAATTCTTATTGTAAAATTAGTTTTAGACTCGAATGTAACTCGAGTATTTCTCCTTTTGTAATATACAAAATAAAGATGGAGGGTCTATTGGAAGATGACGTTACAAGGAGGAAGTCAACAACACAAGACAACCAAAAGGAAGCACTTGGGAGAAGATGCTATCCCTAGGTTGACCAATCAATCTTTTCATTGGCTTGAGAAGATTGTAGAATAAGGGCCATAACCATGACACGCTTAGTTTAATATGTATGTGATGCATGTTAATTTAGCTTATATGTGATGTATGCTAATATGTTTGTGATGCATGTTTAAGTTTATTTCTTAATAAGTCAAAACGATATGCCTACCAAAGTTTGGTACTCACTACTTCCTCGATCATTTGTTTTTGGGTTTGCCAAAGCAAAGCAATGCATTTTATCTTGGAAGAGTGCAAGTGGACAATCGTGATGTCCCGCTATCAAATTTGGTTAAGACTTAATTAAGTTTTTCTTAATTAATTAAGAAAGTAGAGGCATATATTAGTTTTGAACATAAGTTTTAAAAATTAGTTTTGTGTGATTTCCGAACATCAGCTTTGTCTTAGAAAGTGGTCGTTGCTCCGATATCAAAAAAGGCCTCTGTGCCTCGCCACGGCCTGGAAGCTGGTTTAGGAATAAGCACTAAACAAATCTAAACTTAACCAAAGCTATTAAAGAGTTACATCAGATGTAATTGACAAAAAGATTGCCTACCTAATCATACTACGTCTTGGGCGATTAGCCAAAGCTAACTCAAGACGAAGTATGATGTGGATCTTTATCCCATATAATTTTATAGCTAAATAGAAGCTAATGATGTAAGCAAAATGTGTTTGCCTACATCAATGATTAGCTCATATCAAAGCTATGAGAATTTAGTGGGAGCCTCATTTAATTAAAGGCCTAATTAAATGACTTAGGTATGATACTTAATTTTGTATTTTATTGTTGTAGATCACCATGTCATCTAACATGACACACCCCCTCAAATTGCGATCTTCCCTTGAGAAAGACAAGCTCAATGGAGCTAACTTTCTAGACTGGTATAGGAACTTGAGGATTATCCTCAAGCAAGAACGTAAACTGTATGTCCTAGAGCAGTCTATCCCTGAAACACCCGCCCCTGCGGCCACTCATGTTGAAAAGGATGCTTATAAGAAGCATCAAGATGACGCATTAGATGTGTCATGTCTTATGCTTGCCACCATGAACTCTGAGCTTCAGAAGCAACATGAGAACATGGATGCCTATGATATGGTTGAGCATTTGAAACAACTATATCAAGGACAAGCTAGGCACGAGCATTTTGAAGTGTCTAAGGCTCTTTTTGCATGCAAGATGCAAGAAGGAACACTTGTAGGAACTCACGTACTTAAAATGATAGGGTACGTTGAGAACCTTGAAAGACTAGGTTTTCCACTGAGCCAAGAATTGACAACCGATGTTATCCTGCAATCATTGCCGGAAGCATATAATCAATTCGTCATGAATTATAACATGAATGAAATTGATAAGTTTTTTGCTCGAGATTCTCAAAGATGTTAAGAATCACAACCGATCTCAAGAAGAAAGTTAGTAACGTACTAATGGTCAAGAAGGGAAAAGGTAAGCGCAAAGGCAAGGGTAAGACCCAAGACAAAGGCAAGACCAATTCATCCACTTCAAAGGGTAAAGGTAAAGTACCTAAGGAAGGGGACTGTTTCCATTGCGGTGAGACTGGACACTGGAAGGGGAACTGCAAAGTCTACCTTGAGGAAGTAAAGAAGAAAAGAAGTGGGACTTTTGCCTCAGGTATACACGTTATAGAAGTTAATCTATCTATTTCTTCTACATGGGTATTAGATACCCGCATCTCACATTTGTACTAATGTGCAGGGACTGAGAAATAGTAGACTAATGACAAAGGGCGAAGTGGACCTACGAGTAGGCAATGGCGCAAAAGTTGCTGCTGTAGCTGTAGGAACATATTCTTTGTCTTTGCCCACTGGGCTTATCTTAGAACTAGAGGAGTGCTTTTATGTACCTGCATTAATGAAGAACATAATTTCTGTATCTTGTTTAGACAAGAAAAACTTTTCTTTCATAATAAAGGATAAATGTTGTTCCATTTATTTGAATGAAATGTTCTATTGTAATGCACCACTTATGAATGGTCTCTATGTTCTAGATTTAGAAAACCCAATTTACAACGTAAATACCAAACGATTCAAATCGAATAATTTGAACCAAACATACCTCTGGCACTGTCGCCTAAGTCACATAAATGAAAAATGAATATCCCAACTCCATAAAGATGGATTATTGGACTCATTTGATTTTGAATCATATGAGGTATGCGAATCTTGTCTTTTAGGAAAGATGACTAAAACTCCATTTAGTGGACATGGCGAGAGAGCGACGGACTTGTTAGGACTCATACATATTGATGTATGTGGCCCTTTCAATGTCGAAGCCAGAGGAGGCTATAAGTACTTTATTACTTTCACTGATGATATGAGTAGATTTGACTACTTATATTTAATGAGACATAAGTCAGAATCCTTTGAAAAGTTCAAAGGATTCAAGAATGAAGTACAAAACCAACTTGGTAAGCGTATTAAGCTACTTCGATCAGATCGAGGTGGTGAATACCTTAGTCAAGAGTTTCGTGATCACCTGGCTGAGTGTGGGATAATATCCCAACTCACTCCACCTAGTACACCACAATGGAATGGTGTATCTGAGAGGAGAAATCGTACTCTATTAGATATGGTACGATCAATGATGAGCCAGAATGATCTATCTACTTCCTTTTGGGGTTTAGCTCTAGAGATAGCCGCTTTCACACTTAATCGCGTCCCATCAAAAGCCGTAGAAAAGACACCATATACGTTATGGACTGGGAAGAGTCCCAAAATGTCTTTTATAAAGATTTGGGGTTGTGAAGCTTATGTTAGACGTCAAGTCTCAGATAAACTAGGACCCAAATAAGATAAGTGTTATTTTGTAGGATATCCCAAGGAAATTAAGGGATATTACTTTTACAATCCCACACTTGGCAAGGTGTTTGTTGCCAGAAATGCTGTTTTTCTAGAAAGAGAATTTATTTCTAGAAAAACTAGTGGGAGTAAAATTCATCTTGAAGAAATTCAAGATGAAGATAACACTAAGGCTTCGATGGAAAATGAACAGGCATCACAAAGTGTTGTGGATGAGGAAATTGTTGCCCAAAGAGTTGAGGAGCAAACACCTGTTCAAGTAGACCAACCTCTTCGTAGATCTGATAGGATCCGTCGTCAACCCGAGAGATATTCCTTTCTCTTGACTGACAACGGTGATGTATTGCTTGTCGATCTTGATGAGCCTACATCCTATCAAGAAGCTATGATGAGCCCAGATTCTGAGAAATGGCTAGAGGCCATGAGATCCGAAATGGAATCCATGTACACTAACCAAGTATGGACTTTGGTTGATCCACCTGAAGGGGTAAAACCCATTGGGTGTAAGTGGGTCTTTAAAGTAAAGACTGACATGGATGGTAATAAGCATACCTATAAAGGGAGATTGGTGGCTAAAGGATTCAAACAAATTCATGGTATTGACTATGATGAAACCTTTTCACCAGTTGCGATGCTTAAATCCATTCGGATCATACTTGCTATTGCAGCCTACCACGATTATGAGATCTGGCAGATGGATGTCATAATCGCTTTTCTGAATGGAAAGCTACTCGAGGATGTGTACATGACACAACCTGAGGGTTTTGAAGATCCAAAGCATCCTGGAAAGGTATGCAAACTGCAAAGGTCCATTTATGGACTAAAGCAAGCCTCTCGAAGCTGGAATCTTCGATTCGATGATGCAATCAAGGAGTTTGGTTTCATCAAGAATGAAGATGAACCTTGTGTCTACAAGAGAAATAGTGGGAGCACAGTTGTATTTCTTATCTTGTATGTAGATGACATACTTCTCATCGAAATGATATTCCCTCACCCTCTGTGAAGAAGATGTGGTTAGGGAATTGTTTCTTGATGAAAGACTTAGGTGAAGCTGCCTATATTCTAGGCATCAAGATCAATAGAGATAGATCTAAAAGATTACTTGGCCTAAGTCAGAGTACATACATTGATAAAGTGCTAGATCGTTTTGCTATGCAAAATTCCAAGAAAGGATTTTTGCCTTTATCACATGGTGTGAGTCTTTCAAGACTCAATGTCCTCTTCTAAGGAGGAGAGAGATCGCATGGATAAGATCCCTTATGCATCCGCTATAGGGTCTATCATGTACGCCATGCTTTGTACTGTCCGACGCCTCGTATGCTTTGAGCATGACGAGTAGATACTATCGGATCCGGTGAAAGTCATCGGATAGCCAAAAATATTCTTAAATACTTACGAAGAACGAAAGAATATTTCCGATATTCGAGGCAATGAGGAGCTAATCAGAAGGGTTACGTGATGCCAAGCTTCCAAACAGATAAGGATGACTATAGATCGCAATCGGGTACGGTATGTGTTTTGCCTCGAATGGTGGAGCCGTGAGTCGAAGAGTTCAAGCAGACACGCTTGTCGATTCTACAACAGAAGTAGTATATTGCGCTCGATGCAAAGAAAGGAGGTCGCTTGGCCCGCAAGTTCATCAGTGAACTTGGGGTAGTTCCTAGCATTGCAAATCCAATAGACCTCTATTGTGACAACAATGGGGCTACTGCACAGGCTAAGGAACCTCGATCACATCAGCGGACCAAACACATATCATAAGCGCTCCATCTCATTCGAGAGATCATCGATAGAGGAGATGTAGGATATGCAGAGTACCGACGTAAGCCAACATCGCAGATCCATTGACCAAGGCTTCAGTACGAGGAAGCATGATGGTCACACTAGGTCACTAGGTATTAGATATCATAGTGATTGGTACTAGTGCTAGTGGGAGATTGTTAGTTATAGCCCTAGAACCAATCATGTGATGGTTGAATAGGTAACATTTTGTATCATATTCTCTAAAGGCAAAGGAGTGGTTATTATATTTACATCTTGCTTGTGCCAGCTAAATTAAATATAATAATGCCCTAGAAAAGTAGGTTCTTATCTACAGCACATCAATTGGCAGAATTGATTATGAGAGGCTGTAGAGAACACTTTCCTAAATGTTCCTAGTCGAGTATTAATATGCAAGGGCAATATTAATACATAAAGACTAGCATGTAGGTCAATTGATGACTTGATCTCACAAGTCATGGATATATGATATCAAGTTGATACATGGGTATATATTGGAGAATATATACTGAACTGACCCGCCATGAGAAAGTTTCATGGATCGTTATATGAGTGTCATAAACTTTCTCATGTGACTATTGGTATGAATAGTCCTCAAACCTGAAGTCACTACGGTTCCCTACATAAGGAGTTATGTACTTTGGTATCGTCAAACGTCACCCGTAACAGGGTGGACCATAAAGGCGATTACTGGGTATATAATAAATTATGCGGAGGGATGTGAGTGATGTAGATGAGAACTATCCCTCCCATATGACGGGAGTGATATCTGTGGGCCCCTTGATTGAGTAGAACTACTAAAACGCATGGCCATGCTCGAATGAGTCAATATGAGATATTGAGCTCATTTGTTTGAGTTAGTTTACTCAGGGATCAAGAAACACATAGATTGATCGAGGATGACACGGTCTATGCCTCATTAGTCAATCTGATATCAAGGATAGAAGGACACGGTCATACATTATAGTAGTCACGGAAAGGTTAGTCGGATCTTGACTTATTTCGTAACTTGGGTAACAATGATGTATTGCTAGATGCCGCTCATTGCTTGTGTATCTAAAAGAGTTTAGATCCACTGCCAACGTTATGAGAGCCTATAGGGTCACACACAAAGAGCATGATGATTAGAAGAATTAGTGCATTCTAGTTTAACTAGAATAATTTGGGAATGAGCTTAAGTACAAAATGGTTTTTGGACTTTAAGCTTAATGAGAATTTTAGCTTATTAATTTAATGAGATTAATTCAATATGCTAAGCTTAATTGATTTAATAAGATTAATTCAATATGTTACCTTATTGATTTAATGAGATTAATTCAATATGATAACATAAGCTTATTGGATTAATAAGATTAATTCAACATGCATGAATGCCACATAAGCATGCCACCTAAGCATGCCACATAATCATGCCACATAAGCATGCCACCTAAGCTTGATGAGGTGGAAGGAGACAAAGGGTTTTGACCTTTGGAATTTCTCCACATGTGGCCGACCAAACAAGGAGTGTTTGATTATGTTTCAATGCAATTGATTGCATTGAATGTGATAGGAGGTGAAAGATTTTTCAATCCTATAAAACACCCCATGGGGTGGCCGGCCAAATTGTTGAAGCTTGAGGCTTGGAGAGAGCTTGGTGGTGAGAGGTTTTGGTTGTGTGGCTTTTGTGAGTGTAGGCTAGCAAGAAGAGTGGTCTTCTTCTTCCTTTCTCTTTTCCCTACCTTCCTCTCCTTTAGGGACTTCTCTAGCAAGAAGTAAAGGAGAGCTCTTCTAGTTTCTTTTGTGAGACAAGAGCTTGCTCGTGTGGATACATATAGAGGCACGGACATTTGAACGTGCTAAAAGATCCAACAAACCCAAGGAGAAGCGAGATTAAAAAGGGCACGCAACAAAGGTAATATTCTCCTATAAGATAGGTTTTGAGAAATTTATTTTTGTACGAGGTTTTCTTTCGCAAGGATCACTTGGAAGGGATCCTATTTTTCCGTTGCGCATATGCTATTTTACACAAGAGATCCCAACAGCTAGAAGGCTTAGGTCTAGGCTAAGGGTAGTCTAGCAAGTATGGGGGCACCATACTTGGGTTAAAACCTCATGTTTGAGGTGTGCCAGTCGGCTGGTCTCATGTGGCAGTCAACTGGCGTGAGTCAACTAGGGTTTGACTGTGGGAATTGTCCTAGAAGTCGACTGACAGAGGAGGGTAGTCGACTGATTAGCCAAGCAATCGACTGATCGTGTGATCAATCTACTGGTGCTCAATTTCTCGGGCATAGAATGGAGTCTGACTCGACTACTGGGGTTAGCGGTCGAGTGGCCGCTCGAACAGTCGACTGATGGTCATGATTAGTCGACTGATGTTGGATCTGTTGGATTTTTCTAGCGTGGATCTAGTCGTTGTCTCACGACAATAGTGACATTAGTCGACTGATAGTCCCGAGCAGTCGACTGATCGGCGATTTCCAGCCCAGGTTGAAGCTTTAAATGGAGCTCGAGGAGGAGGAAATCAACCACCGGTTCTTGAGGCATTTGGGGTGATTTGTTGCTGCAAATCAAGGTCTCCAAGTGCAAGTCAAGTAACTAAGCATTCAAGCAATCAAAAGCAAAGTGTTGTAAAGTTTTCTTTACTTGTTTTTCATATTTGTATTGTATATTGCTTGTAATCTGTTGTAAGAGGTTTCTCCTCCTCCGACTTGTGTCGAGAAGGAGTTATTTGTGATTAGTGATTGCATTGCCATCGCTAGAGCTCTTTAGAGCTTGATCCATGGAGTAGGAACCGTTCGGTTCCGAACTACGTTAAATATTTGTGTTTGCGTGATTGTCTTGTTTCGTTATTGCTATTATTATTATTTCGTTGTGCGCTAATAAAAATTGTAGAGACAAATGCAATCGAAATCCATCTCGAAACGAATACAAGCTATTCACCCCCCCTCTAGCTTCCAAGGATCCTCTACAAGTGGTATCAGAGCCAGGCCACTCTTTAAGTTTAACAACTAAGGGAGCACGCTAGAGGGTGAAGATGGAAGTTCAAGAGCAACTAGGTTGGGACATCAACACACCGGTCCCTTACACCTTATATGGACGAGAAGGCTTCAATTCTTGGAAGAGAAGAATTGAAGATTTTATCATGATGAGGGACTTCGAAGAATGGTCCATTTTGATGGAGGGATATAGCTATCCAATAGGACCAAATGGAGGGTTCCTCAAGAAAAAGAGATGGACTGAAGAGCAAGTCCAAGCCTTCGAGAAAAATGATAAGGTAATGAAGTTTTAAATTGATTTAATACCTAACAATATCTTGTGTATGTTAGGTAATTATATTGATGCCAAGGAGCTATGGAGCCAAGTGGAAAAACTCCATGAAGATTCATTACCAGTTCAAGAAGAGGGACCATCACCGGTCTCAAGTGAGGATTTGAAAGTTGAGAAGGAATCAACTTCCGGATCGGTGGAAGAAGTGGAAGAAGCCTCCACTTCAAGGATTGAGGGGGAGAGACCATTCACACCGGAGCCGGAGCAAAATCAAGAAGAAGACTCCACCTCCAGTCGAGAAGAAGAACAAATCCAAAATTCCACCATTGACCTAGGTAACTCAAACATTGTGGCTAAAATCAAAAATTATATAATATATTTTGAGTGTAGGGAGCAAGGATACTACAAGAGTAAGTGTCCTAAAAGGATCAAGAAGTCTCTTCCGACACCAAAAGTCAAGGATGTCGGTCCCTCAACAACCAAAAGCAAGGAGCAAGTGATTTGCTTCAAATGCCGGCAACCGGGACACTACCGGAATCAATGCCCAAAGGGGGAGAAGAAGACTCAAAGGGGAGCTTCACAAGTAGGGGGAGCCTCTAAGGCAAACCCTAAGGTATATTGTACTGCTCCTTCTTTAGTTAATAGACAAAAGCATGCTAGGAATTTCAATTCACTTGCCATCTATCATGAAAAACATGCTAGAAATAACAAATACTTTTGTTTAGGAGCTAAGAATGTTCATTTTGAAAATAAAGAGAAATTTGGGACTAATGTCCCTAAAAACAATTTATCTAAGGACAAACCTAGGTCAAATAACTCTAGACTAATTCTACCTATGGAGACAATTAGAAAGGTGCAAGAGCACCTAGGTTTCAACCCTAAATGGACCAGGCATATGGCTAGGAAGAACCATGCCCAAAGATTAAATCAAAATTCTAAAATTGGGCAATTAGAGGTTGAAAATCAAGCCTTGAGGTCAAGGCTTGAAAAACTTGAGAAGACCCTCAAGATTATGCAAAATCAACTAAAATGGTCAAATGGTCAAAGTCAAGAGTCTAGCACCAAGAGTCAACACCTAGGACAAAAGACAAAAAAGTCAACCAAGGGCAAGAAGGGTTTGGGTCACAAACCTAAGCCTAAGGTGGCTTATCATAGTGTTTCATTTGATTATGGAACACAAACTAGGTCTAGGAAGACCAAGGTCAATAGGGAAGTCATCCCTAGAGTTAACCAAAGTATGTGCCTAGTGGCTAGGGTTTCAAGGAAACCTAGGGAAGCCACTAAGAAGGTTGCAAGGGGAGTCACCCCTAGAGTCAACCTAGGCAAGACCCAAATGACCAAGGCTAACAAGCCTAATAGGGTCATTAGGAGGGTATCTAGGGAGGTTATCCCTAAGGAATACCTAGTAAACCCTAGGAGCTCAAATAGGTTTTGGGTTCCTAAGAGCGTGATTAATTCACGCTAAATTGGTTTAGGGTGTGCCAACCTTGATTGGATGGGTAGTTAACTCAACCATGACAAAGGGGGCACTTTAGGTAATTTTCAAGGTTATGGGTACCTTGAAAATAGATTTGATATTGTGATCCTAAAAGATTTTAGGATGTGCCAATGTATTTTTGGGATTATAAAAAATCAATTAAATTGACACAATTTAGGATTAGAGGTCATAGTGTACCATTTTGGGTTTTTGGCACACTAGGGAGAAAAGTGATATGATGGCAAAATATACTTAATTATATCAAATGACAATTAATATTAAAATTTAGGTATTATTATACCTATATATTTTATGTGCCATGCTTTGTTTGCCATATTACATGCCATGACATCATATCTATTTTCAATCATTTAATTTGTCATGATCATGTTTAGGGTTAGGTTAAATGTCATGTATGCTTAAATTATATCATACGCCATGACATCATGATCATTGGCCATGCTTTATTATGCTATCATTTATGCCACGATCATACTTCATGCATTTAAGTTAATGAAAATTGATTTAAGGACAATGACATGACTTGGAGTCCCATTCATAAGGGAATCAAGTAGGGTTGTCTTAGAAAAATGCATGAAACCCTAGATTAGGATGAACAAAACCCACATCTCACATCACATTGACTTGTATGTGTTTTAAACACCCTAGATATATGTGAGATGATAGGATATGAGTTAAGTTCAAGGTGCATAGTTTTTGCATCTAGATGAACTCAAACTCATGTAAAATCATGTGGTGGATCATTGGGAAAGCTTGTGTACAAGTTATGTACATTAAGCCCAAGGAACATGATCTAATATAGGTTTTCAAAATCATTTTAAAATCAATTTAGAAAACCTTGGTGAAGTCTATTTTTTGATAGCAATCACCATTGATGAAGTTGATACAAAGTAGGGCCAAAATATTGAAAATTTCAATGGTTTTGAACTTTGTGTCAATTTCCCTATTTTATGGGTAAAATGATTTTCAAATATTTTTCACCCATTGTATGTGTCATAAGTAGTATACGTATGAATTTTCATGATTTTTTGATATACGTATATTTATTTATGCATTTCTAAAACTCAACTCTAATAATTGAAAATCGGATTTTTCAGTTATCAGTCGACTGCCCATGGTGGCAGTCGACTGATCTCTGATAAAGTCGACTGCCAGGCTGATTTCGGGAAAAACAAGGATGTTTAGCACGTGTTCAGCTACGGTAAAGGTCCTTAACCACTCCTAACCCTAGGATATGCTTTACGAAGCATTATAAAGGGTGAAAATCCATTGGATATGGATTAGGATAGGTGTTATGGTTATGTATCAAATTTAAGGTGTGGAGAGTTCATGTTTGAACTTTGAACCTCATTTTTGATGGTTTAGAGTTCCTATTGGCTTAGGGACTTCCTAAGGACATTATTGGTGCAATGGTCAAGGGGGAGCAAGCCTTTAGGGGGAGGCATCCATCATGGGATGATGGATGGTATTTTTCCTCATGAGGAGGAAAATGGGTTCTTGAGATATCCAATTTGGAAATTGGGAGAGTGTATAGGATTGCCTCGCTTGAGTGATATGAGATTTATCACTAGGAAGATGATAGACATCCTAGGTATTTTTGGACCAAGGGGGAGATTGTAAGATCTCATTGGGACATGAGACATTGACCTCCTTAGGAGAGATAATCTTTTTTGATGTATGTCAAAAAGGGGGAGAAGTTAAAATTACCAATTTGGGATAATTTGTAAGGGACTTGAGTTAGTGTTCTAACTCAAATGGTTTGTTTTGGTTTTTGTCAAACATCAAAAAGGGGGAGATGGTTGGTGCAATCGGCCCAGGTCACGATTGACCAAGACTCGAGCTTGACTCGAGAGATGTTTTGATGTTCACAAAAATATATGACAATGTGATTGTCATGGGAAAGTCCAAGTCATGGGTACTTGGCATGGAAAGTCCAAGTGGGACACTTGGCATTTGGGAAAGTCCAAGTCTTGGGTACTTGGCATGGAAAGTCCAACATGGGTTGGCAAGGGAAAGTCCAAGCTTGAGTCTTGGCATTCGAGAAGTCCAAGGGATTTGATATTGGCGGCATAAAGTCCAAGCGGGAGTCTTGGCAGTATAAGTCCAATGATTGACGACGTAAAGTCCAAGCGGAGTCTTGGCGGTGTAAGTCCAATGTGCCTTGGCGGTGTAGACACCGTTAGCATGACATAGACGATGGAAGCACCTGAAGGCTAGCACAATGGATGAACAAGTCATGGATGACTTGGAGGGATCCGAGAGGCATGAGGCTGATAGAGGTAGCTAGAATGCTTAGGTCTAGGCTAAAGGTAGTCTAGCAAGTATGGGGGCACCATACTTGGGTTAAAACCTCAAGTTTGAGGTGTGCCAGTCGACTGGTGCCATGTGACAGTCGACTGGCGTGAGTCAACTGGGTTTTGACTGTGGGAATTGGCCTAGCAGTCGACTGATAATGTGATCAGTCGACTGGTGCTATGTTTCTCGAGCACAGAATGGAGTCTGACTCGACTGCTGGGGTTAGCAGTCGAGTGGAGGCTCGAACAATCGACTGATGGTCATGATCAGTCGACTGATGATGGAACCGTTGGATTTTTCCAGCGTGAATCTAGCCGTTGTCTCACGACAATAGTGGCATCAGTCGACTGATGGTCCCGAGAAGTTGATTGATCGGTGATTTCCAGCCCAGGTTGAAGCTTTAAATGGAGCTCGAGGAGGAGGAAATCAACCACCAGTTCTTGAAATTTTTGGGACGATTTGTTGCTGCAAATCAGGGTCTCCAAGTGCAAGTCAAGTAACCAAGCATTAAAGCAATCAAAAGCTAAGTGTTGTAAAGTTTTCTTTACTTGTTTTTCATATTTGTATTGTATATTGCTTGTAATCTATTGTAAGAGGTTTCTTCGCCTCTGACTTGTGTTGAGGAGTTATTTGTGATTAGTGATTGCATTGGCGTCGCTAGAGCTCTTTAGAGCTCGATCCGTGGAGTAGGAACCGTTCGGTTCCGAACCACGTTAAATATTTGTGTTTGCGTGATTGTCTTGTTTCGTTAGTGATATTATTATTATTCCGCTGCGCGCTAATGAAATTTGTAGAGACAAACGCAATTGAAATCCATCTCGAAACAAATACAAGCTATTCACCTCCCCCCTCTAGCTTCCAAGGATCCTCTACATCACGGATTTAGAGCTCCACTCTGGTACAATTGTTCAACCACAAGTAGGTGGTTAGACAGAGTGTATTTTTCTGACTATAGAAGGTTAGTTGAGATCACACGTGATAGATTTTGAAGGCTATATGAGAGCAGAAAAATAATATTCGATCTCAATATTTCCACTTAGTTACTTAAGGTGTATGACATTTCTCCAAGTACTTTAGTTGAGCAATGTGACATTACTTACTCATCGTATTTGTGTAGGAAATTTGGGGACCAAATTTTTATTAGTAGGGGAGAATGTGAGATATCAGAAAAAAATAATAAATACCCCTTGTTAATTAAGAAATTATCATATAGAATTTTTCAGGAGTTTTTAGATTTTTTTGGATTTAAACAGAATTTATATGATATTTTTGTTGGATTGAGTGGATCGCTAGAGGGGGTGAATAGCGATATAAAATCTTTCGTTCGACTTCGTTCGTTAAAACACGAGTAGACATAGCGGAAGATAAAATCAAAACAAAAGAGACAATAGACATGAGGGTTTTTACTTGGTTCGTAGCCGAAGGCTACTACTCTAAGACTCTAGTGGTCCTTGACCACGTACGGAGGGCAGAATACTAAAGAACTCCTCCACGTTGGAGGTAGGAGTTAAATGGATACACGAAATCACAAAAGCTCGAGGTAGAGGGACACTCCCCTTCTCCTCGTTATAATGAAAGCTTTAGGGGATAAGTAAAATGAAATACAATTAAAACTTTCGTTACCAACGACTTCAAAGGTTAAAGGTTGAAGCTCTAGTCATCGTCTCGACATCGCTTCGTCGTAGGGATGTTGGAGAGTCGGAGCATATCGGAAGCACTTGGAGGCTTTTAGAATTTATGAAAAACCCTTAGAGAAGCCCTCCTTTTATAGCTTTTGAGCCCCTTATCAAATGGGTCTTCAACCAATCACAAATAGGCACAAAGCTTCTTGGAATGAGGTGATAAGGCTTGACTCCTCGAAGCTGATCCTTGACCATCAGTCGACTGATGGCCATCATCGATCGATCGATGGCGCGATCGAGTTGCAACACTTAGCGATCGTGATTTGAGCGGTCGAATGAATGGCTCTTGTGGGCGATAGCGATGCTAGCTGAAATCACAAGTTAGCTTAACAAAAATATAATTTCGATGGCTGCCGACCATCCGATCTCGACCTGGACCATCCATGGGATGTCTTTGGTCGGATCTCGAGTGTCACCCGCGACTTCCTCCGGGTGTCGCTAGCCTTCAACTCCAGCTTTAGCACTTTTTTGCAAACTCGATTTAGCTTGTGAGATAACGATATGAGCTAAACTTTGTATCGTTTGCTATAATCAAAACTTAGGTTCGACTTAGGTGCCCACTGCACCAACAATCTCCCCCTTTTTGATCTATGGCAAACCCACATACAAAGTTAAGGAAATAATATGCACGAAGAATAATGAAAATTAAGTAGGAGTAGTAGAGATTTTCTTCCAAGTCTCCCCCTTGAGGAAACCTCCCCCTTGACCGAGGGTGAGTCTTGAAAGAAGATCTTAATCCTCCCCCTTAATGTTTACTATTTAGGAAGATTTTAAGTAATTAACAATTACTTAAAGTTGGCCATAGTAAGAAAAATTTAAGTTAAGAAGACTTCTTAACTTGACCCTTTCTCCCTTTTTAAAATAGTTAAGTTTAAGTAAATTTACAAAAGTTAAAGTTAAGTAAAAGAAAACATTTACTTAACTTTTGACCATGAGAATAAGTATGAAGTATTAAGTTAAGTTATAAAAAAAAATGAAATGATCCCTTAACTTTAGCCTTTTTCGCCACCTTTTTCCATATATCGAAAAGAGTGGGGGGTTTTGAAAAAGAAGAAAATATAGGTATTAAGTTTAAGTATTAAGTCCAAGCATGTTCCATATTATTTTGAAAATAATATACTGAAAATAAGCTCATCTATTGAATGTTCAACTCTTATTTCACTTGATTGATATAAAGGATCAACAAGTCTTGGTCAGAGTCGGTTAATATATATGATTATACTCCGTGGTTCATGGCGATACACTAGCTCTACATCTGGAACCAGGAGTAAGGTCCTAACATCTCACGCCCATCTACGTGGCTAAGTACACAAACACATTAGTCCTATGTGTCGTGAGATGTATTGACTCCTTAAATCTATAGGTGCATGATATCTAAGGTATGTCCTATGCTAGTTCCATGAAAAAGTAAAAATAGTAATAAGAAAATATAATTTGTAAATTCCTATTCTACTACGCACATGCCTAATTTTCATCTTAATAGACTGAATTCGACTTCGAGTAGGGGTTTAGTAAATAGATCTGGCAAGTTCGACTTCGATTCGACGTATTCGAGTTGTATGGATCCGTTGGCCACATGTTCTCGAATGAAATGGTGTTTGACTTCTATATGTTTGGTCCTAGAGTGACATATTGGATTTTTAGTTAGGTTAATTGAGCTAATGTTATCTACGTGAATTTTAGTGTTTGTAAAGTCCAACTTAAAATCTCAGAGAGTGTGCTTCATCCAAAGAAGCTGAGTGACACACTCACCCATCGCGATGTATTCGGCTTCGGTGGTAGATAAGACAACACATTGTTGCTTCCTACTTCACCAACTCACTAGACTTGAGCCGAGAAGTTGACAACAACCATTCGTACTCTTTTTATCGAGCTTATTACTGACATAGTCTGAGTCGGAGTAGTCGGTTAGTTCGAACTTGGTAGATCTAGGGTACCAAATAACGACATTAAGTGTACCCTTTAGATATCTAAGGATACACTTGACTAGAGTTAGGTGAGATTCCTTGGCACAGGTTTGGAACCTTGCGCACATACTTACTACAGATAAAATATCAGGTCGGTTCATAGTTAAGTAAAGGAGACTCCCTCTCACGATCCTATAGTATTTTAAGTCAATTGAATTTCCGGTTACATCTCCTTCTATATTTACATTTGTTGTCATTGGGGTATTAATAATTTTAGCATTTTGCATTCAAAACGTTTAATTAATTCCTAGTATATTTGCGTTGGTGTAGGTATATTCCATCTTTAGTTTGTTTAATTTGTAGACCTAAGAAGAAACTTAACTCACCTACTAAATTCATTTCAAATTCACTTTCCATAAGTGAAATGAATTCGTTTAGTAGGATCGAGTTGGTGGTTCCGAAGATGATATCATCTACGTAGATTTGGGCTATGAATATGTCTTTCCCTATGGTTTTTACGAAGAGGGTTGGATCGACTAGGCCTTGGTTAAATCCTTTGGACTTAAGATAGATCGAAAGCCTCTCGTACCAAGCTCAAGGAGCTTGTTTGAGTCCATAGAGAGTTTTCTTTAATCTAAGGACATGGCCGGGTTTATCTAGGCTTTCGAAACTGAGGGGTTGACTAACATAAACCTCCTCCTTAATATATCCATTCAAGAATGCTGACTTTACATCCATTTGAAACAACTTAAATCCTCGATGTGCAGCATATGCTAATAACATTTGGATGGACTCTAATCTAGCTACTGGGGCATAGGTCTTGTCATAATCTAAGCCTTCGACTTGACTAAAGCCTTTAACGACTAATCTAGCTTTATTTCTAACTACTTCACCTTTATCATCAAGTTTATTTCTAAACACCCACCTTGTTCCAATGATTGTTTTATCTTTAGGTGGTGGTACTAATTCCCATACTTCGTTCCTAGTGAATTGAGCTAGCTCTTCTTGCATTGCAATAATCCAATCAGGATCAAGAAGAGCTTGGTCAATAGTTTTGGGTTCAATTTTGGAAATCAAGGAGATTTGACTAAGGTTTCGGTATGAAGCTCTAGTTCGAACTCCTAGGCTTGGATCACCTATCACTTGGTCGATAGGATGATTCATTTGAGTCCTAGTTTGACTTGGGTTAGAGTCATCTATCACTTGGTCGATAGGATGACTAGTTTGAGTCCTAGTTTGATTTGGGTTAGAGTCACCTATCACTTGGTCGATAGGATGACTTGGTTGATTTAGGTTAGGATTGATCTCAAGATCGGAGTTGAGTCTGGTATGAATCGGCTCGCTAATTGGGGTTGCTAGGGGTTTTGTAGGTTCGTGTCCTTCATCAAACACTACATTAATAGTCTCCTCGACTCTAAGGGTGTCATGGTTATATACTCTATAAGCCCTACTCGTAGTCGAGTATCCTAGAAAGATTCCGGTCGAGGTTTTGGATGTGAATTTCCCTAGGTAATCCTTAGTGTTTAGGATATGTACCTTACATCCAAATACCCTAAAGTACTTTATGTTAGGTATTTTATCATGATAAATCTCGTACGAGGTATTAAGGTGCCACTTTACCATAAGGATCCTATTTTGGACATAGCACGCCGTACTAACGGCTTCCGCCCAAAACCTATTGAGTAGGTTATACTCGTTTAACATTGTCCTAGCGGCTTCTTGTAGGGTTCTATTTTTACGTTCTACTAGGCCATTCTGTTGTGGGGTTCTAGGGCATGAGAACTCATGGTGGTATCCATTTAGGTTATAGAATTCTGTAAACCTGTGGTTCTCGAATTCACCACCATGATCATTCCTAAGTCTTTTGATTTTAAGGTTTTATTGATTTTCTATTAGTTTAAATAGGTTGATTAATTGATCTAGGGTATCACTTTTGTGTTTGATGAACCTAACACAAGTAAATCTAGAATAGTCGTCAATTATGACTAAGCAGAATTGACTCCCATTAAGTGACTTAGCTCCATGTGAATCAAATAGATCCAAGTGTAGGAGCTCAAGAACACTTTTGGTTCTTTCTTGATTAGTTAGTTGATGTTGTATCCTAGATTATTTACCTTGTTAACAAGCATTATATATTTTATTATCCAAGTTGTTGAGGTTAGGCAAATCTCTGACTAAGTCACTCTGACTAATCTTGTGGATGAGTCTTGGGTGTGAGTGACCGAGTCATCGGTGCCACAACTAAGATTCCTCTTGCCGTGTCATAAGACACTTGGTTGAGGAGTTAGTTAAATTAATAGTATAAATATTGTTATTTCTAGTTCATTTAAGAATTATTTTAGAGGTTTCATTTGTATTAATTACGCATTCATTTTCTAGAAATATGACCTTATAGTTATTATCACACAATTGACTTACACTAAGTAAATTATATTGGAAATTCTCTACCAATAAGACATTTTGAATAATAAAGTTTGAGTTGATCTCAATATCACCTGATCCTATGATTTTGAGCTTCTCGTTGTTTCCGAAGGCTATCGATCCTTGTCATTTGAATCGAAGCTTCAAAAACATGAGTTGATCCCCGGTCATGTGTCGGGAGCAACCACTGTCCAACATCCATTGATCTTACACGCAAGGTAGTTGAATTGGATATTGGAATTATTAAAGGTTGGTTGTAAATTATTAAACCTAAATCATCTCACCCATGTCTACATGATCAAGCATGTTAACCTTATATGTTCTTGTGAGATGACTTGCAATTTTACTTGATTTAAATTTAATGATTTGTACACTTGTCAACCTTGCATTAGATTCGGATTTGACCTTAAGCTCATCAAGTCACCTTTTCAAGATCATGGCTTCCAGGTCGTGGCGAGGCACAGGGGCCTTCTTTGATCGAAAAAATGACCACTTCCTTAGACAAAGCCATTTTCAAGAAAATAGAGACTTGACTCACCTAAGACCACTTCCTGGTCTAACTAGTCTAGGATACGGCGAGGTAGCTTCAGCTAGTTCCATTCGGTCAAGTGCACCGAACTAGATACGCCTTATCTAGCCCGAATACACGAGACTCCGCTTTCTTAGCGTACTATCATCTCGCTGCGTCCTGGTACTATATTACCAAGTATTGACAAGTTATATTCCTATCTAACCATTCTAAAATCAAAAATAAATAAAGGACCTAAGCATGCAATTTCTAAGTTAAAGCATAAACAAGTTTTATACTGGCTCCCCCTGGACCGTTGAATCGGTTCGGTCTCTCCACATAGTGGATTTGGTCCTTGGGAACCCAGTACTGGTTAGATCCTAAGTTTGAAATCAAAGCGGTCTTAGGGACCCATGCTTGGACATGTTTTTTATGTCGACTTACAATCGACATATATGACTTGTTGCTCGTATTTGAGCTAAACCCTAGTCCGGCCTT
Organism: Wurfbainia villosa; assembly: GCA_025175895.1. NCBI lineage: Eukaryota > Viridiplantae > Streptophyta > Magnoliopsida > Zingiberales > Zingiberaceae > Wurfbainia > Wurfbainia villosa. The sequence continues at coordinate 86,862 of JAKLTH010000054.1, read as the reverse complement.
GTTGTATATGGCCCTTTGCGATCCAAGTAGGAGGTCAAGTCCCTTGGATCTCAAAGTAAACCTTTCCAACGTATTCCTATGATCTTCGACTTGACTCTTCAAGAGTGAGTTCTCTTCTACGAGTTTTTCAACTTGAGTTGAGTCCTCCTCTCGAACTCGACTAGTCGAAGAGGTTAGGGAGACGTCATGTTTGAGGAGTTTAACCTTCTCAACTAGGGTCTCGACCTTGGACTCGGACTTAGCTAATTTCCTAGTTAAGAATTTAATTGCACTGTAAAGAGTACTAATAAGAGATCGACTTACCTTAAGTGTATCTCTTGAATCGGATGCAGATCCGTGGCTTGTCTTGAATAGAGCTTCGTAATTTGATTCGTCTTCGGGTTCAGACTTGTGTTCCGGTTCCGACTCCATCTTCGATTCAGCCGGTTTAGCCATGAAGACGTGATCATCGTCTTCTTCCTCTGACACTTCTTCCCACATAACATTGAGTGCCTTCTTGAGTTTAGGTGCTTTGCTCTTGAGCTTCGGACATTCGGACTTGATATGTCCAAACCTGTTGCATTCGTAACACCTAACATTAGAACTTTTAGACTTACCTTCGTTGGAACGAGTGATGGTTCGCTTTCGGCCCTTGACCATCCTCCGAACTAGGTTGACTAGTTCGACCTCCATTTTCGGGTCGACCTCCGAATCGGACTCATCTTCTTCCTCCTTCGGGAGTGGCTTGCTCGCAGTTTTCTTCTTCGAACCTGCAAAAAGTGCTATACCCTTCTCCGATTCCATGTTAGACTGTTCATGGAGTTCAAAATCCGAAAACAACTCATCTAATCTATGTTTTGAAAGATCCTTGGAGTCCTTGTAGGCATCGACCATGGATGCCCACAAGGTGGTCCTAGGAAATGAGTTTAGTACATACCTGATAAGGTCACAGTTTTTGACCTTTTGTCTGATTGCGTGTAGGTTGTTGACGATATCTTGAACCCGAGTGTGCAGTCGTATCACCGTCTCGTGTTCCTGCATTTTTAGATTATACAAACTATTGAAAAGTAGATCACGCTTACATACCTTGGCTTCATCGGTCCCTTCGTGTAATTCGACCAACTTTGTCCATAAGTCTTTGGCACTAATGAATGGGTCGACGCGATTAAGCTCCTCCTTGGACAAGCCGCATTGGAGAATCTGAGTTGCCTTAGCATCGGCTTCGACTTGTCTTTTTGTAGCAATGGTCCATTGGTCATAATCCAAAGATTAACCCACTTCGTTAGTTGGAAGTGTGAATCCCGTTTGGATTATGATCGACATCTCGATTTGGGTCTTAAGGAAGCACTCCATCCAACCCTTCCAATAACGGAAGTCATCTCCATTGTAAAATGGAGGTCGGACGATGCTAAAACCCTCGAGATGGGCCATTGATACAAAAAAAAAAAAGAATGAAGAAGAAAAACCTAGCAACGACACAAACGATTGAAATGTACCAAGACTCGTGTCTTGGATTAGTAGTGTGGGAGAAAAAACTAAACGAAAAAAAAAATTCAAAATAAACAGAAAAAAATGAAAAAAAATCTGTAGAAAAGCAAGATTGGTGGTTTCACCAAATCTTAGCACCCCCGACTCTGATACCAATTGTTGGATTGAGCGGATCGCTAGAGGGGGGAGAATAGTGATATAAAATCTTTCATTCGACTTCGTTCGTTAAAACATGAGTAGACACAGCGGAAGATAAAATCAAAACAAAAGAGACAATAGACATGAGGGTTTTTACTTGGTTCGTAGCCGAAGGCTACTACTCCAAGGCCCTAGTGGTCCTTGACCATGTACGAAGGGCAGAATACTAAAGAACTCCTCCTCGTTGGAGGTAGGAGTTAAACGGATACACGAAATCACAAAAGCTCGAGGTAGAGGGACACTCCCCCTCTCCTCATTATAATGAAAGATTTATGAGATAAGTAAAATGAAATACAATTAAAACTTTCATTACCGATGACTTCAAAGGTTGAAGCTCTAGTCGTCGTCTCGGCAATGCTTCATCGTAGGGATGTCGGAGAGTCGGAGCGTATCGGAAGCACTTGGAGGCTTTTAGAATTGATGAAAAATCCTTAGAGAAGCCCTCCTTTTATAGCTTTTGAGCCCCTCATCGAATGAGTCTTCAACCAATCACAAATAGGCACAAAGCTCCTTGGAATGAGGTGATAAGGCTTGACTCCTCGAAGCTGATCCTTGACCATCAGTCGACTGATGGCAGCGCCAGTCAAGTCGCAACACTCAGCAGTCGACTAATTTCAGGTAGTCGAGTGGCTCTTGTGGGCAGTTGACTGATGTTAGCTGAAATCAAAAGTTAGCTTAACAAAAACATAATTTCGATGGCCACCGACCGTCCGATCTCGACCTGGACCATCCATGGGATGTCTTTGATCGGATCTAAGCTTAAGACCATCCCCTTAAGGAGGATACGACCTCACTTACTCTCACACACACGAGCTTACCTCGATACTTACTTTGTAGCTCTTGCTTTCGGCCTTCCACTCGATTCCTTCGTCTCCCTCCGAAGTCACTTGAGTGTCGCCCGACCACCGCGTCTTCCTTCGGGTGTCGCTAGCCTTCAGCTTCATCTTTAGCACTTTTCTGCACACTCGATTTAGCTCGTGAGATAACGATATGATCTTAACTTTGTATCGTTTGCTATAATCAAAACTTAGGTTCGACTTAGGTGCCCACTGCACCAACAATTTTATGGGGAAAGATTTAATGGGTTTTATTTAAGCTTGTTGAAGTGAAGGGATTAATAGGGTTCATTAACCTAAGTATATAGGGAAAACTGAGATTTGGGTTTCCTTATTTTCTCCCGATTTTTGCTTGGCTGCCCAACTTCACTTCTTCTCTTTCGTGTGCTCGTGCTCACGTTGCTCGAGCCCAGCATGCCGTCGCCTTCCTCTTTTGTCGCCTCATCGTCGGAGATCTCCATCTAAGCAGTCGCCCGATCACCAACTACCTCTCCATTTGATCACCTTCAGCCACAGTGTACTATCATTGCCACACCCAACTGCCACCTAAATTCATCTGAGATTGGCTCCGCCATGGGTGTTCTCTTCTTCCTTATCCAAATCTCTATCGTAGCTGAGTGTTTCTTCTTCCACTCTGTAGCTCGATCGCCACGACCATCAACCTTTGCAGTGTCATTCTCATCAGCGATCTTTCAGCGTCGCCACAACTTAGATCTACCATCGGGCCTCTTCCTTGCAGGGAGTCACCGTGTACCACCACCTCCATGCTCTGCTCCATTGATTTGGACAGCAGCGAGCTCTAACGAGCTTACCTTGTTGCAATATGCAAATCTGAATGCAGTAGGTGTTGGCAACCCTCCATGCACGTTCTGTTGTTTTCTCTCCATCACAATCTGCATTGTCGGTCAGTCAATGGACTTTCTATCATAAGCAACATTGTGAGTTGGCTACTTTGATCTTTTGAATGTGGATCTCAAAAAGAAGTACGTTAGGGATCATTTGGAACGGCTAGAGGGGGTGAATAGCGTCAATGGAATTCTTTCACGTTCTTGTCTACAATTTCATTAGCGCAGCGGAATATAGATATAATATAATAACGAAATGGACAAGCACACACAAAGACACGAAGATTTAACGTGGTTCGGAACCGCACGGTTCCTACTCCACGGATCGGGTTCGTACGAACCCTAGCGATGCCAATCACACACCACTATGAAATAACTCCTTCTCGGAACAATCCGGAGGCGGAGAAACCCGTACAATTAATCTTACAAGAATAAGATACTAATACAAGCAATATACAATAATACAATGCAAAACTAGTAAAGAAAACAACTTTACAAATGCCTTTGGATTGCTTGCTTGTTGATCGCTTGAATCGTGGTTGAAGACCCTGATTTGCAACAGCAAATCGCCTCAAGACGTCCAAGAAATCGATTGGTTTTTCCTCCATCATGAGCTCCATATATAGCTTCAACCTGTGCTGGAAAAAGTTGATCAGTCGACTGATCGGGACCATCAGTCGACTGATGCCACTGTTGTCGTGAGACAACGACTAGATCCACGCTGGATAAGTCCAACGGAACCTTCATCAGTCGACTGATTGTGACCATCAGTCGACTGATGGAGTCCTCACTCGACCAGTCGAGTCTCGACTCCATTCTGTGGCCGATTTCTCGAGCACCAGTCGACTGATTACACGATCAGTCGACTGCTCGAGCCATCAGTCGACTGCACAACTCTGGCAGTCGACTGCTAGGCCATAACCCACAGTCAAACCCTAGTTGACTCGGTCCACCGATCGCACATGGCACCTGGGCACGACCAAACATGAGGTTTTAACCCAAGTATGGTTCCCCCATACTTGCTAGACCACCCTTAGCCTAGACCTAAGCCTTCTAGCCACCTCCATCAGCCTCACGCCTCTCGGATCCCTCCAAGTCATCCATGACTTGTTCATCCATCGCGCTAGCCTTCAGGTGCTTCCGTCGGCTATGTCATGCTAACGGTGTCTACACCGCCAAGGCAAATTGGACTTACACCACCAAGACTCTGCTTGGACTTTACGCCGCCAACCGTTGGACTTATGCTGCCAAGACTCCCGCTTGGACTTTACGCCGCCAATATCAAACCCTTGGACTTCTCAAATGCCAAGACTCAAGCTTGGACTTTCCCTTGCCAACCCATGTTGGACTTTTCATGCCAAGACCCATGCTTGGACTTTTCATGTGCCAAGTGTCCCATTTGGACTTTCCATGCCAAGTACTCAAGACTTGGACTTTACCAAATGACAATTACATTGTCATATGTTTTTGTCGAAACATCAAAACATCACTCGAGTCAAACTCGAGTCCTGGTCAATCGTGACCTGGGCCGATTGCACCAACAATCTCCCCCTTTTTGATGTTTGACAAAAACCAAACAAATTATTGAGTTAGAACACTAACTCAAATCCCTTACCAATTATCCCAAATTGGTAAATACTCTCCAAATATTCTCCCCCAAACATTCTCCCCCTTTTTGACTAACATCAAAAAGGTTTCCTCCCTAAGAGGGTCAATGTCTCATGTCCCAATGAGATCTTACAATCTCCCCCTTGGTCCAAAAATACTTAGGATGCCTACCATCTTCCTAGTGATAAGTCCAATATCACTCAAGAGAGACAATCCCATTTACTCTCCCAATTTCCAAATTGGGTCTCTCAAAAGTCCCATCAATTTCCCAATTGATGTCATATTCTCCCAATAACTTCTCCTCTTCAAGGAGAAAAACACATCCATCATCCCAAGATGGATATCTCCCCCTAAAGGCTTGCTCCCCCTTGACCATTGCACCAACAATGTCCTTGGGCAGTCCCTAAGCTAATAGGAACTCTAAACCATCAAAATTAAGGTTAGAAATTCAACATTGAACTTTCCAACACCTTAACATTGATACAAACCCTAAACAACTCTCCTAATCAATATCCAATGGATTTTCACCATTTATAATGCTTCCCAAAGCATATCCTAGGGTTAGGAGTGATTAGGGACCTTTACCATGGTCAACACTGCCAACCAAACCTAGTTTTCCGAATCAGCCTTGGCAATGACTCTACCATACCGATCACATTGCCACACTCATCGATCCCACTCAGGCGATCGATAACTAAAATTTCCGAATTTCAGTTATCAGACTCGAGTTTTGGAAATTCATAAATAATTATACGTTTATCGAAAAATCCTGAAAGTTCATACGTATAATACTTATGACACATACAATGGGTGAAAAATGTTTGAAAAATATTTTACCCATAAAATAGAGAAATTGATACAAAATCCAAAAGTGACTAAAAACTTTAAAGTTTAAGCTCACTTTGTATCAATCTCATCAATGGTGATTGCTATCAAAAGATAGACTTCACCAAGGTTTTTCAAAATGATTTTAAAATGTTTTCAAAATCTTATTTTGGATCATATTCCTTGGGCTCAATGTACATGACTTGTACACAAGCTTTCTCAATGATCCACAAATAGAATTAGATGAGTTTTAGTTCATCTAGATGCAAAAACTATGCACCTTGAATTTAACTCATATCCTAGCATCTCACATGTATCTATGGTGTATAAATACACATACATGTCAATTAGATGTGAGATGTGAGTTTTGTTCTCCCTAGACTAGGGTTTCATGCATCTTCTGAAGCAACTCTACTTGATTCCCTTATAAATGGGACTTCAAGTCATGTCATAGTCTTTAAATCAATTTTAATCAAGTTAATGCATGAATGTATGATCATGGCAGAAATAATAGCATTATTAAAACATGGTCAATGATCATGATGTCATGACATATGATAAAATCTAAAAACACATGACATTTAAAACCTTAATCCTAAAACATAAACATGACATATAAAATGATTAAAAGTAAGCATGATGTCATGGCATGTTATATGACAAACAAAGCATGACTTATAAAATATATAGGTATAATAATACCTAAATTTTAATATTAATTGCCATTTCATATAATTAATTATATTTTGCCATATTTCTATTTTTCTCCCTAGTGTGCCAAAAAACTCAAAATGGCACACTAACCTCTAAACCTAAATTGTGCCAATTTTGATCATTTTATCAAACTTCTCAAGTAATATTGGCACATCCTAAAACTTTTAGGATTAAGACTCAAATGTATTTCCAAGGTAACCATAACCTTGAAAATAACCTAAAGTGCCACCTTTGCCATGGTTGAGTTAACTACCCATCCATTTAAGGTTGGCACACCCTAACCCATCTAGCGTGAATCAATCATGCTCTTAGGAACCCAAAACCGATTTGAGCTCCTAGGGTTAATTAGGTATTCCTTAGGGATAACCTCCCTAGATACCTTCCTAATGACCCTCCTAGGCTTATTAGCCTTGGTCATTTGGGTCTTACCTAGGTTGACTCTAGGGGTAACTCCCCTTGCAACCTTCTTAGTGGCCACCCTAGGTTTCCTAGAAACCTTAGCCACTAGGCACAACCCTTGGTCAACTCTAGGGATGACTTCCCTATTGACCTTAGTCTTCCTAGACCTAGTTTGTGTTCCATAATCAAATGGAACACTATGGTAAGCCACCTTAGGCTTAGGTTTGTGACCCAAACCTTGCTTGCCCTTGGTTGACTTTTGACTCTTAGGTCCTAGGTGTTGACTTTGACTTTTGGACCTAGAAGTTTGACTAATTGGCCCTTGCATTTGATTTTGCATAACCTTAAGGGTCTTTTCAAGTTTTTCAAGCCTTGATCTCAAGGCTTGATTTTCCTTTTCTAATATCTCAATTTTTGATTTTTCATTTTCTCTTGAGATATTTTTATTTCTAGGCATATGTCTAGATTTCTTAGCATTAAAGCCTAGATGTTCTCCTATTTTCTTAATGCTTTCCTTAGGTAATATATTTTTAGGGACATTAGTCCCAAATTTCTTCTTATTTCCTAAGTGAACACTCTTAGCTCCTAGGCAAATATATCTATTATTTCTAGCATGCTTTTCATCCCTAGAAATTGAAGGTGCATTAATAAATTTTACCTTAGGGATTGCCTTGGAGGCTCCCCCTACTTGTGTTGCTCCTTCTTGCCCTTTCTTCTTTCCCCTTGGACATTGACTCCGATAATGTCCCTTTGAGTTGCACTTGAAGCATATAATATGCTCCTTGCTCTTTTGACTTGAGGGACCGGCATCCTTGGCCTTTGGTGCCGGTGGAGCTTTCCTAACCATCTTTGGGCACTTGCTCTTATAGTGCCCAAATTCCCTACACTCAAAACACATAATATGATTTTTATTGGAAGATAAAGTGTTTGAGTTACCTAGGGTGGTGGTAGGTGCCGGAGTTGAATTTTGAGCTTCCTCATCTTGATCGGATGTTGAAGGCTCTTCTTGAGGTTGCTCCGGTGTAGAGGATGGTCTCTCCTCCTCAATCCTAGAAGTAGATGCTTCTTCCATCTCTTCTACTTCTTCTTTCTCCGATCCGGAAGTTGACTCCATCTCAACTTCCGATTCCTCACTTTCACTTGAGGATGAACTCTCCTCATGGAATCTTGCCAATTTTCTCCATAGCTCCTTGGCATACATGTAATCCCCTAGCTTGCACAAAACATCATTAGGAATTAAATCTTCCAAAAGTTTCGTTACCTTAATTTCGGTCTTGAGCTTTTGGCATTGCTCTTGGGTCCACTTTTTCAATTTTAGGACATTTCCCTTCTTATCCCTAGGGGGTTCAAGACCTTCAATGAGGATGAACCAATCCTCTATGTTCATCATCAAGAATGTTTCCATTCTTGCTCTCCACGCCGGAAAATCTTCTGGATCATATGGAGGTGGAGTATTGATATCCCATCCAAGCTTGTCTTGGAATTCCATCTTCACCCTCTAGCATCTTGCTCCCGGTTGTTAATCCGTTGAAGAGTCACCAGGCTCTGATACCACTTGTTAGGGATCGTTTGGAACGGCTAGAGGGGGGTGAATAGCGTCAATGGAATTCTTTCGCATTCGTGTCTACAATTTCGTTAGCGCAGCGGAATATAGATATAATACAATAACGAAATGGACAAGCACACACAAAGACACGAAGATTTAACGTGGTTGGGAACCGCACGGTTCCTACTCCACGGATCGGGTTCGTACGAACCCTAGCGATGCCAATCACACACCACTATGAAATAACTCCTTCTCGGAATAATCCGGAGGCGGAGAAACCTCGTACAATTAATCTTACAAGAATAAGATACTAATACAAGCAATATACAATAATACAATGCAAAACTAGTAAAGAAAACAACTTTACAAATGCCTTTGGATTGCTTGCTTGTTGATCGCTTGAATCGTGGTTGAAGACCCTGATTTGCAACAGCAAATCGCCTCAAGACATCCAAGAAATCGATTGGTTTTTCCTCCATCACGAGCTCCATATATAGCTTCAACTCTTTGGAAAAGTCGATCGATCGATCGATCGGGACCATCACGATCGATGATCGTTGTCGTGAGACAACGCGGCTAGATCCACGCCGAATAAGTCCGCGGAACCTTCAGTCGACTGATTGTGACCATCAGTCGACTGATGGAGTCCTCACTCGACCAGTCGAGTCTCGACTCCATTCTGTGGCCAATTTCTCGAGCACCAGTCGACTGATTACATGATCAGTCGACTGCTCGAGCCATCAGTCGACTGCACAACTCTGGCAGTCGACTGCTAGGCCATAACCCATAGTCAAACCCTAGTTGACTCGGTCCAGTCGACTGCCACATGGCACCAGTCGACTGGCACACCTCAAACATGAGGTTTTAACCCAAGTATGGTTCCCCCATACTTGCTAGACCACCCTTAGCCTAGACCTAAGCCTTCTAGCCACCTCCATCAGCTTCACGCCTCTCGGATCCCTCCAAGTCATCCATGACTTGTTCATCCATCGCGCTAGCCTTCAGGTGCTTCCGTCGGCTATGTCATGCTAACGGTGTCTACACTGCCAAGGCACATTGGACTTACGCCACCAAGACTCTGCTTGGACTTTACGCCGCCAACCGTTGGACTTATGCTGCCAAGACTCCCGCTTGGACTTTACGCCACCAATATCAAACCCTTGGACTTCTCAAATGCCACGACTCAAGCTTGGACTTTCCCTTGCCAACCCATGTTGGACTTTTCATGCCAAGACCCATGCTTGGACTTTTCATGTGCCAAGTGTCCCACTTGGACTTTCCATGCCAAGTACTCAAAACTTGGACTTTACCAAATGACAATTACATTGTCATATGTTTTTGTCGAAACATCAAAACATCACTCGAGTCAAACTCGAGTCCTGGTCAATCGTGACCTGGGCCGATTGCACCAACAAAGTATATTATTGAGGGAAATCATCCTGTTGTGTGGTCACTGGGTGCTAAGAACAATTGGAGTTGGACCTTGCTCATGCTTGGGACAGATCGGGTACCTTAAACATGATTGAAGGAGCAAGGCGATTGAAGCTTAACTAGCAGGTTTTCCTTTCTGCCATAGCATGCAAAAGATGGAAGGTCCTTGCTGTGAACGAAATTTGGGTAAGTTTTAGTTTGAATGTTATGAATATGAGATTAGATTAACAAAATTCTTATAGGATGAGCAGATCTATTTATGGATTAAGAGGATGCTGTGATTTCAGGTGATGGAGATGGGTTGTTGCCTCCGTTCACTTGAATTGTATAGATTGGTGTTCTCTACGGTGGAACAAGAAGATGTGGAGTGAGTTTAGGTAAGGTGAGTTGGGTTTGGATAATTTATGAACGTATATCATTATCATTGTGATTAAATTGATCTTGTGATGGATTTTTTGTTAATAGAAGATTAATTGTTGGTGTGTGAAGTTGTTCTGTTAGGGGGAGGGGGGTTACAGGATATGGATTGTTTTGAGGGTTGATTAGGTCGGTTAGGATTTAATCTTATTTGTAATATACTTGAGTCACATATGTTTATTATTTTGCAGGACTTTGATTGTGATAGATTCTTGGACATCTAGATGGTTAGCATGAACTTCATATCAGGTGGGTAATTTTTATCCTAGTCAGGTAGATAGTTAAACTTGGTGTATGAATTTTATGTTGATTATGACACCATTACCTTGATTCCACTACCTTGATTCCACTCTTATTATTCCATTGCTTGATACTTAGTCTTTGTACTTTGAGATGCTCTGTTGTTATCTCTACATTTTGTTCATCATGGTTATGGATTACAGATGCTATGGTTTGTGGACCTGTGTGTATATAGCTGAGTACGGTTGTAGACTTGATTTGTGTCATCAGGATAAATCACCTGGGAGTGGGTGATGTTCTAAAATGTGGAGTGGATTGTCATGTTATATCCCTTTACACTGTGTGTCTGTTATGGATTGTGGATCTGTGTATGGCTGTATGGATTGTCGATAGTGGGTAGCTACGGACTAGAGGTCCTAGCATAGTTGATTGTCGATAGTGGGTTTCTACGGACTGGAGGTCTTAGCATAATTGATTGTCGATAGTTGGTTGCTATGGACTAGAGGTCCTAGCATGGTTGATTGTCAATAGTGGGTTGCTACGGACTTGAGGTGCTAGCATGGGTGATTGTTGATAATGGGTTGCTATGGACTGAAGGTCCTAGCATGGTTGACTGTCGATTGTGTATGACTCTCTGTTAGGTAGAGAGTGTATTATGGATGTATGTGTGTGTAGTTATGCATTCATCACATTTACATGCATGCTAGCGACTTAGTCTCCCTTGTGGGTGAGAGAGTTATCAGTCATCCTGCCTCCACGGTTACTTGTGGTAGTAATAGCTGGTGTGAGGGCAGATCATTTGTGGTCCGCACTCGACCACTATTGATGGTGTTAGTTGGAGTTGCGTATAGTTTGTCCTGTATGTGTGACACTTGACCACTCATGGATAGTGATAATTGGAGTGGCCAGCAGCAAGGACCCTCGTTGTGTAGCTTATAGCTCTTTAGCTTATCTCTACTTATTTATACTGCCCACTCGGCCACTCAAAAGTAGTGGTTGTTGTTGAGTTGGGATATTTGTCATGTCATGCCACCTAGGCAACACTGGTGTCGTGGTAGCGAATAGGGTGTGCAGGCATGACTATGCATCGCATTGTCATGTGTGATGGTTTATATATATATATGCTTATGAGATATTGAATTTGATTGAGCTATGCTTGTTGCATATGTTTGTACATCACCTTGCATGCTATTTGCATATTCTGTACTGTTGTGTGTTGGGTACAGTGTAGAGTTGGATCGAGTTATTGTACTCAATTGATCAGCGTCAGGTTGTTGTATAGGATTGACCGACTTCATTATGTATTTGTTTACATGTTGACCATATGTCTGTGTGTTGAATACAAGTGTAGTATTGTTCATACATGTTGTATATGCTATATTATTGTATACTTGTTCAGGTTGTATAAGTTGTGTCGTTGTAGACCTTTCAAGTATGTTAGTACATTACGTTATGTTCAGTTGATCAGTTTGGTATATGAACTGATTAGATTTATACTGATAGTGATTGTTATTACCTTTAAGACTCTATATCCGTTGATCTCCATATGATATATGTTATTCATGCACTATCTTTCATATTACCCCTGAGTTTTATACTCACCACCACATACCCTGAATTTTCTTGTCACCCAGGTAACAAGTAGAAGATTCCTTGGTTGCTTGGAGCTCCACCAGCTGATCCCATCTCACACCGAGTGTATGGATTATATTCCATATTGTTCTATTATTTTAGGATTGTTTGTTTTGGGATTTTATCCTTTGTTGTTTCCGCATTTGGAGTGTATAGTTGTGTTGTATGTTTTTGGCCATTACTATGGATTTGATTTGGATGTTGGTTCTGACTATATTTTCTTGTTGTGTCAAAGTCGTACTGGTATGCATATAGTTGAGTCTTTGTATCCTTATCATTTGTCGGTGTATTCCGCTATGTTTTATGACTTATCTGTGATAGCAGTTATTTGGGCCATGTATTGGTAGTTTCCCTTATATTGTCACAAGAGGGTACCGTCCAATTGAGGGACAAATATACTCTCTGTTGGGTCGGATCGGTTGATCTATTGGCCGACTAGAGGGGGGTGAATAGCCCTCGTTCGTTGGTCGTCGTATTTTGCTCGTCTACAAAATGTTAGCGCAAGCGGAAGCAATAAACTAAGACAAGCAAATAGACATAAAACAAAGACAATACAAACACGGAGATGTAACGTGGTTCACGGCTACGCCGTTAATCCACGGTCCGATTCGTCCACGGTGAATCACTCCGCAATCTATCCACTAGATCTCTCCTTTGCACAAAGCTAGGTGGAGGTAACCTCTTTACAACAACACTCCTCTTACAAATATAATGAAAATAAGCTTGGGTAAGAGTATGGAAAGCTTTAGGGAACTTTGGGAGAGTGTTAGAGTGTAAGCATTAGCCTCCCAAACCCTTACCCCCTTCCTTTTTATAGAGGAAGAGGGTTTCTTCCCGTTGACACAGGATCAGTCGACTGATGGCACCCATCAGTCGACTGGTCCCATAGCCGTTGCCCAATAACGGCCGCTTTCCACGTTGGATACCATCCAACGATGCAGCATCGATCGGTGATGGCACCATCGATCGGCCCGGTGCTCGATCAGTCGAGTGCCCAATCGAGTCGACTACATTCTGTGCCCGTGCACAGTGCCATGATCGTCATTCATTCGCGCGATCGGCTACATCGATATCGATCGGCGCCGATCCATGGCGATCGCCAAACTGGTCTTATACGATCGATCGACCCATCGACTCGAGGCGATCGGCGCCATGACATAGCGGTCGGCGTGTCGAAAACTCATCCGACACTTGGCCAAATGGCCTTCACCTAAGAGCTACCCTTCCCGGGTTACAATCGCTCACTCTCATCCCTCGGAGTCCTCGCTTTGAAGTTCTCTTCGTTCAGCCACGTCCCTCGGCAGATCAGCACGCTGCGCAATGCTCCTTCGCGTCTCTTGCCTCGAAGTCTACTTCCTCCGGCTTCACTCCAAGCTCCTCGTCCGACGGTCCCTCGGATGCTCCAAGCGCATGACTTCCGCAAAGCTATCCTTCACCGACTCAAGGCACGAGTCATGAGATGTGAAACTCGCCATGGCTCCATGTGCGAATTACTAAGTCCTGCATGACTTCAACGAACATATCAAATCAACATATCAAACTAACTTAAACCCTTTGCTACACCATCAAAACTATATCACGGCAAGAGATTGCCCTAACAATCTCCCCCTTTTTGATGTGTGGCAATCCGTTTAAGTTAGGTAAAACATTTGATATAAATTTTAAAGGAAAGAAAGCATGTAAACACATAATCATGATATAGCAACATGCAACTCCCCCTTAATCCATGAAATTCCCCCTTAATTTCTCCCTTAATTTCTCCCACTATCATAATTAACTTAAACATAATCATTTCTCCCCCTTTGACACCATCAAAAAGATTATTACTAAGTTAAAAACACATGGCATCAAGTCTAATAGAAGGAAAATACCATAAGTTGATTTAAAATCGGAGTTCAGCCTTCTTGCTGCGATATTCGCCATCGATCGATTAGTTCGGATACTGATCGCGTGAATTTCGGGATTTTCTGATTTTCAGATCGAATTTCAGAAATGCATTAAAAATTCCAGAAAATTTCAAAAAATCATGAAATTTGGGGAACACATTTCTTTTAAGTATGTCTATCAGTGAAAAATATGTTTTCATGAAAAATCATTATATTTCCACGTATTTGCCAAAAATCCAAAAGCTTTAAAAACTACTAGGTTTTTGATCATAAGAGTATCCATTTTAACACCTAGTCTTGCATCCAATTGTTTCAAAACATGAATACATATATTTTAAAGTAAGAAATTGTTTTGAAAACATATGAAATATCCAATCATGATCTTTGGGCAATATGTCTATGAATTAAACATAAGCCTTCCCCATGATTGGTCTATTATTGCTTTTTTGATACTTTAAATGACCATCTAAATGCCATAGGCATTAGTGAACATTTGTATCATCCTAAAATCTCACTCAAGCTAAGTTTTCAATAAAGGTAGCCTATGGTGAGTGTGAGATGCATCCTAGAGGGTATTTGTATATACTTAACCAATATGTTCATCCAATTCTATCATGGTTAAGTGTCAACATAATAATCCTCATGATCATAAAGACATATATGAATGAATTCTACATTATGATCATGAAACTCATGTATTCATCAAATAATAGTCATGCATTAGGTATTATATGATGATAATAAACAAAGTATTACCTAAAGCATGATTCAAACCTATTTCTCATGATAACGTGCCAAATTTCAAAAACATAAATCATGATTGCAAATATACATAGGAATTACATCAATCATCATGATTTAAGCATTATTATCTATTTATGGGTACGTTATCATCACCCAACACTATCTAAAAAATATTGTCCCGTCATCCTAAGTCAACCAAAATATGATATAGGTTAGGTCCATGTGGTTGACTACCCTAGGGTTATTCTAACCCTTAAGGATGGATTTTGGAACCCAAAATAAGTTCTTTCCTATTGGGTTCACTAGATATTCCTTGGGGATCCATTTTCTAGCAATTACTTTCTTTTTATCTTGTCCCCTAGCTATTAGGCATTTGTAGGCCTTTTCATTTTTCTTTTCCTTATATCCTAGGCCTTTTTTGTTAAAACTTGCTCTTTGGCTCCCTATGATCATATTTAATGTGTTGGAGCCAATTGTGAATTTCTCTAGGGCTTTGGTTAAATAATCTACCTTTTCCCTTAAAGCCCTATTTTCCTCTATGCATGCATCATTAACATCCAAAGGCATATAGTCATGTGAGCATGCATCATCATGGCAAGAAGAGACATTATCATTTAAGCATGCATTTTCTAGCTTTTGTTCTAATTCCTTAATTTGACTAAGCATGCTTTTACTTTTCTTTTTCATGCCAAATAACTCCTTAGTTAAACTAGAAATTATGGAAACTATTTTCTTAGGAGAAGCATTCGTTACCATAGTTTCCATATCCTCTTCTTCTTCGGATGAGGAGGATGTGGAGGCTCCCCCTTCACTTGAGCTTTCCCCACTTGAGCTTGATTCTTCATTTGAGGAGGAGGAGGAGCAATCCGAGTCATGAAGAGCCATTAGTGCTAGGTTGGAGTAGACATGCTCTTCTTCTTCGGATGAGGATGAAGAGGCAAGGTCATCCCATGTCTTGGCTTTGAGTGCCATGGCCTTCCCTTTTCCTTTTGCCTTCTTATCTTCTTCCTTTCTCTTGCTCCCCTTTTTCTTCTTCTTTTCCTTCTTTTTCTTATCTTCCTTGCTCTTGTTTAGGAGGGGACAATTGTCCCTTATGTGCCCCTCTCCTTGGCAATTATAGCATATGACCTTCCCCCTTGGTCTTCTATTCCTATCATGAGATTTATCAAATCTAAGATTCTTAAATGCACGCCTTACCTTCCTTACCATGTAGGCTTCTTCCGTGCTATCCATGGAGGAGGTAGAGGCTTCATCGGATGAGGAGGAAGGGACTTCCATCTTCTTCTTCCCCTTGTTTGCCATCAAGGCTACTCCCCGTGAATTTTGGACTCTAGGCTCTTCTTGTATACCTTCAAGCCTTGTCTCATGAAGCTCCATGGTTGAAAAGAATTCCTCCAAGGTGCTCACTTCTAGGTTCTTGGAGATGTAAAATGAGTCCACCATGGAGCTCCATCTTGAGGACCAGGGGAAAGCATCTATGACCTTCATTATCATATCCCGGTTGGAGAGCTTCTCTCCTACACTCGTTAGCCCAATTAATATTTCTTTAATTCTAGAATGTAGGGAAGTTACCTTTTCTCCCTTTTCTAATTTGATGTTCGAGAGTTGGGAGCGGAGGAGGTCTCTTCTTGCTAGCTTAGCCTCCGAGGTACCTTCATGAAGCTCCACTAGCTTCTCCCACATCTCCTTAGCACTAGAACATTCCCCTATCCTATTGACTTCTTGTTGGGGGAGGACATTGTATAGGTGGTGCTTGGCCTTTGAATTTGCCAAGTATTCTTCTCTTTGCCTTTTGCTCCACCTCGATTTCTCCAATGGCTCCCCATCCTCGTTCCTAGGCAACTCGAAATCGTTTCCCATTATTAATAGAATTTCAAAGTCGGTTTCGAAGAATACCTCCATTCGCTTCTTCCACCAAGCGAATTCGCCATCGAACTTCGGTGGATGGATGTTTGAGCTGGCCATCTTTAGAAAATTTGCTTGTTGTGGCGGTTAGTCCTCGACAAGCTTTCCTTGGCTCTGATACCACTTGTTGGGTCAGATCGGTTGATCTATTGGTCGGCTAGAGGGGGGTGAATAGCCCTCGTTCGTTGGTCGTCGTATTTTGCTCGTCTACAAAACATTAGCGCAAGCGGAAGCAATAAACTAAGACAAGCAAATAGACATAAAACAAAGACAATACAAACACGGAGATGTAACGTGGTTCACGGCTACGCCGCTAATTCATGGTCCGATTCGTCCACGGTGAATCACTCCGTAATCTATCCACTAGATCTCTCCTTTGCACAAAGCTAGGTGGAGGTAACCTCTTTACAACAACACTCCTCTTACAAATATAATGAAAATAAGCTTTGGTAAGAGGATGGAAAGCTTTAGGGAACTTTGGGAGAGTGTTAGAGTGTAAGCATTAGCCTCCCAAACCCTTACCCCCTTCCTTTTTATAGAGGAAGAGGGTTTCTTCCCATTGACACAGGATCAGTCGACTGATGGCACCCATCATCGGATCCGTCCGTAGCCTGCCCAATAAGCGCGCTTCCACGCTGGATACCATCCAATCCAGATCGCATCGACCTCGATCGATGGCACCATCAATCGACCGGGTGCTCGATCAATGAGTGCCCATCAGTCGACTCCGTTCCGGTATCGATCATTGCCATGGCGGCACAAATGGCCAAGTTTCACCTAAGAGCTACCATTCCCGGGTTACAATCGCTCACTCTCATCCCTCGGAGTCCCTCGCCTTTGAAGTTCTCTTCATTCGCGGCCATGTCCCTCGGCAGCATCAGGCGCACGGCTCTGCAATGCTCCTTCGCGTCTCTTGCCTCGAAGTCTACTTCCTCTGGCTTCACTCCAAGCTCCTCGTCCGACGGTCCCTCGGATGCTCCAAGCGCACGGCTTCCGCAAAGCTATCCTTCACCGACTCAAGGCACGAGTCATGAGATGTGAAACTCGCCATGACTCCATGTGCGAATTACTAAGTCCTGCATGACTTCAACGCACATATCAAATCAACATATCAAACTAACTTAAACCCTTTGCTACACCATCAAAACTATATCACGGCAAGAGATTGCCCTAACACTCTCGGGGCATGACAATGGGTGACAAGGATCGAGACGTTCCTTCAAATGGAAATTGAAGATTGGATCATCTTGAAGTGTGGTTTCGAATTTCCAAAGGGCAAGAAGGGAGGATTCCTCAAGATTGAGAAATGGACCGAGGAACAACTCTAAAAATTCAAGAAAAATATTAAGGTAATAAAATTTCTAAGTAATTTAATCCCTAATGATATCTTATGTCAATTAGGTGATTAGAAGGATGTCAAGGAGCGATGGAGCAAATTGATAAAATTCCATTAGAAATGTCACCGGCCTAAAGTAAAGAAGATAACAAGCCCGAAGAAGAAGAAATCTCAACATCTCAAGAGCTTAAGGATTCGAAGGTTTATAGATGCTCAACTTCCGAGGAAGAGGAGGTCTTGGAAGCCTCTGCCTCTGGGATTGAGGGGAAGGAGAAACATTCCATGCCAGAGCAAGTAAAGGAGTCATCTACCTCCGGAAGAAATGAAGAACTAAACCACAATTCACCTACCACCGAGCTACGTAACTCAAATGCAATTATTAAAAATAAAAATCATATCACTTACTTTGAGTGTAGGGAAGTAGGGCATTATAAGAGAAAATGTTAAAAAGAGTCAAGAAGGCTCAATCGACACCAAAGGGGAAGGAGAAGGCCAAGGAGACCAGAGCCTCGATACGCAAGAGCAAGGAGCATATAGTGTGCTTCAAATGTCAACAAAAAAGGAATTACCGAAGCCAATGTCTGAGGGAGAGTCACCCTAGGAAGGACAAAGAGAAGAGCTCAAATGTAGGAGGAGCTAAGGCAAACCTTAAGGCATATTTTAATAATGCTCTTTTTTTACGTCATGATAAAAAGCATGTGATTAATAAGGTTTATTGTTTAAATGCTAGATATCATGAAAGTAAGCCTAAGGATCAATTTAGAAATAAATATTTTTGTTTAGGAGAAAAATATTATAATATTAGGCCTAAGGATAACTCTAGGACTACCCCACCTAAGGATAACAACAACCTAGGCAATAACCCTAAGAAATCTAGACACATGCCTAGGAAGAAGAATATCTCAAGAAATAATGGAAAAACAAAACTTGAGGTATTAGAATAGGAAAATCAAACTTTGAGGTCAAAGCTTGAAAATTGGAGAAGACCCTTATTAGGATGGAAATTATGATTAAGGTGTCTAACGGGCAAAATTTGAGTGTGGTAGGCAAGAAATATCTAAGGATAAGAGGGGTTTGGGTTACAAACCTAAGTCTAAGAAGACGATGCAAACCTACCACAATGTTCCATTTAACTATGGAACTAGCTCTAGGTCTAGGAATACTAAGGCCACAAGGGAGGTCATTGCTAGAGTTGACCATGGTAAGTGTCTAGTGGCCAAAGTTTCCAAGAAACCTATAAAAACCACTAAAAAGGCCACAAGGGAGGCCATCCCTATAGTTGACCAAGACAAGACTATAATAACCTGTTGGGATGTATACTGAAAAGTCTATCTTTTGTATGAACATCTTTATTTTGAAATAAGAATCACATGATCATTGTTTGCATATTTTTATGGTTATGCATATTGTCTAATATATTACATTGTAGATAACATGGTGTGTGGTGTCACACGGAAGATCATGTTATCGGCTCCTTGTAAAGTATAAGTAAAGGCTCACAACCGAGATGGCTTTGGACAAACCATCGGAATGGTTGTAGTGTGATTTGGTATGAGTTTGTCTTGACCATAGAATCACACTAGTGCACTTTGTGTGTATTGAGCAGGACCGACTTAGAGGTGATTCGATTTATTGCTGACTACATAATCGAATCGGACCTCAGTTATTATATTGTACATGCTCTTAATCCCGATATAATAACGGACACATATACTTAATATTCATTTCTTTGATTTACCAATGGGCAATATTTATAGATTAAATCGATAGGCTCGGTAAGTTGGGAAATGATATTATTTATATGGTGTGCCGTTGATTATAGGAGGAAATCATGCCTTATATAATAGGATGATGATGTCCCCTTGAGGAGCTCATAAGGTTCATCATGTAAACCCTGCAGGTGGACTTGGTCCGACATGATGAAAAGGTTGAGTGATACTACTCATGGAGTTAGATGTTGATTAATTAATGGTTAGTAAATTAATTAATCGACGGACATTCGAGATCTTAAACACGGGGAGAAAATGTACATATAATATATGGAGCCCATATTAACTTATGGGGGTTGGTGAAGTAGATCAATGATAATCCTTTAGTGGATTGGATTATCATTAATGGATCGGACTTTATGTGGGCTTGATCCATGGGTGGCCAAGATCCAACTCCTCCTCATGGTCCCTAATGTAGCCTATTAACACCTCATGAAGCTTAGATTCAATGGATAGAAACAAAACTCTAGATCCAAAGGTAGAGATTAAATCTCTAGATCCGACGGTTGAGATTAAAACTCTAGATCCGACGGTTGAGATTAAAACTCTAGATCCGACGGTTGAGATTAAATCCCTAGAACCAATGGTGGAGATTAAAAGGAGGATTATCCCTAACTCTATAAAAGGAGCACAAGGGGTTGGCGTGGAGAATCAATCAAGAGGAACTAGGGTTTTGGAGTTGGCGACAAGAAGAGGAGCAAGGGTTTGGGCTTGGGTGGCACCTAATAAGGAAAGTTTTCCTTGACTTCTCCTTCTTCCTCAAGCTGCTGGCGCCCCTTGAAGCTCTTCCAGCCCTTGGCCAGCATCCAAACTCCCTCTTCTCCTTCTCTTTGCCCGGTGGAACAAAGGTTTAGGGTCCTCCCTTGAAGCTTTTGGCCGGCAACCCTTAATCTCTTCTTCCTTCTTGGCCGGCGGCAAAGCTCCATCCTTGGAGGTTGTTGGTTGGTTGAAAGAAGGAATAGAGCTTTGTTTCTATTCTTCCTCTTGCTCGGAACGAGCAAGGAAGGAAGATTGGCGATCTAGGAGCTTCAAATTTTGGTAGATCGTCTCCCACACGACGTCCGAAAGGAGGAAGGTCATATATTAGAAGATCGAGAGGTATATCTATTCTCTATTCTCTTTTGTTACTTGCTTGTATTTGTTTTTTCAATTATGAGCATGATATATTCTGTTTGTGGCTAAATAATACTTGGATCCCGAATATAAATACAAAAGCCAACGATCCGTACATCGTCTATTCCGCGGCTACTCGTAGAATAGAGGTTGGTCGCTTGAACAACGAGTTTGTTCAAGTGACCTCTCTAAACGAATAGCACGACGATGACTTGGTTGTTTAGGAAATCCCTTTTGTCTAGGATTAATTTTTTTTTTAATCCGGGGACATTGATGGGATCGCCATGAACAAGCAACCGAGGTGAAGTGGGAAGCGAAGTTTCCCCTCACGGACTCGATAAGCAAAACCCTTCAACTTGTATCAGAGCCATGGTTTCCGATTTTGTGCGTTTAGGATTCGGTTAATTTTTATGCACTTTTCATATATTATATGTGCCAGATAATAGTAGGATATGTGTAGGTTAACTCTTTGGTTGCAGGCATAAGATCCGACTATTATGGTCATATGTGTGTATGTGATTGTATGTGTATATTTTGTTGAATCCTCGGGGTTGACGAGGCTAGTATTTAATTTTTTATAAATTAGATATGGTTTTGTTTAGCCACTCTTTTTATTTTAGTTTACTTTCGATCTAGATTTCATGTACACTCCCTCGTGGAGTATAGGATCGATGGATGTAAATTAAAATAGATTTTAGTCTCGGCTCGGATCTCCGGATGACTCGTACATGGCGTAGGAGGAGCGGACGAGATGACGATGCGACAGGACACATATTGAAGACAAAAGCCTTAATAGTTGGAAAAATTTTATTTTTCATATTTATTGCTTATTGTTTGATATGCATGTCGTAGGCTAGAAAATTCCTAAATTTTAAATTACTAAGTGGGAGAGGGAATTTTTTTTAAAATTCCCACGGCCTCCATTACGATTTGACAAGTGATGCAAACAAACTTGCGCGTCAGCTTTGAGTGCCTTCCTCCCCATAGTATGAGTTTATTTGCAGATCACAAGGTCAAATATGGTTATAGGGAATTATTAAGGAGCGTGTGCACTTCCCCATCGGAAGGCTCATAACCCGAGATAATTACCTTAGTACCGAGTAATGGTGAACACTTAGATACAAACATAAGTATCCTCCCCATCGGAGTCACTGCTTTTATTTGTAGGGCCAAAGAGGAACCAACTATTAATTTTACTTGTCAAAAAGTTAGGTTGACAAGATAGTAAAATTAATGGGTAAAACTTCCTCTTATAAATGTAGAATTCGTATACGTCCACACTATCATGGCATACGATATTCTCGGTGTTGTGAGGTGTTGGTTGATTTTAAAATTTTATTGTTTGAGGAATCAATAATTTTTTGAAATCTAATGTTTTGATTTATGTGATTCTTAGATTTTCTTTCAAAATGACTTTCAACCCACTTGCTGTGATACTGAAAGAGAACAAACTTACTGGACCCAACTATGTTGATTGGAAGAGGAATCTAGACATTATCTTGACTGCTGAGGAATACAAATATGTACTCCTCGAAGAGTGCCCTCCTAAGCCTGCAGATGATTCTCGGGAAAAGGAGAGAGAGAGAGTTATAAGAAGTGGATAAAGGCCGATGAGATGATGCAGTATTACATTTGGGCTTCTATGTCAAATGTACTGCAACATCAGCATCAAGCCATGCCCACTGCTTATAACATGATGCTCAATCTCAAAGAGCTTTTCGGACACCAGAATCAGGCTGCGAGGCAAGAAGCCATGAGAAACTTGATGACGACCACCATGATCGAGGGAACACCCGTGAGGGATCATGTTCTTAAGATGATGGCTCATTTGAATGAGTTGGAAGTCCTCGGAGCTGAGATCGATGGGGAAACCCAGGTCGATATCATTCTCCAGTCTCTACCTAGGAGTTTTGAGCAGTTTCGCCTGAACTACAACATGAACAAGAGGTTGTATTCGTTGGCGGAACTTCTGACAGAACTCCAGGCGGCAGAGGGGCTATTTCGTCAGAGTGCTCAGGCACATGCCATGGTGACCCAAAAGGTTTCTACTTCTAAGCCAAAAGGAAAGAAGAAGAAGAAATAAACTGGGGCAAAGGCGGTGGGAGGTACTCAGGGAGGAGTGAAGAAGCCGAAAGGCAAGTGCTTCACTTGTAAGCAGACTGGACACTGGAAGGACTGCCCCAACCGCAAGAACAAAGTTATATCTTTTGGTCTAGTAGTTGAAACATGTTTAGCGCTGTATCTACCGACACCGGGTGTCAAGATACGGGAGCCACTATGTCTGCAATACTTGGGCGATGCCACGAAGGTGGCGGCAGTTGCAGTGGGAGACATTCATTTATCTTTTGAGAAAAATAAAGTTTTGGTTCTTAAGAATTGCCTTTATGTACCCTTATTTAGAAAGAATTTAATTTCAATTTCTAAATTATTTATGGATGGATATTCTATTTCTTTTAATGGCAGAGTTGTTATAAAAAGGAATAGGGACATTATCTATTCTGGTGCATTGATAGAAAATTTGCACACACTTGAACCAAAAGCTCCCACGATGCAAATTGAAATTAATAACTCATCTTCTAATTCCAATAAGAGAAAAGAACCTTCGAAGATGAACCAAACATATCTTTGGCATCTTAGGCTTGGTCATATTAACCTAAGCAGAATTCAAAGGTTGATAACTGATGGACCTTTGGGTTCATTAGTGGTGGAAGATTTCTCAACCTGCGAATCTTGCTTGGAGGGTAAAATGACCAAGAGGCCTTTTAAGGCCAAGGGGCATAGAGCCAAAGATGTGTTAGAATTAGTTCATTCTGATTTGTGTGGTCCTATGTCTATCCAGGCTAGAGGTGGTTTCGAGTATTTCGTCTCTTTTATAGACGATTACTCGAGATATGGACACATTTACCCGATGCGCCGCAAGTCTGAATGCTTTGACAAGTTTAAAGAATTCAAGGTTGATGTGGAGAAACGTCAAGGTAAAAGTATCATGACACTATGATCTGATCATGGTGGCGAGTACCTCTTGGGAGAGTTTAAGAATTACTTATCAGAGACTGGGATTCAATCCCAATTGACTGCACTTGGCACACCCCAGTAGAATGGTGTAGTAGAGCGAAGGAATAGGACTCTTATGGAGATGGTTAGATTGATGATGAGTTATTCTGAGTTGCCAGATTCGTTCTAGGGATATGCTCTAGATACGGCGGTGTACATTCTGAACTTGGTTCCATCTAAATCAGTGCCTTCTACTCCCAAAGAATTGTGGACTGGGCGAAAGCCTAGTCTAAGACATATTCGGATATGGGGAGTCCAGCACATGTGCTGAAGGCAGATACTGATAAGTTAGAACCTCGTACAGAAGTACGCATGTTCATTGGCTATCTCAGAGGAACGAAGGGTGGTTTGTTTTATAGTCCTAGAGATCAGAGGGTGATCGTTAGTACGAACACAAGATTTCTAGAGGAAGACTATGTGATGAGCCACAAGCCCAAGAGTAAAATTGTTCTGGAGGAATTAAAAGGGGAAGTCACTTCTTTAGTACCACCGGTACAAGAGGATATACCACATGTCACTGCACCGCGTGTCACAGAGGATACACAGGTGATACCTCATCGTAGTGGGAGGGTTGTGAGACAACCTGATAGATTCATGTTCTTGGGAGAATCTTCTGATTTGGTCCCTGGCGAACATGAATCTGATCCCTGGACATATGACGAGGCAATCCAAGATAAAGATGCAGTATCTTGGCAAAGTGCAATGAATGCTGAGATTGAATCTATGGATTCAAATTAGGTCTTGGAGCAAGTAGACCCACCCGATGGTGTAAAAACCATTGGATGCAAGTGGATCTACAAAAGAAAGAGAGGAATAGATGGGAAGGTTGAGACCTTCAAAGCGAGGCTTGTTGCGAAGGGGTATACTCAGAAAGAGGGTATCAATTATGAGGAGACCTTTTCGCCGGTAGCCATGCTTAAGTCTATCCGAATTCTCTTATGCATAGCAGCTCATATGGATTATGAGGTGTGGCAGATGGATGTCAAGATAGCTTTCCTTAATGGAAGTCTTGAGGAAAACATTTATATGAAGCAACCAGAGGGATTCATTGCTAAAGGCAAAGAGCATCTTGTGTGTAAGCTTAATCGGTCCATTTATGGATTGAAGCAAGCTTCGAGGTCTTGGAACATTCGCTTTGATGTGGTAATCCAGTCTTATGGATTTGTTCAAAGTCCGAATGAGTCTTGTGTATACAAGAGATGTGACAAAAACGTAGTGGTATTTCTTGTACTATACGCAGACGACATTTTGTTGATTGACAATAATATCAAGGTGTTATCGGACGTAAGGGTATGGTTGTCCAAACAGTTTGATATGAAGGACTTGGGAGAGGTGGGACACATCCTTGGGATCAAGGTTATAAGGGATCGCAGGAAAAGGATGTTGTGCTTATCCCAAGCTTCATACATAGACACGATTATGGATCATTTTAGCATGCAGAACTCCAAGAAGGGTTTTCTGCCTTTCAGGCATGGAGTTCCTTTATCTAAGGAGATGTGTCCTAGATCATCTGAGGAGATAGAGGAGATGAAGGCGGTTCCTTATGCTTCGGCAGTAGGAAGCCTCATGTATGCGATGCTATGTACGAGACTAGATATCTGCTATGACGTGGGCATGGTCAGCAGATATCAGAGTAATCCAGGACAGGGACATTGGACTGCGGTAAAGCATATATTGAAGTACCTGAGAAGGACTAGGGATTATATGCTAGTTTACCAGGCAGACAAATTACTCCCTGTGGGTTACACAGATTCCGACTTCTAATCTGATAGGGATAACAGTAAGTCTACCTTAGGTTTTGTGTTTACTTTGGGAGGTGGAGCCATTGTATTGAGGAGTGTCAAGCAGAAATGCGTGGCGGACTCTACCATGGAAGCTGAGTATGTGGCAGCCTCTGAGGCGGCCAAAGAAGTTGTATGGCTCAGGAACTTCCTAATGGACTTGGATGTGATTCTTGGTTTGCCCAGAACTATCACAATTTATTGTGATAATAGTGGTGCAGTTGCAAACTCGAAGGAACCACGAGCCCATAAGGCGAGTAAGCACATAGAGCGCAAGTACCACGTGATACGAGAAATCGTAAAGAGAGGAAAAGTTGTTGTGGCCAAGATTGCATCGGAGGATAACCTGGCAGATCCTTTCACTAAGGCCCTTTCGGCGAGAGCTTTTGATAGGCATGTGGAGGGAATGAGGATCAGATGTATGGAAGTTTAAGGACAACATAGTCTTTTAGTATAAGTGGGAGATTGTTGGGATGTATACTGAAAAGTCTATCTTTTGTATGAACATCTTTATTTTGAAATAAGAATCACATGATCATTGTTTGCATATTTTTATGGTTATGCATATTGTTTAATATATTACATTGTAGATAACATGGTATGTGGTGTCATACGGAAGATCTTGTTATTGGCTCCTTGTAAAGTATAAGTAAAGGCTCACAACCGAGATGACTTTGGACAAACCATCGGAATGGTTGTAGTGTGATTTGGTATTGGTTTGTCTTGACCATAGAATCACACTAGTGCACTTTGTGTATATTGAGCAGGACCAACTTAGAGGTGATTTGATTTATTGCTGACTACATAATCGAATCGGACCTCAGTTATTATATTGTACATGCTCTTAATCCCGATATAATAACGGGCACATATACTTAATATTCATTTCTTTGATTTACCAAAGGGAAAGATTTATAGATTAAATCGATAGGCTCGGTAAGTTGGGAAATGATATTATTTATACGATGTGCCATTGATTATAGGAGGAAACCGTGTCCTATATATTAGGATGATGATGTCCCCTTGAGGAGCTCATAAGGTTCATCATGTAAACCCTACAGGTGGACTTGGTCCGGCATGATGAAAAGGTTGAGTGGTACTACTCATGGAGTTAGATGTTGATTAATTAATGGTCAGTAAATTAATTAATCGACGTACATTCGAGATCTTAAACACGGGGAGAAAATGTACATATAATATATGGAGCCCATATTAACTTATGGGGGTTGGTGAGGTAGATCAATGATAATCCTTTAGTGGATTGGATTATCATTAATGGATCGGACTTTATGTGGGCTTGATCCATGGGTGACTAAGATCCAACTCCTCCTCATGGTCCCTAATGTAGCCTATTAACACCTCATGAAGCTTAGATCCAATGGATAGAAACAAAACTCTAGATCCAAAGGTAGAGATTAAATCTCTAGATCCGACGGTTGAGATTAAAACTCTAGATCCGGCGGTTGAGATTAAATCCCTAGAACCAATGGTGGAGATTAAAAGGAGGCTTATCCCTAACTCTATAAAAGGAGCACAAGGGGTTGGTGTAGAGAATCAATCAAGAGGAACTAGGGTTTTGGAGTTGGCGGCAAGAAGAGGAGCTAGGGTTTGGGCTTGGGCGGCACCTAATAAGGAAAGTTTTCCTTGACTTCTCCTTCTTCCTCAAGCTGTCGGCACCCCTTGAAGCTCTTCCAGCCCTTGGCCGGCATCCAAACTCCCTCTTCTCCTTCTCCTTCCCCAGTGGAACAAAGGTTTAGGGTCCTCCCTTGAAGCTTTTGGCCGACAACCCTTAATCTCTTCTTCCTTCTTGGCCGGCGGCAAAGCTCAATCTTTGGAGGTTGTTGGTTGGTTGAAAGAAGGAATAGAGCTTTGTTTCTATTCTTCCTCTTGCTCAGAATGAGCAAGGAAGGAAGATTGGCGATCTAGGAGCTTCAACTTTTGGTAGATCGTCGCCCACACGACGTCCGAAAGGAGGAAGGTCATACATTAGAAGATCGAGAGGTATATCTATTCTCTATTCCCTTTTGTTAGTTTCTTGTATTTGTTTTTTCAATTATGAGCATGATATATTCTATTTGTCGCTAAATAATACTTGGATCCCGAACATAAATACAAAAGTCGGCGATCCGTACATCGTCTATTCCGCGGCTACTCGTAGAATAGAGATTGGTCGCTTGAACAACGAGTTTGTTCAAGTGACCTCTCTAAACAAATAGCACGACGATGACTTGGTTGTTTGGGCAATCCCTTTTGTCTAGGATTAATTTTTTTTTTAATTCAGGGACATCGATGGGATCGCCATGAACAAGCAACCGAGGTGAAGTGGGAAGCGAAGTTTCCCCTCACGAACTCGATAAGCAAAACCCTTCATAACCAAGGCTTCCAAGCCTAGGAGGATCATTAGGAAGGTACTAAGGGAGGATATCCCTAGTGAATACCTATTAAACCTAAGGAGCTTAAATGTATTTTGTGTTCCTAGGAGCATGATTCCCTCATGCTAGATGGGTTAGGGTGTGCCAACCTTAAATGGATGGGTAGTTAACCTAACCATGGTAGATTGACATTTTAGGACATTTTCAAGGTAATGTGATATCTTGAAAATGAGTTTAAATTATTATCCTAAAAGATTTTAGGATGTGCCAATAGAAATTATAAAGGTTGAAAAAATAATCAAAATTGACACAAATAGGATTAGAGTAAAAAAAAATGTGTCATTTTGGGTTTTGACACACTTGAGGAAAATTAGGCATTATGACAAAGTTAATATAATCTTACAAAATGGAAAATGAGCTTAACACTTAGGTATTCTTCTACCTTTGTATCTTATATAAAATTTGTCATGCTTTGTTTGCCTTGCCATGTCATGACATCATGCTTCATATGATCATTTTACAATGTCATGATAATGTTTAGGTTTAATTTTATATCATGCTATGATATCATGCATCATTGGCAAATATGCTTAAATTATGCAAATCAATTTATGTCATGATCATAATTCATGCATTAGGCTAATTAATTTGAAATTAATGACAATGACATTGATTTGAAGTCCCAAGATAAAGGAATCAAATTGGGTATGCCTAGATAGAATACATGAACCCTTAGAATTAGGAAAGAACAAATCCACATCTTACAAAGATCATGATGATGATATGTGTGTGTATTAATACATCTTAGACACATGTGAGATTCTAGGATTTGAGTTAAGTTCATATGCTTGTAATGGTACATCAAAATGAACTAAAACTCATTTAATCATATGATAAATCATGAGGAAAGCTAATGTACAAGTCATATACATCTAGCCCATAGACTATGATTGCAATTAAGGTTCTAAAAATATTTTAAAATCATTTTAAAAAACCTTAGTGAAGTCTATCTTTTGATAGCAATCACCATTGAAAAGATTAACACAAAGTTAGACAAAACATTGAAGGTTTCAATGCCTTTGAACTTTGTATCTTTATTTGAATTTAATCGGTATTTTAATATAAAATTATTTTCACCCATACTATTTGACATAAGTATTATACATATGAAATTTCATGATTTTTAGAAAAACATATATTTACTTATGATTTTTTGAAATTCACTGAAAATTATTGATTTCTATAGAAACCAGTCGACTGCCTTATGGATCAGTCGACTGATTACTGATTTCAGTCGACTCTTAGTCTGATTTTCGATGGATCAAGGTTTGTTTAGTCATTTATTAGCAACCCTAAGGACCCTAACCACTCCTAACCCTATGATATGCTTAGAGAAGCATGGAAGGGTGAAATTATCATTGAGAATGATTAGGAGCATTAGTTAGGGTGGAGTATCGAATTTTATGGGAGGCTAAAGTTCAAGTTTGAACTTTTACCCTTATTTTCGATTGGTTATATTTTCTATAGGCTTAGGAACTCTCTAAGGACATTGTTGGTGCAATGGTCAAGGGGAAGCAAGCCTTTAGGGGGAGTTCATCCATCAAGGTATAATGAATAAAGTTTGATAAAAAGGGGAGAATGAGGAATGCCTTGCATTTAGTGATAAGGGAGTATCACTAAGAAAAATGAAGGCATGTAAGATGATTTTTTACCAAAGGGGAGAATGTAAGATCTCATTTGGAGATGAGACATTGAAAACCTTGATAGACTTTTTTATGTATGCTAAAGGGGGAGAAGTGAGGGTTTAAGTTATGTAATCCTTCATTATGCTTTGACATAAAAAGAGTTAAGTTGGGCTTATGGATTAGCCTAACTTAAAGGTGTTGTCAAACATTAAAAAGGGAGAGATTATTGGTACAATTGACCCAGGTCATGATTGATCAGACTCGAGTAGAATTTTGATGTTTGACAATAGGTTTGACCATTGTTTGACAATATAGTTTGACCATATGACCAGTTGATGTTTGGGATATCCAAGGTCATATGGGAGAGATTGTTAGGAGGTGATTATTGGAGCAATCGGTCTCAGGTCAAGGTTGACCAAGCTCGAGTGAGTCTTGAGTGGAAATCCAAGTTAGAGACTTGACAACGAAAGTCCAAGATTGGATTCTTGGCAATGGAGAAGTCCAAGTATGGATACTTGGCAAAGGAAAAGTCTAAGGGTGTAGTCTTGACCATGTAAGTTCAAGTGTGTAGTCTTGGCAGTGAAAATTCAAATATGAATATTTGACAAAGGAAAGTCCAAGGGTGTAGTCTTGGCCACGTAAGTTCAAGTGTGTAGTTTTAGCGGTGAAAGTCCAAGCATTGAGGCTTGGCAATGGAGAAGTCCCGGAGGCACGACCTCTTGGCAAAGGAGACCCAGTTAGCATGACATAGCCAATGGAAGCACCTAAAATCTAGCACGAAGGATGAACGAGTCGTAGAGGACTCAGATGGATCCTGAGGGCATGAGGCTGATAGAGGTGGATAAAAGGCTTAGGTCTAGGCTAAAGGAGAGTATCAAATATGAGGGGATCATACTTAGGTTAAATCTTATATTTGAGATGACCAGTCGACTGATGTCATTAGCTAGTCGACTGGTCAAGTGTACGACACTTGGGAGGCCTAGTTGACTCGAGCAATCGATTGAGATTATGACTCAGTCGACTGGTCGAGTAGTCGACTAAGACTCAATTGTTGATTGTGGCTCTGGTAGTCAACTGCTAGGGCTTAGCAGTCGACTGGCCACTAGCAGTTAACTGCTAGGGTTGAGAAGTCGACTAGAATTAAGTGGTCAGGGGACAGAATATTTGGTAGTCGACTGGTGACTATGACAGTCGACTGCTGGATTAGAGCAATCGATTGATGGGTAATTTTTTGATGTGGATTAGTCTATTGTGAGATAATGGTATCAGTCGACTAGACGGTGGAAAATTAGCCCATACGAGGTTATAAAAGGATCTCATGGAAGAAGGAAGAATAGTAGGTTCTTGAGCATTTGGGAGGAGTTTTGCTATTGCATTTCAGACCTTCCAAGGTGTTTAAAGAAATCAAACAAGCAAGCAATCAAGAGATCATTTTTGTAAAGTATTTTTTACTTGTTCTTGTATTTACTTTTGTATTTATTGTATTTGGTTGTTGTAATCTCATTGTAAGAGGTTTTCTCCACCTCCGACGTGTTGCTGAAAAAGAGACAAGATTTAGTCGAGTAGACACTAAAGTCCGACCGTGGAGTAGAAATTGTAGGTTTCAAATCACGTAAAATCTTATTGTTATGCTTGTGTTGTTTTCGTTTATGCTATTTTGTATATTTCACTGTGCTAATGAATTGTAGACAAGCACGATCCGTGAAAATTGACGAATCGCTATTCACCTCCTCCCCCTCTAGTGTATCAAATCGGTCCCAACAAAGTTAAGTAGGTCAAGATTGACTAGATATTTGACAAGTAGAGAAATCTAAGTAGGTCAAGGAAGACTGGACACTTGATGATCAAAAGTTCAATAGAAAATTAAAAAGTGAGTAGTCAAGTAGGTCAGATGGATCGGATACTTGACAAGTTGAGAAATCCAAGTGGGTTAGGGAGGATCAAATACTTGGTGGTTAAAAATTCAACAGGAAGTTGGCAAGTGTGAAGACCAAGTGAATCATAATTGACAAGACACTTGGCATGAAATGGAAAGTCCAAACATGTCAAGGAGGACCGGATATTTGGCGATGAAAGTCCTGGCAGATCGAGGTTGATCGGATGCCAAATACGAAAGATAAAGTCCAAGTAGATCAAGAAGAGTTGGACGTTTGGTGTTGGTGAAGTCCCATGAGGTCAAGGTGATTGGATGCTAGACAAGCGTGTATCAACTAATTGTATAATAGATTTCTCTACTTTTGAAAAGTTTTCATGAAAGGAGAAAATTTAATAGCTTATTCATAGCTCAATCCATCTAATGAAACACTAAGTCATGGAGTAGCAATCTTAGGAGGTAGTAAATCATATTAAATTACTGTGTTACTTGGTTGCATATTGTTTTGTTTATTTTCACTGTGTTTTACTTTGATTTCAAAATTAACTTCTGTCTTTTTAAAACTTAAAAACAATCTACCCCTTCTTGTGTCCATCACTTGATCCTCCAACATGTACATCCATAAGAACTTTCATACCATGGTCTTTGTAGTCCTAGGATAAGAGTAACATCTATCCTTGCGAAACTTAATTAGTTATGGTCATCTTAGATCAGTGCAACATCCTTCCTTGTGATATTTTATTGGACATTTTGAAAGATGAAACATCTGACTTCACAATTGCAACTATTAAATATACTTAAAAAAAGGTCATGAAGGTTAGAATTCCCTTGGTATGAAAATGGTGTTTCATCTGTCAGTTCAATGTGACTTTCATCGGATTTAATAATTACAATAAATGATTTAAGACAAATGAAAGAACTTTTCACGACACTTTCTTTTTATAGTCAAAAGAGGCAATGCTTATTGTGTTGGCATAGGAACTATTGGTTTATTGTAAAAAAAAAAAATTTGAAGTAATATAGAATTTTAGAATAAAGACATATTAGAAAATTGGACCTATATGGTGCAAGATTTTTGCATGAACTTGTGTTATTCTAAATTGGAAAAAAAAGAAGAAGAAAGCATTGTCAGAGTTTAGAGGGTTTAAGGAACATAAGGGGTTCATATTTAGGATTTGGATTGTTTGGTTGATATATTAGTTTTAGTCAAATTTGCCAAACGAATCTGTGCTATTCTAAAATGGAAAAGAAAGACATTTTATAAGTCAAAGGGGTTTAGGGGACACAACCAAGGGTTCATATTTGGGATTTAAGTAGCTTGGGTCAATATATATAGCACCCTTGGGCAAAACTTCTACATGCTCTTATGTTTTTCTAAATGATAAATAGAAGAAATAGGATAAGTATAGAAGATCGAGGGAACATAATAAGAGTTTATATTTGGAATTCAGGTTCATGTAAAAGTTGTAAGTAAAAAATGCTAAATGAACTTGTGATATTCAAAATTAGAAATGGAATGCATTATTGTATAAATTCAACGAGTCCAAGGTAGGAATAGAGCAAAGTGATGTATCAGGCCAAAGGCTCGATACCTGGTGCTATTAAAAAAAAAACAAGGGATGTATATTTAAGATTTTGGTACTTTGGGTTCATATAATAATTTTGGTAAACTACTATATGGACTTTTATGATTAAATTAGAAAAAAAATGAGTGTAAAATGAGTCCAAAGGATCTATGGAACACAAAAGAGTGATTGTTTATAAAATCATACTAGCAAAAATCAATATTTTATTTTTTGGGGAAAATAGCTACATTATCCTATATTATTCTAAATAAAAAAAAGAAGACATTTAATCAATTTAGATTATCTAGAAAACAAAGGAGGGGATTCATAATTAGCATTTAAGCAATATTCTTCTATGAAATGACTCGGTCCAAAAGCATTTACACAATTCGACTATCTTCTATGACTCCGACAAAGGAATGACTACCCGAGCTTCACATAATCTAAAATTGAACAAAGCATAGAACAAACATGAACCCTATAACTCCTCGGTAAGATGTATGTATCAAGGTCGATGGTAACCTTCAAAAGATTGCTAACAATGTCTCTTGCATCTTACTCTTGTCGAAAGCATGAGGGAATCTAATTGATGAAAAATAAATTGGTGCAATCAGTTCAGGCCACGATTGACCAGATTCAAGTGGGATTCGAGAAGGGTTTTGATGTTTGACAATGGGTTGACAATGGGTTTGACCATTATTTGACTATATGGATTTGACCATATGACTAATGGATGATTATGAAATCCAAAGTCATATGGGGATCATGATGTACTATTAGGTGTCACTCATGATCATTTTATAATTAATGGTTAATTATAGACGACCAACATAAATTGGGAACCTATTTGGTCACACGCACAACGAGCGTAATTCGAAGGATTTAAAACGAGCTTGAGAATATGATTCTCAGATCGAGAGAGACTTGGTTTGGTTGGACCAAATAAAAAGCGAGTATGAAATTGTTTCAGTCGCATCGGAAGCATGGATGGGCTGAGTCTTATGAAGACATGATGGATGAACCAAATCAGTTTGGTTCTAATCCAATGGTGGAAATAAACCAAAGTGGTTTGCTTTGTTTTAAACGAATGAACCAAAGTTGGTTCGGTTCGTTTTAACTTAAAATAGACCAATATGGTTTGGTTTATTTTAATTTAAGTTATTGGAGCGGGTTAACGAGTTTTGGTTATGAACCAATTGTCACGCCCCCGGGAGCATGCCGAGCCGAAAATCAAACGGACGGCATCTCCCCTGTACGTGGCAACATTTCGGATTAATAAAAGGCCCGTAGGCCCACAATAAAAACATAATAAACAGATATAAATGTATCAAACACACAGCGGAAACATAATCACATACCCACAACAAAATATACCAAAACATACGGGTGTACACCCCCCTTACAAGACCACAATACTAAAACGTACATAAAACATCGACACCAAATAAAGTCCACAACATAATGACGGAGTCCATACATAGAACAAAATCCATAACACGGACACAAATCATAAATCCTCGGGAGACTCAAAATGTGGAGATGGGATGGATCGCCGGCGCAGCTCCAAGTCGTCACGAAGACTTCTACCTGTTACCTGGGCGACAGAAAAACCCAGGGTCGGAGGTGGTGAGTAAAACTCAGCAGGTAATCAGAGATAACATGTAAATATATATACATCAATATTACATGTCATTCAACAGTCTAAATCTACTCGAACAACGGGTATACATCAGCATAAAAGGTATATATGCATGCATACACTAAATAAACTGAACAACCACGAATGCTGACATACCTGGCAGTCAGCTACCCTATCCTGATGGCACCTGGACATATCATCACATCATAGGGTATAAACGTATAGTACTAACACAATATCCTAACCTGAGTCAAGGGTATCACTGTAAATATCCGATAGGTATACCAATATCAACCTACTATCATACAGGAATATGTAATAGCATGTATGAATATGTACAAACAAATGCAACAGGCATAGTACATACAAATGCATCATCAAAGTGAGTATACATATAGACTGTATCCGTATGTATACTAATCACCATCATCCATGTATATATGTATATACCAGTAGGTATATATATATATAATCATATGCAAAACACCGTATGATACGGCAGTGCAACATGCATGGTCATGCCTGCTCACCCCTACTCGCTACCACGACCCCAGTGTGGCCTAGGTGGCACGACATGACAACTATCCCGACTCCAGCCGCCACCACTCTCGAGTGACCGAGTTGGGTAGTATGATCAAGTAGCATATGAGCGTAAGTAGCTCGCTACGCGAAGGGGTCCTCCGCCGCCACTCCGACTGACACTGCCAATGAGCGGTCGAGTGCCACGCACCCAGGACAACTGCACGCAACTCCAACAACCATCGTCAATAATGGTAGAGTGCGGCACAACAAATGCTATGCCCTCACACCAGTTACTCCTCTGGAAGTAACCTGGGAGGCAGGATGACTGACGACTCTCTCTCAACCCCAAGGGGAGACGATGTCGTCAAGATGCATGCACAACATGAGGTCTTGTCTCATATATAGAACATCTACCCTAGACTCTCTGTTCAAGAGAGTCACACCTAATCGATCAGACACTCTCTACCTCAGAGAGTCACTCATCCGTCATGACAAGCTAGGACCATCTGGCCTGTGGCACACTTGTCAGGACTCACACGACCATTCACACAACCCGTGGTTGGTGAATAAACGTGCAACATAAATGTATGGAATAAATCCTACATCTGGGGCCATACTATTCTACAGAGGACCTTTTTGCCAAATTTGCAATATAGGTCATCCTCCGTACTCTAACATCTACACCCTACTAAACAGTTAGACCTACTTACATCACATCTGAAACTCTTAGATCATGCTAGGGAATATGTGTTATCAATAATCGAGCACACATATATATATCAATGAAAAGTTCAAGCATGCGATAAACAAAGCATGATCAAGGTAATATGAACACCTAACATGTTCATATCTATGTCTAAATCTGGAAATCATTTCATCTACCCGACCGAGGAAATTACCTACTAAGAAGCTCGTGGCGAAAAATCCTCACGGTCGGTCCTCGCCTATCCACGTCCTGCAAATAGCATCAATTATCATTCAGTGAGAGCATACAACAACCATACGAATTAGCTACTACGTTATCCACATATCCGTATCCCCTATTGAATACGATTTAGAACCCCAATTAGCCATACTTGACCATTTATTACCATAATTGACCGAGTTCACAAATCCACTCGCAACATAAATAGGGCTTCACCCCAACGCACTATACAGATATAAAATCTGACAACCCTACATGATCAAACCTCGACTCGCAGCCGATCATAGCCTACGAACATCTACATTGATACCCATAGACCCATTTACAATACATCACAGCCAACATTCCTCACATCCCATTTAACACTTCACAACCAACCAAGGCTCCAATTCATAGCCACAAACAGCCGGCTCGATCCATCGACCGACAACCCTTGATCAATCTCTCTCATAGCCTCCCCAAAATTCATTTACACCCCTTACAAAAATTCAACTACCTTCCCACTGACCAAAACTCATGGAAGGCAGTAATTCAAGCAACAACAGTTGAAAAAAAAAGGATGATCAACCATCTATACCTGCACTTGGGATCCCTGCGGCAGTATTTTCCCCCAACCTGCCCTGTTTGCCAGCCAAGACCTTCGCTGCCCTAGCTACGACAAAGATCGCGAATCAACTTCCAACCGCCTGCTGCAATAGCGAATTGAAACAACGCCGGCAGTACTCCTCCCCCAAATCTGATGGTCCTGTTCACCGGACAACCGATTGCCCAAGACAACCAAATTCGGTTTTTAGTCACAGTAAGTCCAGAGGACTCCGAAATCCCTCCTACTGTAAGAAAATTCACACCTTACCTCGCTCCGGCGAAGATCCCAGCCCTAGGCCTGCACGCGATGTCAACTCACAACCAATCCCGACCGTCGCCCACTCCGTCGGCGTAACCGGCCAAAGACGCTGGCGGCTTGCCGCTTGCGCAGATCGTCCCAGCCGACAATCGCCACTTGCCGCGAGGAGAGGGCAACGAGAGGTAGGGAATCCCACAGAGAGGTGGAGTTGCGGTGAGGATTCATTGCCGGAGTCGTCGAGGGCCTGATCGATCGCTCGGCACAGGGAAAAGGAACGACAGTCCGCGAGGAGTGGAGAGGGAGTTCGGTGGGCGTGCGTTCGGTGGAGACGAGGGCTGCAGCGAAACGGAAGGATTTAAGGTTTCGGCGGCGAGGAATGAAAGGGATGAAACGGCTTAGCGTTGTGATTTTGGAACGAGTTAGGTTTTAAGAGGTGTAAATGGATCATCTTAGGTTTGGGTTTAAAACCCTATAAGTAAAAACCTAGATCCATTTAAATTAACCCCATAACCTTAGGGCTAAGTTAGATTTAATTAAAATCCCTCACCATGCTTTATTTTTATTTTATTTTATTTTATTTATTTATTTATTTTTTTTTCCAGGTATTTTACACCAATAATCGTTAGGAGAATGTGTTCTCTATAAAAACACTGCTTAAGGGTTTTTCGTGAAGAATTAATTGGTTCAAGGGTTTTGGAAACCCTAGCCTCCTCTCCTCTTCCTCCTCTAGGGTTGCCGCCCATCTCTTGTGCCGCCGCCCAAGCCTGTTGCAGCTCCTCCTCCTCGCCGTCGGTCACCCACCAGTCGCCGACGACTCCTCCGGCCATCCTCCCTTGGCCGTCGGCGACTAAGGAGCAGCCGGCCATTGATTGGCCGACCATCTCTTCCACCGCAAACAAGCTGTCCAGTTTCTGGACAGCTTCTTGTTCTCCTCATGGAGAAGTCGTTTGGTTGGAATTTTGCACTTCAATAGTGACTTAATTGTCGAGGATTGGATCTCCGACAATCCTCATAGGTGCAGGATGAAGGTTTTGTCAATTGGTTGACGAAAATCGCTTCCGAGAAGTGAGTTCGTGGAGCTCATTTTTAGATCCGAATTTTGATTCGGAATGTAATCGTCTATTGGATCACAACGTCTTCGACAAGAGGCTAGTAACTCTTGCGAAGACGGGGCTCGTAACTTTGTGAAGCTATCCCAAAGATACTCGGCATGGATATGGATAAAGGCGATTCTACCGAGGGTCCCTACGGTTGATGTCATTCCCGCTACACGTGATACGTCAGGTATAACTAGATATAAAGTTTCCTTTATTGCAAAATTTAAATATGCGATTATGTCTACACTTGTTGTATCCTGCATGCGTGTGGTGTGTATGAAATAATAAATTATTTTATTACTTGTTTTTGCTTTCGCTGTGTGCATGTTTACGAAACGTGTTTGAACACACACCCACGTCGGTGCCGGGGAAACCCAACATTGGTATCAGAGCCCGACTGTGTTTCGACATAATCATAAAATTATTTTGAGATAGTCATAATTGTATTTATGAAAATATTCTACTTTTGGAAAGTTTAGAAGTATTTATGGATATTTTAATTTGTAAAGAAATTCAAATTGGAAGTTTCTTAATATGATTAGGAAATTACAATTTAGGAAATTTGTTTCCTAAATTAGATTTTACTTTCCTTAATTAACACTTTCCATAAATAAAATATGTGATTAAATTTGGAAATTTGTTTCCTAATTTAATCATGATTTGATTTGAGAAATTAAATCTAAAACATATTTTATTTCCAAAATAGTTATGACAAATAAAGAAATTTTTGTACATGTCATAATTGTATGTTATGTAATTGCATTAGATGCATATCATTATGTCATACGTGTCGTGACATGTAGATGTATGTTATGTGTGTCATGCTATGTAGATAATAGTTATTTGCATGCAAAGAGGATGAGACATTAAATCCCTTACACAATATTAAAGCCAACACCTTCCATTAATATGGTTAGAACCAGAGTTTTGTTTCTTGTTTGGGTTGTTGGACTCTCTCCAAGCTCGGATCGAACCTGAACATGTTCAAACCATTGGAATAGTTTATTATTAATATGACAAGAGTCAGAGGTCAATCGTTAGTTTGGGTTGTTAGACTATCTCCAAGCCTGGCTAATTGGTTGAATGCACTCTAACCATATTAAAACTATTTCACGATTAATGGGTCAACTCTAACTTGGAGCATCGATTTGTTGGACTCACTCCAAGGTCGATGTGAAGAGAGGTGATGTTGGGTGCTATGTATATGATGCATACTTGTTAATGTGTTAACAACCCAATGTATGTATGAGCATTCAATTAGTTAATAGCACATTGTGATAGTTACATATACGTAATATGTAATCGGTATACATGATACCTACCATCATAGCTAAGAATGACTTGTTAGACTCACTCCAAGGTTGTTCTTATCTATGTTGGATATCAACCCATTCGGAGATGGACCTACGATCTTCTGAATTGATTTTGAGGGTTTTGATTTCGAAAAATGAATAAGATTTATAAATGTATGTTGATGCATTTTAAAATCACTTTCTCATATATGCTCGATTTGTATTTCTAGGTTAATCGCTTGATCATGATATCTTTGAATTTGCGCTCTATTTTGGATTCGAATAAATTGACTAGGTCAAACTTCTTGGACTGGCCTAGAAACTTGAGAATTGTTCTCAAGGAGGAAAAGCATGCGTATGTCCTTGAAGTGCCTCTTCTCGCCCGTCCTAGTGATGATGTAACTCTGGACCAATTGTTGGCCCATCAGAAACATGTGAGTGATTCTGAACTAGTGAGTTGCATCATGCTAGCCGTGATGATACCCATGCTACGGAAGCAGCATGAACATATGGATGCTCTACCATAGTCTTTTATATTTATGAGTTGTTTGATGAGCAAGTGAGATCCGAAAGGTTCGAAGTCTCCAAGCTCCTCTTCACCTCTGAGATGCAAGAAGGTTTATCTGTGGTACTGCTCAACATGCTGAAGACTGTGGAGCCTTCTGTGAAGCATGAGCAGGGAATGGTGTTGTTAGTTGATTCCTCGAAGAAAGGTTCTAAGAAGAAGTCAAAGGAACAACAAAAGGGGAAGAATGAAAAGGCTAAAAAGGCAGAACCAGCTCAAAAGGGCACTTGCCATCATTATGGTAAGGAAGGTCATTGGCGAAGAAACTACAAGATTTATCTTGAGTCTGTGAAGAAGAAGAAGGCATCTGATGCATCATCTTCTTTAGATATCTTCATTATTGATTGTTATTCTATTTCCTTAGACACTTAGGTATTAGATACCAGGTATAGTTCACATATATGTAATAACATACATGGGCTAAGGAATAGAAGAAGACTCATCAAGGGAGAGTCAAATTTATGTGTTGGGAATGGAGCAAAGGTTGCTGCACTCGCCATCGGAATGTATTTGTTGAAACTCCCTATAGGACTTGTTTTAGAACTGGACAATTGCTTTTATGTTCTTTCATTGATAAAGAACATAATTTCTATTTCTTGTTTGAATAGAAATGGATACCATTTAACTTTTAGTAACAATTGTTGTTACATAACTTTGAATGGTGTTCTTTATGGGACTGAAACTTTAAGCAATGGTATTTATATGTTGGACGTATCCAGTGACATTTTCAATATCGAAGTAAGCAACAAGCGTGCTCGAAAAGATAATCAATTAGACTCCTACATGTGGCATTGTTATCTTGGACATGTGAGCAAGAAACGCATGTTTGAATTACACCGATGTGGAATTCTAGAATCGTTTGAATTAGATTCATTCAATACATGTGAATCATGCTTAAAAGGCAAGATGACTAAGTTACCTTTTACGGGAAATGGTGAACCGATGGGAGAGTTGCTTGGTCTAATACATACTGATGTATGTGGACCTATGTCAACTCATGCTCTAGGAGGCTATAACTACATTACCTTCACCGATGATCACTCATGGTTTGGGTATGTGTTCTTGATGAAACACAAGTCTGAAGCCTTTGAAAGGTTCAAAGAATTCAGAAGTGAAGTAGAGAAACAACTTGGCAAGAGTATTAAAATACTTCGATCGGATCGAGATGGTGAATACTTGAGTCAAGAGTTTCTAGATTATTTGAGGGACAATTGTATATTGTCCCAATGGACTCCATCGTATACACCACAGTATAATGGTGTATTTGAGAGGCAAAATTGAACCTTGTTGGACATGGTTAGGTCGATGATGAATCACTCAAATCTTCCTAAGTCCTTTTGGGGCTATGCACTTCAGACTGCTGTTTACTTGCTAAATAGAGTTCCGACCAAGGTAGTCTCTACTACTCCATATGAGATATGGAATAGGAAGAAACCTCATTTATCTTACTTGAAGATATGGGGTTGTCCTGCTTATGTGAAGAGGACTGTGTCAGACAAGTTGGATGCTAAGTCTGATACATGTCTATTTATTGGATACCCTAAGGAAACGAGGGCTTACCAATTCTATCATCCTATGGAACAAAAGGTGTTTGTTTCAAGGCATGCTGTGTTTCTAGAGAAAGAATTTCTCTTGCAAGAAAATAGCGGGAGTGTTGTTGGACTTAAGGAGGTTCAAGAGACTCTAGTAGACATTGAGGAGATACCTAGTCAAGCAAGTCGACCGATGACTCATATTGATGAGACATCGGCTGAACCTATTGTGACACCACATCTTCGTAGATCTAGTAGGACATGTAACATTCTTGAGAGATATGGATATCTTGTAAGCGAATCGAACGACGTATTACTCATTGATGATGAGGAGCCTACCAGTTATGAAGAAGTTTTGAAGAGTTCAGAAAGGGACAAATGGCTTGAAGCCATGAAGTCGAAAATGTATTCCATCTATGAAAATCAAGTTTGGAACTTGGTGGACCCACCTGAAGGCATAAAGCCTATAGGGTGCAAGTGGGTTTTTAAAGAAGAAAACCCGATATGCATGGTAATGTGATTACCTATAATGCTAGATTAGTAGCGAAAGTCTATCGTCAAAAGCAAGGTGTTGATTATGAC
Organism: Wurfbainia villosa; assembly: GCA_025175895.1. Taxonomy (NCBI): domain Eukaryota; kingdom Viridiplantae; phylum Streptophyta; class Magnoliopsida; order Zingiberales; family Zingiberaceae; genus Wurfbainia; species Wurfbainia villosa. The sequence continues at coordinate 44,623 of JAKLTH010000054.1, read as the reverse complement.
GGGACCTATTCACCAGTAGCTATGCTTAAATCCATTCGGATGCTCCTGGCTATAGCAGCTCATTATGATTATAAGATATGGCAGATGAATGTGAAAATGACTTTCCTTAACGAAAACCTACTCGAGGACGTGTATATGATACAACCCGAGAGTTTCACATCGGTTGATAAAACCAAGGTATGCAAGCTGCGACGGTCCATATATGGATTGAAGCAAGCATCCAGGAGTTGGAATATCCATTTTGATGAGACAATCAAAAGGTTTGATTTCTCACAAAATTCAAACGAACCCTGTGTGTACAAGAAGGTTAGTGGGAGTGCAGTCGTGTTCCTAGTATTGTATGTCGATGACATATTACTTATAGAAAATAATATATCTGTCTTACAGTCAGTTAAAATTTGGTTATCCAAAACATTCTCCATGAAAGACCTAGGAGAAGTGACCTACATCCTCAGGATTAAGATCTATAGAGATAGATCGAAATGGTTGCTTGGTCTTTCATAGTCTACATATATAGACCGAGTGCTAAAGAGGTTTAGCATGTCGGAATCCAAGAAAGGTTACCTTCCCATCAGGCATGGGATACACCTTTTGAAGTCTATGTGTTCGCATAAAAAAGATGAGAGGATTTGCATGAGTCAGATTCTCTATGCATCCGCAATAGGATCTATCATGTATGTTATGTTATGTACGAGGGTCAATGTATCTTATGCTCTGAGTGTCACGAGCAGATATCAGTCTAATCCAGGAATGGATCACTGGTTGGTTGTTAAGATAATCCTTAAGTACTTAAGAAGAACTAAGGATGTGTTCCTAATATATGGAGAGGGTGATATGGTAATATGCGCGTATATGGATGCTGTTGGGTTTTTCCGAGCCGCAAAAACCGCTTTTTGCATTGCGGAAACCTCGGAAGCCCCCGGCCACGGATCCGTGCGAAGTATAAAAATTATAATTACATGTATGTGCTTACAGAAATCCTAGATCTACCTTAGATCTAAGAGGTTAGAACGTTACCCTCGTAGCGACGCCCTTCACTTATCCCGCTCGTCCAAAAGTTCGCCGGAACTCGAGAGTGTCAAGTGCACACTCCTCTATGGTATCCACACAAGCAATAGGTGGAGAGAAATGCCTTAGAGTGTGCTAGCACTCCCTTAGGAATTTCGGCCAAAGAGAGGGATGGGAGAGGGAGAGCTTGAGAGGAAAGGTTCCAAGGTTGAAGATGAAGTAATGAGAGTAACTCATCAAATGAATTCACCCTAATGAAACCCCTAAAGTGGCCGGCCACTTCATGGAGGGGGGGTTACATGCATGCATGTAACTCCCATGACCCTTGGTCTCCCTCATGATGTGGCACCACTGACAAGTCAATGATGATGTGAAGCACCATCATTGGCCGGCCATGCCTAGTCATCATCATGACATGGCATTTGGTCAAGTCAAACTTGACCTTTCATCTTCCCTCTCAAGTCAAGTCAAACTTGACCTCTAATCTCCCATGGTTGACCAAATCTAACCACTTGACTCAAGTCAATTTAATTTAATGAATCTCTATTCATTAATTTAAATTGATTTGATGAATCAAATCTCAATTAGACTCATTCAACACTTGAATCAACTTGAGTCTAACTCAATTAGTCTAATTTGGATTACTCTTAATTCAATTTGGTTCATCCCATGAACCTAATCCTCATGGTTCATCATATGAACCTAATCTCCATCTAATTGCTCTTATGTGTGTGACCCTATAGGTTCTTGTAACGTTGGCAATGTCCCTAAACCGATTTAGGAACATAAGCAATGAGCGGTATCTAGCAACACATCATTGCTACCCAAGTTACAAGAATGTTGAGCTCCAACATCACCTTTGTGACTACTAATTGTGACTCTCACAAAATGTGACAATGTCCCTCTATCCTTGACATCTAGATTGACCAATCGAGGCATAGACCGTGTCATCCTCGGTACAATCTAAATCTTGAACTCCAAGTAGACTCACTCTAATCAAATGAGCTCAATATCTCATATTGACTCATTTGGGCATGGCCATGCACTTCGTGGTCTCACTCTATCAAGAATATCGATGTCACCCCTGTCATATAGGAGGGATAGATCCCATCTACATCACTCACATCCCTCCGCATAATTCGTTACATACCCAGTAATCGCCTTTATAGTCCACCCATTTACGGGTGACGTTTGACGAAACCAAAGTATGCAACTCCTTATGTAGGGAACCATGGTGACTTCAGGTCTAAGGACTAATAGTCATACTAATAGCCACATGAGAAAGTATATGACACTCATATAACGATCCATGATACTTTCTCATGGTGGGTCATTCAGTATACATTCTCCAATGCATACCCATGTGTCAACTTGATATCTCATATCCATGACTTGTGAGATCAAGTCATCTTGTTGACCTACATGCTAGTCTCTACGCATTAACATTGTCCCTGAATGTTAATACTCGACTAGGAATGATTAAGAGTAGTGCTCTCTATATCATCTCATTATCGATTCAACCAATCGATTGATATAGATAAGAACCTACTACTCAAGGACATTATTATATTTAGTTATTTGGCACCAATACAAGTAAATATAATAACCATGCCTTTATAAATAGGAATATGATACAATAAAGTCCATACAACAATCATCACATGATTGGCTCTAGGGCTTTCACTAACAATCTCCCACTAGCACTAGTGCCAATCATCGTAGTATCAAATACCCAATGACCTAGTGTGACCATCATGCTTTTACGTACAAAGCCTTGGTCAAGGGATCCGCGATGTTAGCGTCTGTGGGTACTCTGCAAATCTTCACATCTCCTCTATCGATAATCTCTCGAATGAGATGGAAGCACCGATATATTCGGCCTTGTAGAATCAAGAATCGTGTTCGCTTGGAACTATTCGACTCACAGCCACCATTCAAGCAAAACACAAACCTCGATTGCGATCTATAATCATCTCGCCGGTTTGGAAGCCGCATCAGCGTAACCCTTTACAGCTAGCTCCTCATCGCCTCCAAATATCAAGAAATATTCTTTAGTCCTTCTTAAGTACTTAAGAATATTCTTGACTGCTATCCAGTGACGCTCACCTGGATCTGACTGGTATCTACTCGTCATGCTCAAAGCATACGAGACATCAGGACGAGTACACAACATGGCGTACATGATAGATCCTATAGCAGATGCGTAAGGGATCTTATCCATGCGGTCTCTCTCCTCTCTAGAAGAGGGACTTTGAGTCTTCGAAAGACTCACACCATGTGACATCGGCAGAAGTCCTTTCTTTGAATTCTGCATGGCAAACCGAAGTAATACCGTGTCAATGTATGTACTCTGACTTAGGCCAAGCAATCTCTTAGATCTATCTCTATAGATCTTGATGCCTAGAATACAGGCTGCTTCACCTAAGTCCTTCATTGAGAAGCACGTCCCCAGCCAAGTCTTCACAGACTGTAGCAAAGGGATGTCATTCCCAATGAGTAGTATGTCATCCACATACAATACAAGGAAGACAACTGTATTCCCATTAACCCTCTTGTAGACACAGGGTTCATCTTCATTCTTGATAAAACCAAACTGTTTGATCGCATCATTGAATCGAAGATTCCAGCTCCGAGAAGCTTGCTTTAGCCCATAAATTGACCTTTGCAGCTTGCATACCTTCGATATCGTGGATCTACAAAACCCTCGGGTTGTGTCATGTACACATCCTCGAGTAAGTTTCCATTCGTAAACGCGGTTTTGACATCCATCTGCCAGATCTCATAATCGTGGTATGCTGCAATAGCAAGCAAGATCCGAATGGACTTAAACATCGCCACTGGAGAAAAGGTTTCATCATAGTCAATACCATGAATTTGCTTGAAACCTTTAGCCACCAATCGGCCCTTATAGGTATGCATAAGTCCATCCATGTCAGTCTTTCTCCTAAAGACCCACTTACACCCAATGGGTTTGACCCCTTCAGGTGGATCAACCAAAGTCCATACTTGGTTAGTGTACATGGATTCCATCTCGGATCTCATGGCGTCTAGCCATTTCTTAGAATCTGGGCTCATCACAGCTTCCTGATAGGAGGTAGGCTCATTCTCAATGAGCATAACGTCATCATGGTCAGACAAGAGAAATGAGTATCTCTCAGGCTGACGACGTACCCTATCAGATCTGCGAAGAGGTAGGTCTACCTGAGCAGGTGGTTGTTCCACAACTCTTTGTGCAACAACCTCATCACCCACAACACTTTGTGGTTCCTGTTCAGCCTCCATCAAGGCCTCAGTGCTATGGTCCTTATCTTGAATTTCTTCAAGATCGAAGGTACTCCCACTAGTTTTTCTAGAAACAAAATCCCTTTATATAAAAACTCCAGTCTTTGCCACAAACACTTTGTGCTGACTGGGAATGTAGAAGTAATATCCCTTTGTATCCTTGGGATATCCAACAAAATAGCACCTATCGGATTTGGGTCCCAGTTTATGCGAGACTTGGCGTCGAGCGTAAGCCTCACAACCCCAAATCCTCATAAAAGACATCTTGGGATTTTTCCTGTCCATATCGTATATGGTGTCTTTACCTGACCTTGGATGGTACACGGTTAAGGGTAAAGGTCGTGTCGAGCATATCCCAAAAGGATATAGGAAGATCTGTGTGACTCATCATAGATCGTACCATATCCAATAGGGTACGATTCCTCCTTTCGGATACACCTTTCCACTGTGGTGTTCCAGGAGGAGTGAGTTGGGATAGAATTCCACACTCAGCTAGATAGTCACGAAACTCATGGCTAAGGTATTCACCACCTCGATCTGATCGAAGTATCTTAATACTCTTGCCAAGCTGGTTTTGTACTTCATTCTTGAATTCTTTGAACTTTTCAAAGGATTCAGATTTATGTGTCATAAGATACACATAACCATATCTACTGAAGTCATCAGTAAATGTAATGAAGTACCTGTAACCACCTCTAGCAGCAACATTGAAAGGACCACATACATCACTATGTATAAGTCCTAACAAATCTGTTGCTCTATCGCTATGTCCACTAAAGGGAGACTTGGTCATCTTGCCTAAAAGGCAAGACTCGCATGTCTCATATGATTCAAAATCAAATGAGTCTAGCAGCCCATCCTTATGGAGCTGAGATAAGCGACTCTCATTTATGTGACCTAAGCGACAATGCCAGAGATAGGTTTGGTTCAACTCATTTGACTTGAACCTCTTGGTACTTATGTTATAGATAGGGCTCTCTAAGTCTAGAAAGTAGAGTCCGTTCATTAGAGGTGCACTACAATAGAACATATCATTTAAATAAACTGAACAACATTTGTTCTTAATTATAAATGAAAAACCTTTCTTGTCCAAACAAGAAATCAAAATGATGTTCTTTGTTAAAGGTGCACACATAACAACATTCATCTAATTCTAGTACAAGCCCAGAGGGCAGAGATAGATCATAAGTTCCTACAGCAACAGCAGCAACCCTTGCTCCATTGCCTACTCGTAGGTCCACCTCACCCTTTGTCAATGCCCTGCTATTTCTCAGCGCCTGCACATTGGTACAAATGTGAGATGCACATCCGGTATCTAATACCCATGATGAAGAAATAGATAGATTGACTTCTATAACATTTATACTTGAAGTAGAAGTCTCACTTCTCTTCTTCTTAAGATCTTCCAGGTATGCCTTGCAGTTACGCTTCCAGTGTCCTGCTTCCTTGCAGTGGAAGCAAGCCCCTTCCTTGGCTACCCCTCCTTTGGGTTTAAGTTCTTTGCCTTTGCCCTTGGCTTGGGACTTTCCCTTACCTTTAGGCTTGCCCTTGCCTTTCTTTTTCTGCACCATCAAAATGGTGTCAGATTTTCCCTTCTTAAGGTTAAGCTCAGCAGTTCTCAACATGCTGAGCATTTCAGGCAATGACTTATCAATTTCATTCATGTTATAATTCATGACAAATTGATTGAAGGCTTGTGGCAAAGATTGCAAGATTAGGTCAGTGGCCAGCTCTTGGCCAAGTGAGAATCCCAGCCTTTGTAGGTTTTCTACGTACCCAATCATCTTGAGTACATATGTACCTACGGGAGTCCCTTCTTGCATTTTGGACCCAAATAATGCCTTAGAGACTTCATATCTCTCATGCCTAGCTTGTCCTTGATATAGTTGACGAAGATGTCCAACCATATCATAAGCATTCATGAACTCGTGTTGCTTCTGAAGCTCAGAGTTCATGGTCGCGAGCATTAGACATGACACATCTAATGCATCATCTTGATGCTTCTTGTAAGCATCTTTGTCAGCTCGCGAGGCATTGGCAGGAGGTGCCTTCGGAATGGGCTGCTCCAGGACGTACAACTTCCTTTCTTGGGTGAGAACAATTCTCAAGTTCCTGTACCAGTCCAGGAAATTTGCTCCATTGAGCTTGTCCTTCTCAAGGACGGATCGCAGAGAGAGAGTGTTCGTGGTTGTCGACATAGTTATCTACAACATACAATGCAGAGAATTAATATCATATTCCTTTTATCATTTAATTAGGCCTTTAATCAAATGATGCTCCCACTAAATTATAGGAATTTTGTAGAATCGAGTTATGGATGTGGTCAAACCACTTTTAGTAGATTCATACAAACTAGCTATAATTCTTGCGGGACAAGATCCACATCATACTAAGCCTTGAGTTAGCTTTGGCTAAATCGCCCAAGACTTAGTACGATCGATGGGTAACACATTACCGATTACATCTCTATGCAACTCTTGTTTATAGGATTAAGACCCACATTTACAAAAGACCTTGAGTTAGCTTTGGCTAAATCGCCCAAGATTTAGTGTAAATGCGATCTTAACCTATCTTTCCAACGATTGGAATATGCCTATAGTTCTACTCGATCCAATTGAGTTAACTAGTTTTGCTCAATCTAATTGAGCTTACTCTAACCCGAGTCGTGATAGGCGGGACCAAGATTGTCCCTCCGCACCCTACCAAGATAATATGCGTTGCTCTGCTTTGGCAGATTCAACAACAACAAATGATCGAGGTAGTGATGGGTATCAAGGCTCGGTAGGCATTTTCGAGTTGATTCGATTATGATCTAATCTAATCGTAATGTGTATCTTATATGCATTTAGGCCTTTATTATCCTATATTAGCATGCATCATATACATACATTAATTATTCTAGCATGCATCATATACATACAAGAAAATTAACCTAGCATGCATCATATACATACAAACATTTTTCTACTAGCATGCATCACATACATACGAGCAAAATCAATTAAATATACATATATATATATATCAACATATATATATATCATTAAATGTGATATAGTCATGGCCCTACTACGATCTTCTCAAGCCAATGAGAAGATCGGACGGTCAACCTAAGGCTAGCGCCTCCAAGCGCTTCCTTTGACCGCCATGTGTCGTCGTCACCCTTCTCGTAAGCTCGTCTTCAAGTGGACTTTCCACCGCTCCATTTTGTACATTACAAATATGAAACTCGAGTTACATTCGAGTCTAAAACTATTTACAACTAGAATATTAAAAGAATAGGTGCGACGCGCAGGTCGCAAACACTTTACAACACGCACAATCACAAAACGGCACACAGGCCGTATTATGAATTACAACACACATAATCCAATCCAATTGGGTTATTGGGCCATGACAATCACAGAATTATACATAATTCTAAATTATGTATTTTTACAGAAAATTTCTATAATTTTTTCTAATTTATTTTGAATTGCGGTTTAAGGTGCGATCGCGGGACATGGCCCCTTTCGGGATAGGGGCAGCGCCCTACTACATAAAATAAACTTCGCGAGTGTCCCTACAATGATCTTACAGCGACTTAAGTCGCTGTCCCAAAAACCTAAAGCGAGAACTCGCCGATTCGGAGAGTTTTTCTCGACGGTTGAAGCCTACGAGTGTCCCAACACTCGTTGCTTCGACTCTACGAGAAAAATATCCAAAAATTCTATAAAATAAGAAAATTTACAGAAACATATAAATCTGTAATTTTTATATCTAATATAAAAACTACAAAAACGAAACACATACATGCTTCGTGACGTGGCTCGATACCATGTTGGGTTTTTCCGAGCCGCAAAACCGCTTTTGCTGAAACCTCAAGCCCCCGCCATGGATCCGCAAGTATAAAAATTATAATTACATGTATGTGCTTACAGAAATCCTAGATCTAAGAGGTTAGAACGTTACCCTCGTAGCGACGCCCTTCGCTTATCCCGCTCGTCCAAAAGTTCGCCGGAACTCGAGAGTGTCAAGTGCACACTCCTCTATGGTATCCACACAAGCAATAGGTGGAGAGAAATGCCTTAGAGTGTGCTAGCACTTAGGAATTTCGGCCAAAGAGAGGATGGGAGAGGGAGAGCTTGAGAGGAAAGGTTCCAAGGTTGAAGATGAAGTAATGAGAGTAACTCATCAAATGAATTCACCCTAATGAACTAATGGTGGCCGCCACTTCATGGAGAGGGGGTTACATGCATGCATGTAACCCTACGCACCCTCTTGGTCTCCTCATGATGTGGCACCACTGATAAGTCAATGATGATGTGAAGCACCATCATTGGCCGCCATGCCTAGTCATCATCATGACATGGCATTTGGTCAAGTCAAACTTGACCTTTCATCTTCCCTCTCAAGTCAAGTCAAACTTGACCTCTAATCTCCCATGGTTGATCAAATCTAACCACTTGACTCAAGTCAATTTAATTTAATGAATCTCTATTCATTAATTTAAATTGATTTGATGAATCAAATCTCAATTAGACTCATTCAACACTTGAATCAACTTGAGTCTAACTCAATTAGTCTAATTTGATTACTCTAATCCAATTTGGTTCATCCCATGAACCTAATCCTCATGGTTCATCATATGAACCTAATCTCCATCTAATTGCTCTTATGTGTGTGACTTATAGGTTCTTGTAACGCTGGCAATGTCCCTAAACCGATTTAGGAACATAAGCAATGAGCGTATCTAGCAACACATCATTGCTACCCAAGTTACAAGAATGTTGAGCTCCAACATCACCTTTGTGACTACTAATTGTGACTCTCACAATATGTGACAATGTCCTCTATCCTTGACATCTAGATTGACCAATCGAGGCATAGACCGTCATCCTGCATAATCTAAATCTTGAACTCCAAGTAGACTCACTCTAATCAAATGAGCTCAATATCTCATATTGACTCATTTGGGCATGGCCATGCACTTCGTGGTCTCACTCTATCAAGAATATCGATGTCACCCTGGCCATATAGGAGGGATAGATCCCATCTACATCACTCACATCCTCCGCATAATTTGTTACATACCCAGTAATCGCCTTTATAGTCCACCCATTTACGGGTGACGTTTGACGAAGCCAAAGTATGCAACTCCTTATGTAGGGAACCATGGTGACTTCAGGTCTAAGGACTAATAGTCATACTAATAGCCACATGAGAAAGTATATGACACTCATATAACGATCCATGATACTTTCTCATGGCGGGTCATTCAGTATACATTCTCCAATGCATACCCATGTGTCAACTTGATATCTCATATCCATGACTTGTGAGATCAAGTCATATTGTTGACCTACATGCTAGTCTCTATGCATTAACATTGTCCCTGAATGTTAATACTCGACTAGGAATGATTAAGAGTAGTGTTCTCTATATCATCTCATTATCGATTCAACCAATCGATTGATATAGATAAGAACCTACTACTCAAGGACATTATTATATTTAGTTATTTGGCACCAATACAAGTAAATATAATAACCATGCCTTTATAAATAGGAATATGATACAATAAAGTCCATACAACAATCATCACATGATTGGCTCTAGGGCTTTCACTAACAGATGCCAGCTTCCAGACAGATAAGGATGATTCCAGGTCTCAGTCTGGTTACGTATTTACCTTAAATGGAGGCGCAATAAGTTGGAAAAGTTCCAAGCAAGACACTATAGTAGATTCTACCATTGAGGCAGAATACATTGCAGCTTTGAAAGCGTGAAGAGCGATTTGGATCAAGAAGTTCATCTTTGAACTTGATGTGGTCTCATCAACTATCCAAACATGTGCTTCGTCATTATCATTTGATCATAGAGATCATAAGTAGGAAGGAAATACAAATCGAGAAGATTCCCACTGAAAGAAACTTAGCGGATCCTTTAACTAAGGCCTTACCTCAAAGTAAGTTTGAGGGTCATGTTAGACCTTATGGTATTAGATATCGTGGTGATTGACATTAGGCCAAGTGAGAGTTTGTTGGTAATATATGAGAGATGTTTTAAGGCAATCGTCTTATTATTGTACCATTTATTTGATAAATGAAGATTCACTATTTGAGTATACATGTTTTCATGTGTTTGATTGGATCTTAAACTCATTTACTGAATGTCCGCAATACAATTCACAACATGAGAGAATTTGTGATTGGATCACAACTAGTGAGTATCTCTATATGTGTAATTGTGATGTATTGGAATTATCCCTAGTCGAGGAATTGATGCATTCGGACGCCATCGATTTTGTTGAGACTAGCATGAGTTATACTCCTTGGTTTATCCAAGTAGTTGTTCCTCACTGGCTGGAGACATTGGGATGTACGGAGTTAATCGTGGATGCTAGTTATGGTAACTAGTTCATTGGAGTGACTAGCTATAAGACTTCATATGGTTCTCTGCATATATAGATATGTCAATGAAGTTCTTACTGCAACTTAAGTTTGATGTTCCTTCGACTTGCGGTATTCAAGTCATCTTGGTCATGAAGACTTATGTTTTGACATCTTAAGCAAGCATCTCCAAGGAGATGTGGACCTGGGATGATTGGGTATAAGTCGAAGTAGCCGAAGGTGTTTGAATAGCCTATAGAGGATTCACCGCTCCTTGTGAGGAGATGTATACCCTATGGCCTCTCGTTGGATTGTTACTAAAGCCTTTGGCCAAAGCATTACATGTTTAGAGTATGGTACTCTTGGATATATGTGTAGTAACTAGAATCTGCAGGACGAGGAAGTAATACTTGGGCTAGGTGTGACGTAGTCAGCCTAGTGGGGACTGACACTATAGACCATGTCCTGAACCAAGTGGGTATAAGATGAGTGAAGGGAACGGGGCACGATTCATTGTAGCTACTGAAGGATTTCAAAAAAGGTTCTGGGATCAACCATTCATTTTTCGGTTAATTGGAGATCATGATGTACTACTAGGTGTCACTCATGATCGTTCTATAATTAATGGTTAATTATAGACGGCCAACATAAACTGGGAACCTATTTGGTCACACGCACAACGAGCGTAATCCGAAGGATTTAAAATGAGTTTGAGAATATGATTCTCAGATCGAGAGAGACTTGGTTTGGTTGGACCAAACAAAGAGCGAGTATGAAATTGTTTCAGTTGCATCAGAAGCATGGATGGGCCAAGTCTTATGAATACATGATGGATGAACCAAATCGGTTTGGTTCTAATCCAATGGTGGAAAATAAACCAAAGTGGTTTGGTTTGTTTTAAACGAATGAACCAAAGTTGGTTTGGTTCGTTTTAACTTAAAATAGACCAATGTGGTTTGATTTATTTTAACTTAAGTTATTGGAGCGGGTTAACCGGTTTTGGATATGAACTAATAACCGTTAGGAGAATGTGTTCTCTATAAAAATACGGCTTAAGGGTTTTTCGTGGAGAATTAATTGGTTCAAGGGTTTTGGAAACCCTAGTCTCCTCTCCTCTTCCTCCTCTAGGGTTGCCGCCCATCTCTTGTGCATTGCCCAAAGCTTCTGAGCTCCTCCTCTCCGCCAACCACCCACTAGTCGAAGACTCCTCCGACCATCCTCCCTTGGCCGCTGCGACCAAGGAGCAGTTGACTATTGATTGGCCGGCCATCTCTTCCACTGCAAACAAGCTGTCCAGTTTCTGGACAGCTTGTTGTTCTCCTCATGGAGAGATTGTTTGGTCGGCATTTTGTGCTCGACAAGCGACTTACTTGCTTGGGATTGGATCTCCGGCTATCCTCATAGGTGGAGGACGAAGGTTTCGTGAATTGGTTGACGAAAACCGCTTCCGAGAAGCGAGTTCGTGGAGCTCATTTTTATATCCAAATTTTGATTTGGATTGTGATCGTCTCTTGGATCACAATGTCTTCGACACAAGGCTAGTAACTCTTGCGAAGACGGGGCTCGTGGCTTTGTGAAGCTATCCCAAAGATACTCGGCGTGGATACAGATAGAGACGATTCTAGCGAGGGTCTCTACGGTTGATGTCATTCCCGCTACACATGATACGTTAGGTATAACTAGATATAAAGTTTCCTTTATTGCAAAAATTTAAATATGCGATTATTTTTACACTTATTGTATCCTGCATGTGTGTGGTGTGTGCGATGTAATAAATTAGTTTATTACTTGTTTTTGCTTCCACTGTGTCCATGTTTACGAAATATGTTTGAACACACACCCACGTCGGTACCAGGAAACCCAACATGGAGTAGGAACCCTAGTGTTCGTGTGCTTGTGTGTGTTTATTATTATTATGTATTTCTATCGTTGTATATTCCACTGTGCATTAATAACTTTTTGTGAAAGCGTGCAATCCATGAAGAAAGTGAAACTATTCACCCTCTAGCGCGATGTCTGATCCTTAACAAGTGGTATCAGAGCCCGTGCACTCAGAAGAACAAATCACCGAGATTACCAACTCAACAAGTGATATCACAATGGGGTGCTCTTCACCGGACTCATCGCCGCAAGAGTAACTGCCATGCCCTGAGGGTGTTAGTTTGGTACCCTACTCGGTGGCAGTTTATAAATAAAAAACCTAAGGACCATATAATCTAAGTAACTCAACAAATTCAATAATGTATCTATATTCATGAAATAGATTTTTCTGCATAAATTACAAATGCATCTAGATAGAAAATTGATGAAACAAACAAAATACATTGAAATAGAAACCAAACCGAGAAGATAGTAAGTCAATATCTCTGAGCGACTCTATGTACATCAAAATCGTTGAAATATCAAAAGGGTGCCCGAGCGTGCAAAACTGGAGGCCAAAGAAAATAGACATTAGCACAAATTGCTAAGTGGGTAATAAGGAAAGATGTGCATTAAATTTAATCTTGTTTAAGAGGCCAAGGGAGCTTGTAAAATTACAATTTCTTCTTTTTTTTTCTGTTTCAAATCTTTTAACTTGTTTCAAGTTCTTATACATAGATATAAGTATACATCATATTTATAATCATCATCAATGGTGTGAATCTGATAAATCAACTAAATAGTGAATAATTGGAGCCAATATCATCAAAGTGTATATAACATCATCTGACGTATAGGCTAAAAGCCCCATCACCGATGCGGAATGCAACAAGAAATAATAGGGCATCAAGCAAAAATTTGATCATGGGCAACCTATGCTACTAATTTAAATGGGCAAATACACTTTATAAAGTTTTAGAGTTCTACTTAATATAGCAATACGTAATATTTCTCATTCATTCCATAATATTCAACTTTGATTCATTGACACTTGACACTGATGTTATGTTAGGGATCGTTTGGAAGCTAGAGGGGGGGTGAATAGCGTTTTTCGGTTTCTACAAGAAGATCAGCGGAAGCAAACACAATAATGTATGTAAAAACAATAACAAACGCAAACAAGGCCTTTTACGTGGTTCGGAGATAGCGCTCCTACTCCACGGCGATCCTTGAGGTGGATCAATCCAAGCAAGTCCACTAATAAGCTTTCTTTACAAGACAACTCCTCTTCTTTACAAAGAATGAAGATCTAAGCTTAGAGAGAAGAGGAGGAGATTTAAATCACTTAGAAAGCTAGAAAATTCGTGGAGGATGTTGAGAAAGATTGGAGAATAAGCATTAACCCCAAAAACCTCCACCACCCTCTTTTTATAGAAGAGGCATTTTTCCGTTGAGATCGTCGACCGATGACTTACATCACGATCGGCCCAATTCTAACGGCCAATAAGCCGGATTAGCGAGATTTGCCGCCATCGCCACGGAACTATCACGACCGACAAATGGTCGGCCGATCGATATGGTCGAGCGATCGCCACGGCCATTTTAGGGGCGCCGATCGCAATAATGTCGACCGATAATGTATACGAGCCGAAGTCGATCGTCACCGGGCCGATCGATAACCCCACGATCGATAACATGCTTCCAACTTAATGCTATATTTTAAGGGGCGATCATATACCATGTTCCGATGATCACACATACCAAGTATGACTAATTCATACTTGGAAACACACCTAAGCCTAGACTTAACCTTCTAGCTTCTCCATCACCTTGCGCCTCTAGGATTTCTCTCGAGTCCGCAACTCCATCCATGCGCTTGCCTTCAAAAAGCTTCCTTCGTTTCGTCATGCTTTGGGTTTCTTCTTTGCCAAAGTACGCTTGGACTTTACGCCGCCAAGACTACATGCTTGGACTTATGCCAAGACTTGCCTTTGGTCTTCTGCCAAGGTCACACTTGGACTTATCTTTTACCAAGTCTTCATACTTGGATTTTCCTCACTTAAACACGCTCACAATTAGATCACAAACCATTGCCTAACTTAGATGATTATCCAAACATCAAAATATATAAATGCTTGGGGCATTGTTGCACCAACAATCTCCCCCTTTTTGATGTTTGGCAATCATTTAAGTTAGGTCTTTATCATACATAAACATATCTCAATATGAATTCTAACTTAAATATCCCTTCTCCCCCTTTGACATACAATCAAAAAGAGAAGAGATTATCCAATAAGTGCCGGAAAGAATTATATCTTGAACTAAGGTATAAAATTGAAATGAAACTCCCCCTTAATTCACGACATGATTCATGACGCAAAGCATAAACAATTAAAGAATAGGCAAATATATCCTAGCTTCGCACCAACAATTTTAGAAATAAGGGATGTAACTCCCCCTGAACCAGTGCAGCAAGAAGACTCTTTGTTCCATACAAATTATTATGTATATACTGTGGCAATTATATAAAACCTCTTAACCGATGAAAAAGCCATTTTCTAATCCAAAACAGTGTCATCGGTTCGATCGAATAGCATACTGCCGATCTTGTCGATCGCCAATAACAATGATCGATATCAGAAATCGAATCCGAATTTTCAGTCAAGGTTTGACAATGCGTAGAAAATTCTATGGGTGTCCAAAAATCACGAAACTTGGCATACACATTTTATTCGACTAATATAACATATGAAAAATATTAGACGAAAAATATGTTCATCAGATTAATGGATTGATACGATATCCAAAATAATGTAATTATGACCCAAAAGGTGTAAGTGTATCATATCACTATTCATAACTTTTGACTATATGATCAACTCCTAAACTTGACAAATACCAAATTTTAGGCACTAATAGAAATGATCAACAAAAATATTTCATTTCATTGATTAAAAGTCATTACACAAAAAGAGTCTATCTTAAACACCAAAAGAGAATAACAAAGAAAACGAGCAAGCTAACGATCGTCATCGTCCCTCAAGAGATCCATCGAACCATCGTGAGGAGGAGGGTGTCCAGCGCGAGGCGGAGAATCGCCAGATGTCTGTCGATGTACCTCTCTCACGAGAGAGAAGCTCCGATGCTCGAGGTCGCTACGCACTCGGTCTACGGCCCGCAAACGCGATCGGCGAGGGATGTGTCCGCCGGATCGCCAGCAGTTAGCCTCATCGCCCCTGAACATCTGCGGACCACCCTCGGCCAGCCTTCCGTGGCATCCTCTCGGTGCCGGAGCGGCACTTGCTCGCCGTGGCCGGGTCCTTTGTCGGCCTTCATGCCCGCTAATGAGAAACTCCGCCGAGTCATCTCATATTTCCTATTCATGACCTTAATGACTCCTATATTTACATCAATGCCTATGGAGCTTAGCCATTGAGTAAGGACATTTCAATAAGGAATATGCACCTTTCCATTATTTGGCCTTATGAAATGAGTGATGCAATGGAAGGTATTGAGGCCAATGTTGATGTCCGAGTATGAAGGAGATGCATGAGAAGTAAGTGTGGAGGCGCGCCAAAGCTAAACCACGAGTAACAATAGGAGAATACGGTGAGCAACCTTACCTAAAGGACGCTGTCGAGGCGCAGTTCTTGTGATTGAAATAAGTTGGTGTTCAAGGGTCGAGGATAGTGATAGAAGGTATCGTGAAGGGAATCTAAAGAAATCCTCAAAGGGAGATGGAAGAGGTCACTCCAAGATGGATATAAGACGAGATCATCCTGAGGAGAGGCAACCGAGAAAATCAGTCCAGATCTGGGATGAAATCCAGATCCTTGAGCAACGCGAGTCCCAGATCTCCCATCCCCGGTCGTAGGTTGTTGAAGAATTCGGAGAGGAGAGTGATATTAACGTGATGTTCACAAAAGACTAAGGACTCAAGTTGGTAATGTTGAATGATTTGAGCGATGTCAAAGCGGTAATCTTTAAGAAAATTAGGATCTATTGATCTAGGGAATAAGTTGGAATTTGTGTTTATTGAAAGCGGTTCAAGGACGAATTTGGAAATCGGGGATCAACAGTGGGTCTAGGGTTTGACGGGCCTCATCGGTGAGGTGCCCTAAAAGTTTAGTAGCAAAATGCTTAATTCTAAATGGATAAAAACACACACACAAAATATGCATAATGTGGGTAGATGATGCATGGACAAAAGATAAACATGAGTTAGTGAAATAAGATTATAGAATCAAACAAACATAGATCGAGATGCGATTTTACCTAGGCGCATGGTGAAAAATCAGCAAAGTGCGTCCACCGAACCCTAGTCGAGAGAGTGGAAACTAGAGCGTGAATGGGGTGACAAGAGGAGGTCCTTGAGTCCGAGAGCACTCCAAATGGGAGCTCCGTGCGGTGGAGTCGCCGAAAGACGAAGGAGCGGCTAAATGGTGCGGAGGTTCGTCGGAAGAGGAAGAGGAGAGAAATCGGGAAACTATGGCGAGTCGAATCCGCATGAAAACCCTAGAATCGATCCTCGACATCACGATCGCTATTAGTAAAACCGGGCCGAATCGATGGAGAGCAATCACGGTGGGCAGGCGGATACGAGCGTAACCGATAAGCTGGCTCGATAACGGCAATAATCGATAAAGATCATAATCACTTCACGATACGAAGCGTTTCATTATTAGATCAAAAAAGTCGATCGAAATGGTTTAAAATTATATCACCTCTAGATTTAGATATTGACACAATCTTGAGAATTTGCAAAAGTTATAATATTTTTGCAACACTTTGTATCACTTTGGCTTATCAATAGGAAATTGTTTCTCAGCGTTTGATAGACATAGACTAAATTTTATTTTATTTGACATTTCCAATCATATTCTTGGAGCTATATGCACATCAATTGTGTATAAGCCTTCCCAATGATTGGTCCAATTAAGGATTAATGTCTCTAGATGACACTTTGGCCCATAGTAATGCATCATAACAAGCATGATGAACCAAGTGCATCTTCCTAACATCTCACATGTTTTCTAGATGGCTCAATACAAAATCATGGTTTCTTAGGTATTTTGTGAGATGGTTAAAGGTATAAATCCTAGTATTTCTATAGGATCATGAAAACCTACACCTTTACTCAACCAAGCACATTCCAAGTTCTCTCCTAAGTGATGAGAATTCTACTTCGGGTAGAGCCTTGGTAAATATATCGGCTAGGTTGGACTTGGATTCAATATAATTAAGCTCAATGTCCCCCTTATCCACATGGTCTCTAATGAAATGATGTTTCACTTCAATGTGCTTGGTCCTAGAGTGATGCACCGGATTTTTGGTCAAGTTAATGGTGCTCACATTATCACAAAATACTTTCATGTTGGAGTAAGATAGCTCATAATCTTCTAGGGTATGTTTCATCCATAAGAGTTGAGCTACACAACCACCCATAGCCACATATTCGGCCTCGGTGGTGGATAGAGCAACACAAGGTTGCTTCCTACTACTCCAACATACTAGGAGGACCCAAGAAATTGGCATCCACCACTAGTACTCTTCCGATCCAATTTTGCAACCCAGATAATCGGAATCGGTGTACCCAAATAAATCAAAAGACCTAGTCCTAGGGTACCATAGACCTACATTTAATGTGCCTTTAACATATCTTAAAATTCTCTTAACGGCAACTAAATGAGATTCCTTAGCACATGATTGATACCTAGCACACATACCAACCGCAAATAATATGTCGGGTCTACTAGCGGTTAAATACAAGAGGCTACCAATCATGCTCCTATAAAGGGTAAGATCTATTTGTTTTCCTTCACTATCACTATCTATTTTGGTATTGGTTGCCATTGGAGTTGACACTACCTTAGCATTTTCTAAGCCAAATTTCTTAATCATTTCCTTAGCATATTTTGTTTGATAAATGTAAATTCCTTCACTAGTTTGTTTAACTTGCAAACCTAGGAAGAAATTTAATTCTCCAACTAGACTCATCTCAAACTCTTTTTCCATATTTTGAATAAAGTCTTGAAGAAGCTCATCATTTGTTGACCCAAAGATAATGTCATCAACATACACTTGAGCTACAAAGATGTCCTTAGACGTTGACTTTATAAAGAGAGTTTGATCTATACTGCCCCTTTTGAAATCCTTAGAGATTAGGAAAGATGACAATCTTTCATACCAAGCCCGGGGAGCTTGTTTCAAACCATATAAGGCTTTCCTAAGCTTGTATACATGATTTGGGTAGTCCATACTTTCAAAGCCGGGAGGTTGTTCTACATACACCTCTTCCTTAATACACCTCTTGGTACTTATGTTATAGATAGGGCTCTCTAAGTCTAGAAAGTAGAGTCCGTTCATTAGAGGTGAACTACAATAGAACATATCATTTAAATAAACTGAACAACATTTGTTCTTAATTATAAATGAAAAACCTTTCTTGTCCAAACAAGAAACTGAAATGATGTTCTTTGTTAAGGCAGGCACATAACAACATTCATCTAATTCTAGTACAAGCCCAGAGGGCAGAGATAGATCATAAGTTCCTACAGCAACAGCAGCAACCCTTGCTCCATTGCCTACTCGTAGGTCCACCTCACCCTTTGTCAATGCCCTGCTATTTCTCACATTTTACAAATGTGAGATGCACATCCGGTATCTAATACCCATGATGAAGAAATAGATAGATTGACTTCTATAACATTTATACCTGAAGTAGAAGTCTCACTTCTCTCCTTCTTAAGATCTTCCAGGTATGCCTTGCGATTCGCTTCCGATGTCCTCGCTTCCTTGCGATGGAAGCAAGCCTTCCTTGGCTACCCCTCCTTTGGGTTTAAGTTCTTTGCCTTTGCCCTTGGCAGGACTTTCCCTTACCTTTAGGCTTGCCCTTGCCTTTCTTCTTAGCACCATCAAAATGGTGTCAGTTACCCTTCTTAAGGTTAAGCTCTGCGATTCTCAACATCTGAGCATTTGAGTAATGGCTTATCAATTTCATTCATGTTATAATTCATGACAAATTGATTGAAGGCTTGTGGCAAAGATTGCAAGATTAGGTCGTGGCGACTCTTGGCCAAGTGGGAATCCCACTTTGTAGGTTTTCTATGTACCCAATCATCTTGAGTACATATGTACCTCTGAGTCCCTTCTTGCATTTTGGACCCAAATAATGCCTTAGAGACTTCATATCTCTCATGCCTAGCTTGTCCTTGATATAGTTGGAAGATGTCCAACCATATCATAAGCATTCATGAACTCGTGTTGCTTACGAAGCTCGAGTTCATGGTCATGAGCATTAGACATGACACATCTAATGCATCATCTTGATGCTTCTTGTAAGCATCTTTGTCCATTCGCGAGGCATTGGCGGGAGGTGCCTCGGAATGGGCTGCTCGGGGCGTACAACTTCCTTTCTTAGGTGAGAACAATTCTCAAGTTCTGTGCGATCCGAAATTTGCTCCATTGAGCTTGTCCTTCTCAGGAGCAGAGAGAGAGAGTGTTCGTGTTTGTCGACATAGTTATCTACAACATACAATGCAGAGAATTAATATCATATTCCTTTTATCATTTAATTAGGCCTTTAATCAAATGATGCTCCCACTAAATTATAGGAATTTTGTAGAATCGAGTTATGGATGTGGTCAAACCACTTTTAGTAGATTCATACAAACTAGCTATAATTCTTGCGCTACAAGATCCACATCATACTAAGCCTTGAGTTAGCTTTGGCTAAATCGCCCAAGACTTAATGCGATCGGTGGGTAACACATTACCGATTACATCTCTATGCAACTCTTGTTTATAGGATTAAGACCCACATTTACAAAAGACCTTGAGTTAGCTTTGGCTAAATCGCCCAAGATTTAGTGTAAATGCGATCTTAACCTATCTTTCCAACGATTGGAATATGCCTATAGTTCTACTCGATCCAATTGAGTTAACTAGTTTTGCTCAATCTAATTGAGCTTACTCTAACCCGAGTCGTGAGAGGCGGGACCAAGATTGTACCTCAACAACCTACAAAGATAATATGCGTTGCTCTGCTTTGGCAGATTCAACAACAACAAATGATCGATGTAGTGATTAAAGGCTCGGTAGGCATTTTCGATTTTATTCGATTATGATCTAATCTAATCGTAATGTGTATCTTATATGCATTTAGGCCTTTATTATCCTATATTAGCATGCATCATATACATACATTAATTATTCTAGCATGCATCATATACATACAAGAAAATTAACCTAGCATGCATCATATACATACAAACATTTTTTTCTACTAGCATGCATCACATACATACAAGCAAAATCAATTAAATATACATATATATATATCAACATATATATATATCATTAAATGTGATATAGTCATGGCCCTACTACGATCTTCTCAAGCCAATGAGAAGATCGGACGGTCAACCTAAGGCTAGCGGCTTCTCCAAGCGCTTCCTTTGACCGCCATGTGTCGTCGTCACCCTTCTCGTAAGCTCGTCTTCAAGTGGACTTTCCACCGCTCCATTTTGTACATTAAAAATACGAAACTCGAGTTACATGGGTTTAAAAAACTATTTACAAATAGAATTTTAAAATAATAGGCGCTACGCGCAGGTCGCAAAAACTTTACAACCCGCACAATCACAAAAGCGGCTACAGCCGTATTATGAATTACAACACACATAATCCAATCCAATTGGGTTATTGGGCCATGACAATCACAGAATTATACATAATTCTAAATTATGTATTTTACAGAAAATTTCTATAATTTTCCTAATTTATTTTGAATTTATGAGTCACCTCTCGAACGGTCCGCTAAGCGGTTTCAGTGCGATCGCGGGACATGGCCCCTTTTGGGGATAGGGGCAGCGCCCTACTCATAAAATAAACTTGCGAGTGTCCCTACAATGATCTTACAGCGACTTAAGTCGCTGTCCCAAAACCTAAGCGAGAACTACGCCGATTGGAGAAGTTTTTCTCGTGGTTGAAGCCTACAGTGTCCCAACACTCGTTGCTTGACTCTCTGAGAAAAATACCCAAAAATTCTATAAAATAAGAAAATTTACAGAAACATATAAATCTGTAATTTTTATATCTAATATAAAAACTACAAAACGAAACACATACATGCTTAGCGTGGCTCACGATACCCTTTGTTGGGTTTTTAGAGCATGAAAAACCGCTTTGCGTTGCGGAAACCTCGGAAGCCCGACCATGGATCCGTCTGAAGTATAAAAATTATAATTACATGTATGTGCTTACAGAAATCCTAGATCTACCTTAGATCTAAGAGGTTAGACGTTACCCTCGTAGCGGCGCCCGCTTATCACTCGTCAAAAGTTGGGAACTCGAGAGTGTCAAGTGCACTCCTCTATGGTATCCACACAAGCAATAGGTGGAGAGAAATGCCTTAGAGTGTGCTAGCACTCCTTAGAATTTCGGCCAAAGAGAGGATGGGAGAGGAGAGCTTGAGAGGAAAGGTTCAAGGTTGAAGATGAAGTAATGAGAGTAACTCATCAAATGAATTCACCCTAATGAAACCCCAAAGTGGCGGCCACTTCATGGAGGGGGTTACATGCATGCATGTAACTCCCATGACCCTTGGTCTCCCTCATGATGTGGCACCAATTGACCAAGTCAATGATGATGTGGAGCACCATCCTTGGCCGGCCATGCCTAGTCATCATCATGACATGGCATTTGGTCAAGTCAAACTTGACCTTTCATCTTCTCTCTCAAGTCAAGTCAAACTTGACCTCTAATCTCCCATGGTTGATCAAATCTAACCACTTGACTCAAGTCAATTTAATTTAATGAATCTCTATTCATTAATTTAAATTGATTTGATGAATCAAATCTAAATTAGACTCATTCAACACTTGAATCAACTTGAGTCTAACTCAATTAGTCTAATTTGGATTACTCTTAATTCAATTTGGTTCATCCCATGAACCTAATCCTCATGGTTCATCATATGAACCTAATCTCCATCTAATTGCTCTTATGTGTGTGACCCTATAGGTTCTTGTAACGTTGGCAATGTCCCTAACCCGATTTAGGAACATAAGCAATGAGCGGTATCTAGCAACACATCATTGCTACCCAAGTTACAAGAATGTTGAGCTCCAACATCACCTTTGTGACTACTAATTGTGACTCTCACAATATGTGACAATGTCCCTCTATCCTTGACATCTAGATTGACCAATCGAGGCATAGACCGTGTCATCCTCGGTACAATCTAAATCTTGAACTCAGTAGACTCACTCTAATCAAATGAGCTCAATATCTCATATTGACTCATTTGGGCATAACCATGCACGTGGTCTCACTCTATCAAGAATATCGATGTCACCCCCGTCATATAGGAGGATAGATCCCATCTACATCACTCACATCCCTCCTCGCATAATTCGTTACATACCCGATGTCGCCTTTATAGTCCACCCATTTACGGGTGGACGTTTGTGAAGCCAAAGTATGCAACTCCTTATGTAGGGAACCATGGTGACTTGGTCTAAGGACTAATAGTCATACTAATAGCCACATGAGAAAGTATATGACACTCATATAACGATCCATGATACTTTCTCATGGCGGGTCATTCAGTATACATTCTCCAATGCATACCCATGTGTCAACTTGATATCTCATATCCATGACTTGTGAGATCAAGTCATATTGTTGACCTACATGCTAGTCTCTATGCATTAACATTGTCCCTGAATGTTAATACTCGACTAGGAATGATTAAGAGTAGTGTTCTCTATATCATCTCATTATCGATTCAACCAATCGATTGATATAGATAAGAACCTACTACTCAAGGACATTATTATATTTAGTTATTTGGCACCAATACAAGTAAATATAATAACCATGCCTTTATAAATAGGAATATGATACAATAAAGTCCATACAACAATCATCACATGATTGGCTCTAGGGCTTTCACTAACATATGCGACTTCGAATGATAAGGATGATTCCGGTCTCGATGCAGTTCGTATTTACCTTAAATGGAGGCGCAATAAGTTGGAAAAGTTCCAAGCAAGACACTATAGTAGATTCTACCATTGAGGCAGAATACATTGCAGCTTTGAAAGCAGCAAAGGAAGCAGTTTGGATCAAGAAGTTCATCTTTGAACTTGATGTGGTCTCATCAACTATCCAAACATGTGCTTCGTCGTTATCATTTGATCATAGAGATCATAAGTAGGAAGGAAATACAAATCGAGAAGATTCCCACTGAAAGAAACTTAGCGGATCCTTTAACTAAGGCCTTACCTCAAAGTAAGTTTGAGGGTCATGTTAGACCTTATGGTATTAGATATCGTGGTGATTGACATTAGGCCAAGTGAGAGTTTGTTGGTAATATATGAGAGATGTTTTAAGGCAATCGTCTTATTATTGTACCATTTATTTGATAAATGAAGATTCACTATTTGAGTATACATGTTTTCATGTGTTTGATTGGATCTTAAACTCATTTACTGAATGTCCGCAATACAATTCACAACATGAGAGAATTTGTGATTGGATCACAACTAGTGAGTATCTCTATATGTGTAATTGTGATGTATTGGAATTATCCCTAGTCGAGGAATTGATGCATTCGGACGCCATCGATTTTGTTGAGACTAGCATGAGTTATACTCCTTGGTTTATCCAAGTAGTTGTTCCTCACTGGCTGGAGACATTGGGATGTACGGAGTTAATCGTGGATGCTAGTTATGGTAACTAGTTCATTGGAGTGACTAGCTATAAGACTTCATATGGTTCTCTGCATATATAGATATGTCAATGAAGTTCTTACTGCAACTTAAGTTTGATGTTCCTTCGACTTGCGGTATTCAAGTCATCTTGGTCATGAAGACTTATGTTTTGACATCTTAAGCAAGCATCTCCAAGGAGATGTGGACCTGGGATGATTGGGTATAAGTCGAAGTAGCCGAAGGTGTTTGAATAGCCTATAGAGGATTCACCACTCCTTGCGAGGAGATGTATACCCATGGCCTCTCGTCGGATTGTTACTAAAGTCTTTGTCCAAAGCATTACATGTTTAGAGTATGGTACTCTTGGATATATGTGTAGTAACTAGAATCATGTGGGACGAGAAGTAATACTTGGGCTAGGTGTGGCGTAGTCGACCTAGTGGGGTGACACTATAGACCATGTCTGAACCAAGTGGGTATAAGATGAGTGAAGGAGGCAGGGCACGATTCATTGTAGCTCTTGAAGGATTTCAAAAAGGTTAGGATCAACCATTCATTTTTGTTAATTGGAGATCATGATGTACTACTAGGTGTCACTCATGATCGTTCTATAATTAATGGTTAATTATAGGCGGCCAACATAAAGCCCAGGAACCTATTTGGTCACACGCTGCAACGGCGTAATCCGAAGGATTTAAAATGAGTTTGAGAATATGATTCTCGGATCGAGAAGACTTGGTTTGGTTGGACCAAACAAAAGTATGAAATTGTTTCAGTTGCATCAGAAGCATGGATGGGCCAAGTCTTATGAATACATGATGGATGAACCAAATCGGTTTGGTTCTAATCCAATGGTGGAAAATAAACCAAAGTGGTTTGGTTTGTTTTAAACGAATGAACCAAAGTTGGTTTGGTTCGTTTTAACTTAAAATAGACCAATGTGGTTTGATTTATTTTAACTTAAGTTATTGGAGCGGGTTAACCGGTTTTGGATATGAACTAATAACCGTTAGGAGAATGTGTTCTCTATAAAAATACGGCTTAAGGGTTTTTCGTGGAGAATTAATTGGTTCAAGGGTTTTGGAAACCCTAGTCTCCTCTCCTCTTCCTCCTCTAGGGTTGCCGCCCATCTCTTGTGCCGCTGCCCAAGCCTGTTGCAGCTCCTCCTCCTCGCCGCCAACCACCCACTAGTCGCCGAAGACTCCTCCGACCATCCTCCCTTGGCCGCTGTGACCAAGGAGCAGTTGACTATTGATTGGTCGGCCATCTCTTCCACTGCAAACAAGCTGTCCAGTTTCTGGACAGCTTGTTGTTCTCCTCATGGAGAGATTGTTTGGTCGGCATTTTGTGCTCCGACAGTGACTTACTTGCCTGGGATTGGATCTCCGGCTATCCTCATAGGTGGAGGACGAAGGTTTCGTGAATTGGTTGACGAAAACCGCTTCCGAGAAGCGAGTTCGTGGAGCTCATTTTTATATCCAAATTTTGATTTGGATTGTGATCGTCTCTTGGATCACAATGTCTTCGACACAAGGCTAGTAACTCTTGCGAAGACGGGGCTCGTGGCTTTGTGAAGCTATCCCAAAGATACTCGGCGTGGATACAGATAGAGACGATTCTAGCGAGGGTCTCTACGGTTGATGTCATTCCCGCTACACATGATACGTTAGGTATAACTAGATATAAAGTTTCCTTTATTGCAAAAATTTAAATATGCGATTATTTTTACACTTATTGTATCCTGCATGTGTGTGGTGTGTGCGATGTAATAAATTAGTTTATTACTTGTTTTTTCTTCCACTGTGTCCATGTTTACGAAACATGTTTGAACACACACCCACGTCGGTACCAGGAAACCCAACATGGAGTAGGAACCCTAGTGTTCGTGTGCTTGTGTGTGTTTATTATTATTATGTATTTCTATCGTTGTATATTCCACTGTGCATTAATAACTTTTGTAGACGAGCGTGCAATCCATCGAAGAAAGTGAAAAATGCTATTCACCCCCTCTAGCGCGATGTCTGATCCTTAACAAGTGGTATCAGAGCCCGTGCACTCAGAAGAACAAATCACCGAGATTACCAACTCAACAAGTGATATGACAATGGGGTGCTCTTCACCGGACTCATCGCCGCAAGAGTAACTGCCATGCCCTGAGGGTGTTAGTTTGGTACCCTACTCGGTGGCAGTTTATAAATAAAAAACCTAAGGACCATATAATCTAAGTAACTCAACAAATTCAATAATGTATCTATATTCATGAAATAGATTTTTCTGCATAAATTACAAATGCATCTAGATAGAAAATTGATGAAACAAACAAAATACATTGAAATAGAAACCAAACCGAGAAGATAGTAAGTCAATATCTCTGAGCGACTCTATGTACATCAAAATCGTTGAAATATCAAAAGGGTGCCCGAGCGTGCAAAACTGGAGGCCAAAGAAAATAGACATTAGCACAAATTGCTAAGTGGGTAATAAGGAAAGATGTGCATTAAATTTAATCTTGTTTAAGAGGCCAAGGGAGCTTGTAAAATTACAATTTCTTCTTTTTTTTTCTGTTTCAAATCTTTTAACTTGTTTCAAGTTCTTATACATAGATATAAGTATACATCATATTTATAATCATCATCAATGGTGTGAATCTGATAAATCAACTAAATAGTGAATAATTGGAGCCAATATCATCAAAGTGTATATAACATCATCTGACGTATGGGCTAAAAGCCCCATCACCGATGGAATGCAACAAGAAATAACAATAGGGCATCGAAGCGCAAAATTTGATCATGGGCAACTCATGCTACCACTACTGAAATGGGCAGTCAAGTACTCTAGTATAAAGCTAGGCTTAGAGTTCTCACTTTTAATATTTCTCATTCATTCCATAATATTCAACTTTGATTCTGTTATGACACTTGTTCAGCTATGTTAGGGATCGTTTGGAAGCTAGAGGGGGGGTGAATAGCGTTTTTCGGTTTCTCTGAGAAGATCGTGAAGCAAACACAATAATGTATGTAAAAACAATAACAAGCATAAAAACAAGGCCTTTTACGTGGTTCGGAGATAGCGCTCCTACTCCACGGCGATCCTTGAGGTGGATCAATCCAAGCAAGTCCACTAATAAGCTTTCTTTACAAGACAACTCCTCTTCTTTACAAAGAATGAAGATCTAAGCTTAGAGAGAAGAGGAGGAGATTTAAATCACTTAGAAAGCTAGAAAATTCGTGGAGGCTGTTGAGAAAGATTGGAGAATAAGCATTAACCCCAAAAACCTCCACCAGCCCTCTTTTTATAGAGAAGAGGTTGTTTTTCCCGTTGGAGCCCGATCAGTTCGACTGATGACTTACATCAGTCGACTGCCGCCAATTCTAACGGCTTCTGAACAGCCGGATTCGCGAGATTTGCTGCCGTCGCCGTCGCGGAAAACTATCGATCGACAGCGATGTCGATTCGGATATAGCTAAATAGCCGTGGCCGATCGGCTCACGGCTTCGATATTTATGTGATCGGCCAATAATGTCGATCATTGGCGGCTTGTATCTGCGATCGAGCTAAGTCGATCACGATTCAGTAGGATAACCGATCGGCCCGATATGATCTTCCAACTTCTAATGCTATATTTTAAGGGCGATTCGGCGATACCATGTTCGATCATTGCACATACAAGTATGACTAATTCATACTTGGAACACACCCTAAGCCTAGACTTAACCTTCTAGCTTCTCCATCGCCTTGCGCCTCTAGGATTTCTACGAGTCAAACTCCATCCATGCGCTTGCCTTCAAAAGCTTCCTTCGGTTTCGTCATGCTTTGGGTTTCTTCTTTGCCAAAGTACGCTTGGACTTTACGCCGCCAAGACTACATGCTTGGACTTATGCTGCCAAGACTTGCCTTTGGTCTTCTCTTTGCCAAGGTCACACTTGGACTTATCTTTTACCAAGTCTTCATACTTGGATTTTCCTGTCACTTAAACACGTTCACAATTAGATCACAAACCATTGCCTAACTTAGATGATTATCCAAACATCAAAATATATAAATGCTTGGGGCATTGTTGCACCAACAATCTCCCCCTTTTTGATGTTTGGCAATCATTTAAGTTAGGTCTTTATCATACATAAACATATCTCAATATGAATTCTAACTTAAATATCCCTTCTCCCCCTTTGACATACAATCAAAAAGAGAAGAGATTATCCAATAAGTCTTAGGAAAGAATTATATCTTGAACTAAGGTATAAAATTGAAATGGAACTCCCCTTAAATTCACGACATGATTCATGACGCAAAGCATAAACAATTAAAGAATAGGCAAATATATCCTAGCTTGCACCAACAATTTTAGAAATAAGGGATGTAACTCCCCTAAACCGATCGAAGAAGAAGACTCTTTGTTCCATACAAATTATTATGTATATATCTGTATAATTATATAAAACCTCTTAACCGATGAAAAAGCCATTTTCTAATCCAAAACAGTGTCATCGGTTCATTGGAATAGGCGTGATCAGCTGCCGATCTTGTCGATCATTTCGCGATAATCAAGCGATCGTGATATCGCTAAAAATCGAAATCAATTTTTCAGCAAGGTTTGACAATGCGTAGAAAATTCTATGGGTGTCCAAAAATCACGAAACTTGGCATACACATTTTATTGACTAATATAACATATGAAAAATATTAGGCGAAAAATATGTTCATCAGTTAATGGATTGATACGATATCCAAAATAAGCGAATTATGACCCAAAGGTGTAAGTGTATCATATCACTATTCATAACTTCCGACTATATGATCAACTCCTAAACTTGACAAATACCAAATTTTAGGCACTAATAGAAATGATCAACAAAAATATTTCATTTCATTGATTAAAAGTCATTACACAAAAGAGTCTAAGTACAACCAAAAGAGAATAACAAAAAAACGAGCAAGCTAACGATCATCGTCCTCGGCATCCATCGGTGCGTGGCGAACCATCGTGAGGGAGGGTGTCCAGCGCGGCGGCGGAGAATCGCCAGATGTCCTGCTGCTGCGATGTACCTCTCACGAGAGAGAGAGCTCCGATGCTCGGTGCGGCTCCTGCAGCGCGTGTCTACTCGCTCCGCAAAGCATCGAAGCGCAGCGAGGGATGGATCTAGCATAGACGATGCTCGCTGCGGCCGGTCTCCCCCGCCTCCCTCGGCTCGCTGCGGCACCACCTCGGCCCTCCTTCCGCGCGGCATCCTCGGTGTCGGGCGCCACACGCTACTCGTCTTTGGGTCGAGGGATCCTTTCGGCCTTCATGCCCGCTAATGAGAAACTCGTCGAGTCATCGATCATATTTCCTATTCATGTAATGACTCCTATATTTACATCAATGCCTATGGAGCTTAGCCATTGAGTAAGGACATTTCCAAAGGAATATGAACCTTTCCCATTATTTGGCCTTATGAAATGAGTGATGCAATGGAAGGTATTGAGGCCAATGTTGATGTCTAAGTATGAGCGAAGAGATGCATGAGAAGTAAGTGTGGAGGCGCAACCAAAGCTAAACCACGAGTAACAATAGGAGAAGACAATGAGCAATGACCTTATAAAGGACATTGTCGAGCGTTCTTGTGATTGAAATAGAGTTGGTGTTCAAGGTCGAGGATAGTGATAGAAAGGTATCGTGAAGGAATCTAAAGAAATCTCCTCAAAGGAGATGGAAGAGGTCACTCCAAGATGGATATAAGATGAGATCATCTCGGAGAGAGGCAATCAGAAAATCAGTCGGATCTGGGGATGAAATCCGGATCGCTACGAGCAACGCGAGTCAGTATCTCCCATCTCCACTCGTAGGTTGTTGAAGAATTGAGAGGAGAGTGATATTAACGTGATGTTCACAAAAGACTAAGGACTCAAGTTGGTAATGTTGAATGATTTGAACAATGTCAAAAAGAATCTTTAAGAAAATTAGGATCTATTGATCTAGGTGGAATAAGTTGGAATTTGTTTTTATTGAAAGCACTTTCAAGGCGAATTTGGAAATCGAGGATCAACGAGGGTCTAGGGTTTGTGACGGCCCTCATTGGAGAGGTGCCCAAAGTGCGTTTAATAGCAAAATGCTTAATTCTAAAAAAGACACACACACAAAATATGCATAATGTGGGTAGATGATGCATGGACAAAAGATAAACATGAGTTAGTGAAATAAGATTATAGAATCAAACAAACATAGATCAGAGATGCGATTTTACCTAGGCGGCATGGTGAAAAATCAACAGGCGAGTGTCCACCGAACCCTAGCCGAGAGAGTGGAAACTAGGCGTGAATGAGGTGACAAGAGGAGGTCCTTGAGTAGAGCACTCCAAATGGGAGCTCGTCGGTGGAGTCGCGGAAAAGACGAAGGAGCGGCTAAATGGTGCGGTGGAGGTTCGTCAAGAGGAAGAGGAGAGAAAATCGGGAAACTATGGCGAGTCGAACCGGTGGAAAACCCTAAAAACCCGACATCGATCATTGCCATTAGTCGTCGGCCGAATCGATGGAGAGCGATCGAACCGGGCATGTCGATCGAAGCGATCATTGTCAGATGCGTGCGCCGTAAATCGCTATAAATGGCGGCCGAATCGAGCGATAAGATCGATCGAGCTATCCGTGATACGAAGCGTTTCAGGTCAATAGCCGATCGCTATAAATGGCTATTAATTCAATAAAGATCAAAAAATCATGAAATTTTGTGGGTAATATTGTTAGATCATTTCCTATCAAGGAAAAATTATTTTAAAATTATATCACCTCTAGATTTTGATATTGACACAATCTTGAGATTTTGCAAAAGTTATGATATTTTTGCAAACTTTGTATCACTTTGGCTTATCAATAGGAAATTGTTTCTCAAGATTTGATAGACATAGACTAAATTTTATTTTATTTGACATTTCCAATCATATTCTTGGAGCTATATGCACATTAATTGTGTATAAGCCTTCCCAATGATTGGTCCAATGAAGGATTAATGTCTCTAGATGACACTTTGGCCCATAGTAATGCATCATAACAAGCATGATGAACCAAGTGCATCTTCCTAACATCTCACATGTTTTCTAGATGGCTCAATACAAAATCATGGTTTCTTAGGTATTTTGTGAGATGGTTAAGGTATAAATCCTAGTATTTCTATAGGATCATGAAAACCTACACCTTTACTCAACCAAGCACATTCTAAGTTCTCTCTAAGTGATGAAAATTCTATTTGGGAGAGCCTTGGTAAATATATCGGCTAGGTTGGACTTGGATTCAATATAATTAAGCTCAATGTCCCCTTAGCCACATGGTCTCTAATGAAATGATGTTTCACTTGATGTGCTTAGTCCTTAGAGTGATGCACGGATTTTTGGTCAAGTTAATGGTGCTCACATTATCACAAAATACTTTCATGTTGGAGTAAGATAGCTCATAATCTTCTAGGGTATGTTTCATCCATAAGAGTTGAGCTACACAACCACCCATAGCCACATATTCGGCCTCGGTGGTGGATAGAGCAACACAAGGTTGCTTCCTACTACTCCAACATACTAGGAGGACCCAAGAATTGGCATCCACCACTAGTACTCTTCCGATCCAATTTGCAACCGCATAATCGGAATCGGTGTACCCAAATAAATCAAAGACCTAGTCCTAGGGTACCATAGACCTACATTTAATGTGCCTTTAACATATCTTAAAATTCTCTTAAGCAACTAAATGAGATTCCTTAGCACATGATTGATACCTAGCACACATACCAACCGCAAATAATATGTCGGGTCTACTAGCGGTTAAATACAAGAGGCTACCAATCATGCTCCTATAAAGGGTAAGATCTATTTGTTTTCCTTCACTATCACTATCTATTTTGGTATTGGTTGCCATTGGAGTTGACACTACCTTAGCATTTTCTAAGCCAAATTTCTTAATCATTTCCTTAGCATATTTTGTTTGATAAATGTAAATTCCTTCACTAGTTTGTTTAACTTGCAAACCTAGGAAGAAATTTAATTCTCAACTAGACTCATCTCAAACTCTTTTTCCATATTTTGAATAAAGTCTTGAAGAAGCTCATCATTTGTTGACCCAAAGATAATGTCATCAACATACACTTGAGCTACAAAGATGTCCTTAGACGTTGACTTTATAAAGAGAGTTTGATCTATACTACCTCTTTGAAATCCTTAGAGATTAGGAAAGATGACAATCTTTCATACCAAGCCGGGAGCTTGTTTCAAACCATATAAGGCTTTCCTAAGCTTGTATACATGATTTGGGTAGTCCATACTTTCAAAGCCGGGAGGTTGTTCTACATACACCTCTTCCTTAATAAACCCATTTAGAAATGCCGATTTGACATACATTTGATGGAGTTTGAAACCCATATAGGAGGCATATGCGAAAAGTATTCTAATGGACTCTCACCTAGCAACCGGGCATATGTTTCATCATAATCAAGTCCTTCAACTTGATTAAAACCCCTTACAACTAATCGTGCTTTATTTCTAGTGATATTCCCTTGGTCATCTAGTTTGTTCCTAAAGACCCATCTTGTATTAATAATAGTGTTTTTACTTGGACTAGGAACTAACTCCCACACGTGACTCCGATCAAATTGAGCCAATTCATCTTGCATTGCTAAGATCCACTCCGGATCAAGTAATGCATCTTTAATGCTTTTGGGCTCAATTTGAGAAATTAGAGCTATATGACTAGTGGGGTCCCTATGGAATGACCTAGTCCTAACTCCTTGAGATAATTCACCCACAATTTGATCTAATGGGTGACTTTGATGAACTCTTATGGTTCTAGGAGGTGTCTCAAGTTGAGTTTGATCATGATTAACTTCAATTCTATGTTCATCATCGGAATCATCCCTTACTCCCCTTGATCCAATCCTCCCCTTGATTATTACCCCTAAGTTTAAACCTTGAAATTGTTTGGTCATTTCTTGATTTTCATTATTTATGTCATCATCAATAGGGGATTTTCTAGGGTATGTATTTGAAGTTTCATCAAATTGAACATTTGAAGATTCTTCAATCTTTTGAGTCCTTTTATTGTAAACCCTATATCCTACACTAGTGGATGAGTATCCAACTAGGATTCCCTCATCCGCTTTGGACTCAAATTTACTTAGGTTGTCTTTGGTATTTAAGATATAGACTTTACATCCAAAGACCTTAAAATAATGAATTGTTGGAATTGTACCATTCCACAATTCAAATGGAGTTTTCCCTAAAAACCTATGAATTAATACCCTATTTTGGATATAGCAAGTGTATTAACGCTTCCGCCCTAAGTAGCTAGGTAAGGAATATGCATTAAGCATTGTCCTAGCCGCTTCTTGTGTAGGGCACGATTTTTTCTTTCCACAACCCCATTTTGTTGGGGTGTTCTAGGACAAGAAAATTCATGCTTGTACCCTTGTTCTAAGCAAAAAGTTGAAAAGTTAGAATTCTCAAACTCTCCACCATGATCACTACGGATCCGGTTGATTTTGAGTTTTCTTTCATTTTCTACTCTTTTGCTAAATCCTATGATTATTTCTAAAGTTTCATCCTTATTTTTCAAGAAAAACACCCAAGTAAACCTAGAAAAATCATCTACTATTACCAAGCAATATTTACTACCAATTATAGATGGGGTACTATGGCAATCAAATAAATCCATATGTAGTAATTCTAATGGTAAAGCGGTACTAAGTAAATTTTTACCTTTGTGTGATGTTTTTGATTGTTTCCCTTCTTGACAAGCATCACACATCTTGTCCTTGAGATATTTGACTCTAGGCAATCCTTTGACTAGCTTCAATTTTGCTATTTTGGCTATATTCTTCATGTTTATGTGACCTAGTCTCCTATGCCAAAGCCAACTTTCTTCCTCTTTTGCAATAAGACACTTAGTGGAAGGATTAGTAGCATAAGATAAATCAACATAATAAATATTTGATTTTCTAAAGCCTACTAACATGCAATCATTCATAGTTTTGTGTCTTATAAAGCATTTTGAGGAATCAAACTTAACATCAAAATTTGCATCACATAATTGGCTTTCATATTCTTAACTAATAGAACTTTATAAATAGCAAGATTGGGAGATACCTCAATGGTGCCCTTTCCTAAAATTTTAAGTTTGTCGCTATTACCAAAAGACACTTTTCCTTGGCTAGTGTGGTTGATAGTGGAGAATTTTCTCTCATCCCCGGTCATATGCTTTGAGCACCCACTATCAACTATCCACAAGCTTTGTTCTTCTACCTATGTCACATGAAAAACACAATCCTTAGGTACCCAAATTTTAGGACCACTAGCATTAATTATAAATTTCTTTGGTACCCATGCTTTTCTCCCCTTGCTTTTAATCATGGATTTTCTACTAACTAGGGATGCAAATGCTACCTCTTTCTCCTTAGGTCTATATCCTAAACCGGCCTTATTGTAGATTGCCCTTTGGTCCTTAATAATCATATCTAGATATTTGGAACCATTAGTGAACTTTTCTAAGCATGTTCTTAATTTACTTATTTCTTTTCTTAACTCATCATTCTCATTCCTAAGAGTACAATCATCATTACTAGATGGTTGATCACATGATGCATCTATATTCTTAAATGATTTGATTTCTAATTTTAGATCCTTAATCCTAGTTTTTGATCTATTTAAAGCATTTTGTAAACATGCAATAGTCTTATAAAGTAGATCTACTTTGGGTGAGTCCTTTACCTCATCATCATCGCTTGATGATGATTCATCACTTGAAGAGGAAGAAGACTCCTCGCTTGAGCTTCCGGTTTCTTCCAATGCCATGAGGGCTAAATTCCGGGTTGAATGGCAAACTTCTTCATCGTCGGAAGACTCCTCCATACTTAGAGTATCCCACGTTTGTGCCATCATCGCCTCCTTCTTCTTCTTTTCCTTCTTTTCTTTCTTCTTCTTATCCTTCTCCTCCTTTTTCTTTAGTTCCGGGCAATTGGGCTTTATATGCCCTTTCTTGTTGCAACCAAAACACGTCACGTTAGAAATAGAATTTAAATTGTTAGAAGATTTACCTCTTGAGGATTGAAACATCCTCTTCACATCTTTCTTGGTGAGCCTCCTTGACTTCCCACCAAATTTCTTGACGTAGTGTGCTACCTCACTTGCCGACAACTCATCCTCACTACTTGATGAGTCCTCCTCGGATTCGGATGAGGAAGACACCTCCTTCTTTTCCTTTTTCCTCTTCTCCTTCTTTCCTACAACAAGAGCTATACCCTTCTCTTTGGAAGAAGTGTTAGCTTGTTCATGCAATTGAAATTCACAAAATAACTCATCTAATTTAACTAATGAAAGATCCCTAGAGACCTTATAGGCATCTACCATTGATGCCCATAAGGTGGTCCTAGGGAAGGCTTGTAGTACATACCTCACAAGGTCTCGGTTATCGACCTTTTCACCTATAACGTGTAGTCCGTTGACTACCTCCTTGAAGCGCCCGTGCATTTGACTCACCGTTTCATTTGTCTTCATAGTGAAGCTTTGGAGTTGGCCAATCAAAAGATCCCTCTTGGCCCTTCTTGTCTCTTTGGATCCTTCATTGAGTTCGATGAGCTTCTCCCAAAGCTCTTTTGCGGAGTTGAATGGCCCGACCTTGGATAGTTGCTCCTTGGATAGACCACATTGAAGTGTGGTCGTTGCTTTTGCATTCGCTTGTGCCTTTTGGCCATCTCTCTTGTCCAATCCTTTGCCGGTAGTGGTGCTCGAATTACCGGCTTCTCAAAACCATCTACAATACTAAACCAATTTTCAATATCGTTCATTAAATAGTACTCCATCCTACCTTTCCAATATCCAAAATCGTTGCCGTCTAAGAACGGAGGCCTCGCCGTGCTATACCCCTCTTGAAATGCCATCTTTGCTCCGGTTGATTGCTAGATCTTCCGATGCGATCCGGGCTCTGATACCACTTGTTAGGGATCGTTTGGAAGCTAGAGGGGGGGTGAATAGCGTTTTTTTGGTTTCTACAAGAAGATTAGCGGAAGCAAACACAATAATGTATGTAAAAACAATAACAAGCAAACAAGGCCTTTACGTGGTTGGAGATAGCGCTCCTACTCCGCAGCGATCCTTGAGGTGGATCAATCCAAGCAAGTCCACTAATAAGCTTTCTTTACAAGACAACTCCTCTTCTTTACAAAGAATGAAGATCTAAGCTTAGAGAGAAGAGGAGGAGATTTAAATCACTTAGAAAGCTAGAAAATTCGTGGAGGCTGTTGAGAAAGATTGGAGAATAAGCATTAACCCCAAAAACCTCCACCAGCCCTCTTTATATAGAAGAGGCTATTTTTCCCGTTGGAGCGATCGGGCCGATCGATGACTTACATCGATCGCACAATCTAACGGCTTACGAACATGATTCGCGAGGTCGCGCCATCGCTAACAGCGGAAAACTATCACCGTGACCGACTCGATTCGGATCGATATGGCTCATGACCGGCCGCGATCGGCTCACGGGCCATTCTTGATCGGCACGACCGCCAATAATGTCGATCGACCGCGCTTGTATACGAGCCGAGCTAGAGTCGATCACGTCACCATAGGATAACCCCAATGATCGGTGATAACAGTCTTCCAACTTCTAATGCTATATTTTAAGGCGGCTGTGATACCATGTTCCAGTCGACTGGCACATACCAAGTATGACTAATTCATACTTGGAAACACACCCTAAGCCTAGACTTAACCTTCTAGCTTCTCCATCAGCCTTGCGCCTCTAGGATTTCTCTGAGTCCGCAACTCCATCCATGCGCTTGCCTTCAAAAGCTTCCTTCGGTTTCGTCATGCTTTGGGTTTCTTCTTTGCCAAAGTACGCTTGGACTTTACGCCGCCAAGACTACATGCTTGGACTTATGCTGCCAAGACTTGCCTTTGGTCTTCTCTTTGCCAAGGTCACACTTGGACTTATCTTTTACCAAGTCTTCATACTTGGATTTTCCTGTCACTTAAACACGTTCACAATTAGATCACAAACCATTGCCTAACTTAGATGATTATCCAAACATCAAAATATATAAATGCTTGGGGCATTGTTGCACCAACAAGCTATATGTGTACATCTTAGGATAAATCTGAAGGATCAACTTAATTCAAGTTATTTAAGCACCAACATAAGATTTATGTGTACATATTATACCATTAAAAGGTACACATATCAATAGATGAAATAGCATGAGTAAAGAAGGTCAAGCAATAGAAACAAAACAAGTATCAACGGAAGAATAGGTCAGAGTATCCATTTAAATTTTTAAAACAACTCATCCTCTGTTCACCCCACATGAAACCCACATGAACATGAAATAATGTCAATTATTTACTCTCCAGTGGTTTAATTAGTTAATTACCCATTTCACTATTTTTTAAATACCATTTTTATCCCTAATTTTGAAAACAATTATACAAATATAAATAAAACATTTATTTCATTTATTCATGCACAAAAGACATATAAAGAGTCCAAAGATCAACTGTACTCACCTCTATTTACAACAAAAGCGTCGAATCTCGGCCATTCACAAATAAATTATGAAATAACTCAGAAACTCAAAGTAATATCCAAAAATGATGATACACAAAATTACAATAAATGACCAAATTTCAAACTAATGGATCGAAATGTAATCTCATTATACCGATTATATTCTCATTTTCAATACTAGACCTACTACTCTCATCAAATAACAACTTAATGTTAGGATCGATGGCAAGGCTAGAAGGGGAGATGAATAGCCTTGATCGTTGCTCAATGGGATTCGTTCATGCTTAATTGTCTACACACTTGTTGGTGCAGCGGAATAATAGTAATACTAACACAAAGACAATTAAGCTAAAACAAAAGTAAAGAAGACAATACAAACACAATCTTTTAACGTGGTTCACGACCTCTTTCCACTAGTCCACGATAGTCCATTAGGTGGATCACTCCCTCAACCTTCTGTAGAGGATCTTTGGAAGGCTAGAGGGGGGGGGGTGAATAGCCTCTTTTCGTTTCTACAAAGATGGTTAGCGGAAGCAAAACAAAATACTAAAGAAAAGCAAGAAACGAAAAGATAATACACAAGCGCTAACAAAAGATTTTACGTGGTTCGGAGATTATGCTCCTACTCCACGACGATCCTTAAGGTGGATCAACCCAAGTCAATCTTCCACTAAAATTCTCCTTTTGAAGAACAATCAAGGTGGAGAAGCCTTCTTATACACACTCCTCTTCTTCTTACAAGATGATGGATTTAAGCTTAGGAAGAAGAGGTTTAGAAGCACTTGAGAGCTTAGGGAGGACTTGAGGAGCTTAGAATGAACATTTAGAATGAAAGCATTAAAATCCTTCAAGCTTCCCTAGCTTTTATTTATAGAGAAAAGTTATTTTTCCCTGTTGAGTATGTTACCAGTCAACTGGTGAATACATCAGTTCGACTGATGGTACTGTTGATCGAAGCCAACGGCTTCTGATGAAGCCCGATTTGCATTCGTCATGCTCAATGTTTACCTTAACAGCTTGATCAGCCAAAAGCGATTGTGACTATGCCACCCATAGCCATGGCGATTGGCCTGAGCCTGTTCATAGCGCGACTACTAATAATGGCAGTCAACTACCATCTTGTATACGACAGTCCGATTCGAGTCGACTATCATCAGTTCGACTGGTATAACTCCCAGTCGACTGCCAGCAGTTCTTCGACCTCCAATGCTGCATATTGAAGGCCAGTTCGACTGGCACAATGTGCCAGTCGACTGACACACCCCAAGTATGACTAATTCATACTTGAAAACATACCCTAAGCCTAGACTTAACCTTTTAACTTCTCCATCAGCCTTGCGCCTCCAGGATTTCTCTGAGTCCACGACTCTATCCATGCGCTTGCCTTCAAAAGCATCCTTTGGTTTCATCATGCTTTGGATTTCTTCTTTGCCAAAGGTCCGCTTGGACTTTATGCCGCCAAGACTACATTCTTGGACTTACGTTGCCAAGACCTCGCCTTTGGACTTCCTTTGCCAAGGTCCTCTTGGACTTTACGCCGCTAAGACTACATGCTTGGGCTTACGCTGCCAAGACCTTTCCTTGGCCTTTTCTTGCCAAGATTACACTTGGACTTCTCTTTACCAAGTCTTCATACTTGGATTTTTCTATCACTTAACACAATCATAGTTAGATCACAAATATTACCTAACTTAGATGATTATCCAAACATCAAAACAGTTAAATGCTTGGGGCATTGTTGCACCAACAATCTCCCTCTTTTTGATGTTTGGCAATCATTTAAGTTAGGTCTTGAATTATGCTCAGAAGTAAGCATCATGAATGAAATTTATTGAAATATGCTCAGAGACAACCATCATATATAAAATCTAACTTAAATTTTCCTTCTCCCCCTTTGACATACATCGAAAAAGAGAAGGGTTTAACAAGTACAAGAGACAATACAAGTTACCATGCCTAGAGATAAGGTATAAAATAGAATCAGGGCTCCCCCTTAATCCAAGACATAGGTCATGATGCATAAAAATCATGTCGAGTAAAGCATGAAACAAGAAATAGCCAAATATATCCTAACTTTGCACCAACAATATAGATTTTAGGGATGAAGCTCCCCCTAAACCAATGCATCAATGTAGTCTTTCTTTCCATACAAGTTACCATTAATAAATCATGGGAATCATAGTATCGAGATATAAGATCCAAAATTGGACTTTTAAACGATGAAAACAGGTTTTCCAACCCAAAATAGTGTCACACGATTCGATATAGGCATCACCCACTTTATCTTAGCGATTGGATCGCCAATAATGGCAGTCGACTGATACCTGATAACTCTTAAATCAGAGTTTTTTAGTCGAGGTTCAAAAATGCCTAGGAAAGTCTGTGGATGTCCAAAAATCATGAAACTCGGCATACACATTACTTATGACTAATATAATGTGTGAAAAATATGAGATTAAAAATATGTTCATCAGATTAACGGATCGACACAAGATTCAAAATGATACAAATATGAATAGGTTTGGATTGTATCGTGTCAATACTTGTAACGAGGATTACGATCAGGTTATTTAGAAAATAAAGGTTTTCAAACACACTTAGTAATATGTGTTTAATTCTTAAAACTTAGAATATCAACCCATAGTAATATAGACACGAATAGAGATGAACTATAAACAACTCCATTTCATTAAACAAAGATGTTACTAATATAAGTCTGAGTTAGTGCCATACAGATGGCCAAACAAAAAACAAAAAACAAAATGCGGGCTATCTAGAGATCGTCATCATCAGCATCCATCAGTCCTGACAACGAACCATCGTGAGGAGGCAGATGTCCGGGTGCAGGAGGGCAGAGAATCGCTAGAATCTCCTACTACTGTCGGTGCATCGTGCTCATCTGGGAGAGGAGCTCCTGGTGCTCCCGGCGAAGCTCCTACTGCCCCAAACGAAGCTCCTCAAAGTGCACATCCATCCTCTCCGCAAAGGCATCGAAGCGGGCTACGAAGGCTAAGTCTGGCATATCGTCACCTCCTGCAGCGGCATCCCCCGCAGCGGCACCCTCAGCAGTGGCACCCTCTGTAGTAACACCCTCAGCAGCGACACCCTCCGCAGCAACACCCTCTAGTGCTGGAGCGTCGCCTGCCTATCGTCGTGCAGGGTCCCAGATAATGGATCCCTCGTGGGGCTTCAAGCCCACTAAAGAGAAGCTCCGAGCATTCATTTGGTCATACTTCTTGGTCATGGGCTTAATG
The DNA here is from genome assembly GCA_025175895.1 of Wurfbainia villosa. Taxonomy (NCBI): domain Eukaryota; kingdom Viridiplantae; phylum Streptophyta; class Magnoliopsida; order Zingiberales; family Zingiberaceae; genus Wurfbainia; species Wurfbainia villosa. The sequence goes on along the minus strand of JAKLTH010000054.1, from coordinate 3,619 downwards.
ACCCCCTGGGCCACATCGATGCCAACGGAACCCAACCACTGAGTAAGCACATTACCAAATGGCATATGGAACTTCTCATTGTTCGACCTGATGAAATGAATGATGCAATGAAAGGTGTTGAGACCAATATTTACATCTAAATGCTGACAGAATATATGCATAAGGAAAAAGTGAATGGACCGGACCAAGGCCAACCCACGGGTAACTATCGGGAGAATGTAATGAGAAATGACCTTATAATGGACATTGTTGTTGGCAATCGTGCTATTTCTCGGAATGCTCATAGGCTCCCATGTCCCCGGATTAAAATTTTCAACAAATGAAAACTAATCCGGAGGGGATGAGTTTCCTAAGCACAACCAATTCGTCGTCATGCTAACGACTTGAGCGATCGCTTGAACAAACTAGTTGTTCAAGCAACACAACTCTTCTAGTCGGTTAGCCGCGGAAGAGACGACGGACGGATTGCCGGTTTTTGTGTTTCTTATCGGGGTCCATGATTATACAAATACATACAAATGTAAACTAGTATAATCAACATATACTAACATAAAGAACATAAGCTAGCATATCAATAAGAACATGCAAAGAACAATAATAAAAGTTATAAAACTTTTATACCTCTTGATCTTCTATCGTATGTCCTAACCTCCTTGTAGACTTCGTGTGGGCGAAGATCCTCCACAAGTTGAAGCTTCCTAGATCTTCTTCAATCTAAAGAAAGAAGAACTCTCTTTCCCTTCTTGCTTGAGCCAACCACCATTCCACAAAAGGATTGATGCCGCCGGCCCCAAGAATAGAGAGAACATAATGGAAACAACCAAGGTACCAAACTAGGGACAAACCCTTGTTTTGGTGCCGCCGGCCAAGATGGAGTGAAGAGGATAAAGGGAATATGTTGGGCGCCGCCCACGGTGGAGGGAATAGAGGAAGGAGCCGGCCACAACCTAGGAAGAGGAAGAGCTCCTCTCTTATAGTTGCCGCCCACCTTCCTTGCATACCCTAGCCTCCCAACCATAGGAGCCAAACCCTAATTAGGGTTTCCTCCTTAGGTCTTCTTGCCGCCCATCCAAGGTAGAAGGAGGAGATCTAAACCGGCCACCTTTCCTAGGAAGAAGAAGAACTCTTCCACAAGATGCCGCTTACCCTCCTTCCAAACCTTGGCCGCCCATGCAAAGGAGCCAAACCCTAATCAAATTAGGGTTTCTTCCTTAGGGTTTATTGCTGCCCAACCATGGTGGAGAGAAGAGATCTAGGAGCTAGCCATCTTCAAGGAAGAAGAAGAGATCTTCCTCAAGTTGCCGCCCACCCTTCTTTCCTTACCTTGGCCGGCCAACCCAAGGAGCCAAACCCTAATTAGGGTTTGCTCCTTAGGGTTTCTTGCCGCCCAAGCAAAGAGAGGATAAACCCTTATTTCCATCATCCAACATCAACCACTCTCCTTTTTCCGCCCAACCCATAGCCACCCTTTTATAGAACTTAGGAGAAAGTTGGTTATTGATGAGGTAGCCAAAAATATAGGAACTAATTCCCAATTTTCTTGCCGCCCACCTTATCCGACCTTTCCTCTCCCTTTTATATAGAGTTAGGTTTAGGCCTTGGTTTAATCTCCACCGTCGGTTCTAGGGTTTTAATCTCAACCGTCGGATTTAGAGATTTAATCTCAACCGTCGGTTCTAGGGTTTTAATCCCAACCGTCGGATCTAGAGATTTAATCTAAACCGTCGGTTCTAGGGATTTAATCCTAACCGTCGGATCTAGAGATTTTTTTTCCATCATTTGATCTAGACTTCATGAGGATTATATTAGGCTACGATAGGGACCATGAGGAGGAGTTGGATCTTGGCCACCCGATGGATCGGAACCACACTTGATCCATCAATGATGTTCCATTCCACTAGAGGATCATCATTGAACTACCTCACCAACCCCCATAAATTAATATGGGCTCCATATATTATTTGTACATCCATCTCCCCGTGTTTAAGATATCAGAATGTCAGTCGATTAATTGATTCTTGACCATCATTAATTAACATCTAACTCCTCGAGTAGTACCACTCAACCTTATCATCATGTTGACTAAGTCAACTGCGGGGTTTACATGATGAACCTTATGAGCTCCTCAAGGGGACATCATCAACCTAAGACATAGGACACGGATTCCTCCTATAATCACCGGCACACCATGTAAATAATATCATTTCCCAACTTACCGGGCATATTGATTTAATCCATAGAAATCTCACCCTCTGGTAAATCAAAGAAATAAATACTAAGTACATGTGCTGTTATTATATCGGGATTAAGAGCATGTGCAATATAATATCCGAGTCCGATTCAATTATGTAGTCGCAATAAATTGAATCACCTCTATGTCGGTCTGCTCAATACACCTAAGTGTACTAGTGTAACTCTATGTTCAAGATAAAACAATACCAAGCTACACTACCACCATGCCAATGGTTTGTCACCATCTTGGTTGTGAGCCTCTACTTATACTCTACAAGGGTGATAACATGATCTTACAGCCACACCCAAGCACCATGTTATCTACAATATAAAGTATTAGACAATTTTGCATAACTATAAAAATATCAAACAATGATCATGTGATTCTTATTTCAAAATAAAGATGTTCATACAAAAGAGCTAGGCTTTCGTATACATCCCAACAATCTCCCACTTATACTAAAGACTATGTTGTCATCATCTTGCCATACATCGATTCCCCTTCCCTCCACATGCCTATCAAAGCTCTCGCTAGAAGGGCCTTAGTGAAAGGGTCTACAGTCATCCTCGATGCAATCTAGGCGCAGCAACTTCTACCTCCTTACGATTTCTCGTATCATGTGGTACTTGCACTCTATGTGTTTACTAGCCTTATGGGCTCGTGGTTCCTTGAGTTTGCAAGCTGCACCATTATTATCACAATTAATTGTGATAGTTACAGGCAAACCGAGAATCACATCCAAGTCCATCGAAGTTCTGAGCCACCGACTTCTTTGGCGCCTCGAGGCCACATACTCAGCTTCCATGGTGGAGTCCGCCACGCATTTCTGCTGGGCACTTCTCCATACAATGGCTCCACCTCCTAAAGTAAACACAAAACCTGAGGTAGACTTACTGTTATCCCTATCTGATTGGAAATCGTAATCCATGCAACCCACGAGGAGTAATTAGTGCATGCAGTAAACTTATATAATCCTAGTCCTTCTCAGGCACTACAATATATGCTTTTACCGGAATCCAATGTCCCTGTCCTGGATTACTCTGATATCTGCTAACCATGCCCACGGCAAAGCAGATATCTTGTCTCGTACATAGCATACATGTGGCTTCCTTCTGTCGAAGCATAAGGAAGCACCTTCAGCTCCTTTATCACCTCAGATGATCTAGGACACATCTCCTTAGATAAAGTAACTCCATACACGAAAGGTAGAAAACCCTTCTTGGAGTTGCATGCTAAAGCGATCCAAAATCATGTCTATGTATGAAGCTTGGGATAAGCACAACAACCTTGATCCCAAGGTTGTGACCCACTTCTCCCAAGTCCTTAGCTGTTTGGACAACCATACCCTTACGTCGATAACACTCGATGTATACTTGACTATCAAAA